>VFFE01009207.1:1886069-1917616 GCA_008921705.1 Burhinus oedicnemus
GAGGAGAGGAGAGGAGAGGAGAGGAGAGGAGAGGAGAGGAGAGGAGAGGAGAGGGGCTGGAAAAAGAAAACAGTGAAAAGGAAAGAAAAGCAAGAACATTTTTTTTCTGCAAGGTATTTAAGTGGGGGGGAAAAAGCCAACCCCAAACCATTTTTATTATCAATGTTGAGCAATTTTGAAATGGGAAATTTCCCCTCCTGCCCCACCAGCAAGTCATTGCCCTGGCCGCTCGCTGGCGGTGTTGCGAGAGGTGAGTCACGTCAGCTAATCCCTGTCTCCTGACTCCCGTGTCCCTTCCAAACCTTCTCCCTGGCCTTGCGGGGGTGCAGACTTCTGCTGCAGCCGCCTTTCTTGCACAGAAACAATCGGGCAGGGGGTGAAACTCGAGGCAGCCTCGGATGCATTTGGTGGCTTCTCGTTTCCTAGCGGCTGCCCAGCGATTGCGTTACGGCTGCTTTGATAGTCTGCGCCGAGAGACTGAACGCCAGCTGAAAGGGGACCCTGAAGGTCCACCTCAGCTGGGATTAATACCTCTGTGCCACGGCTAGACGCTGGAAACAGTAGAAGGGGACAGATTGCAAAATAAATGGGTCAGATTTGCTTTCCTTTACCGTCAGGTCTTTGTGCCGTGAGCAGGTCTCGCTGCCTCTGTCTTTAGGGAGGCGTTGGATGAGACAACCTTCTCCATGGAGAGGTCCCAGCCCCTTCAAGGTGCTAGGTGGCTTTGGGAGCTGCAAGGGAACGTGAGAACATCTCAGCATCCCAGGGCAGAGAAAAAGGTTGTGATGTACATCCAGGCCTGAGCTTGGTTCACTGCTGGCAACTTCTGCCCTCTTAGTCCTGTCTGAAGAGAAATTAAAGAGATGAGCTCCTCTGCGCCTTAATTTCCCTGGATGTGAAATAAGTTAGTAGCCACCTTCCACGGGTCTTGGTCTGTTTTTGAGAGGACTTTGGAGATGCTCTGGATACAGGATGGTAAAATGAATGCCAAGCGTATTATCGAAAGAGGAGCAGAGATTTTATATTCATGGCTGCAGAGGAGCAGGCAGGTTGCGATATTCCAGCCTTTCCACCGTGCACATGCACTTTCCAAACAGTTTTGTTGCAATTAATTACAGTGCAATTAAAGCAGAACGACAGTGCTAACTAAGGGCAAAATCTTGTGAAACAAATAGTGTTTGGGCTGATTTTGTAATTGCTCCAGGTTCCCCAGATACAAATTACACTGTCAGGGCTCCTGATTTATGGCAGAGCGATACACGCACAAATAAGTCAGGGCAAGAGCTGCCTGCGTGGGTTGCGGGAGGTCCATGTCCCATCTGTTCTCCGTGTGGGTGACCCATGAGGTGTGTGGTTCTTCTTGAAGTGTGCGGTTCTCCTTGAAGCGTGGGTTCTCCTTGAAGTGTCCCATGGCCAGCAGGACACATGTGGCACTGGCTGTCCCCCTTCTGCCCCATCCCCAAGGCTTCTCATGAATTTTCCTCACCGGGGAGGTGGCAGTGCTGCTCCTGGGTGCAACTCCACCCTGGCCAGAGGGACACAGCTGGCGGACAAGCCACCAACGGGGACGTGGTGGGCAGAGGGATCTCATCCATCCATGGTGGTCCAGGCTATGCGACAACATAGCTGATGGTGCAATTTAGTCCTTGGGTCCCAACTTTTTCCTGCTTGCAGAAAGTCCCCGTGTGGGTGAGCAGACAAGGTTTGGCTTTGCTAAATCACAGGCAGATTTGCGCTGCCTGATCCTTCCCGGGCTCTGTGGTGGGGCCGTGATAAATCGCGCCGGAGCACGGTGACTCAGCTGGGGAAGGTGACCTGCAAAGGGAATACAAAGAGGTTGTGCCCTTATCTGCTTCTCCGACCAGGCATTTGGTTTTAAAGCTTTGTTTCCTCAGCTCCGGTTTCCAGCCGTACGGGGAATATCGTGCTTTGTTTTCGTGCAGGAAGTCCCTTTCCAGATTAGAGAGCTGGAGTGGGTGTTTTCTCACCTTTAATTAAAAGGAGTGAAGCTGTGACTTTTTAGCAAAGAAACCCTGCCTTGCAAGCCTTTGGAGGTCATTTGAGTTAATGCATTTCAAGAAATGCAAACAAAAACCCCAAAGTATCCAGGCATCGCTGCCTGGAGTTTAAAAATAAGCGAGGCACGCGTCTGAAGAAGTCAGGAGATCAAGTGAAAAACAATGAGATGCGATAAAGCATCAGTTCTTACAATTAAACACCTCTGTGTTCATTTTTTACCACTGAACGCTGGGGTTTGGGCCGTGGGTCACTGTCTGCTGGTGTCCCGGTGCTGGCATGATCCTGCTCGGTCACACCAAAGGCTCCCTCCCAGGATTCAGCTGTGGAGGGACAATCTCTTCGCCAGCCACCCCAAAGTCCCACGGTGCTCGTGGACATCCTTTCCTGGGGGTCAGGGGTGGCTTCCCGGTGTACCTGGAAAGCCGTGGTGGTTCACACCACCGTGCCGGCTGCGGCTCAGGGTTGAGCATCTTCCCCCCGGCAGGTTTTGGTGTCGGGTACCAGTGTCCCCCCCCACCCCCAGCACATCCCACCAGCAGCCTGGCTCCTACTCTGAATACTAAATCCTGAGACAGAGAGAAGGAGCCCGTACGCTGATTAATTTGAGCCTGTGCTGCTCTTATCCTGGTTTCAAAGTAATTGTCTCTCTTGTCCACAATTTTCTCTTCTTACATTTCACTGCATATTTATTAGGTTTTTGTGAGGCTATCTGCAGCCACATTAAACCAATTTACTCCTTGAAATGTCTGACCTTTGATCTGCCAGCTACTGCCTTTCGGAGCCAGAAAAAGAGCCTTTAATAACGTGTCACATGAAAGGCTCGCTGCAGAGCCTGTCACTTGCACACCCGAACTCCAGTTAATAAAGTATCGGATGAATCAATTATTGCCTAATAATTGTTACCTATATTTTTGTGCTAAACACAGAGAGTATTTTCCCCCTCTTTTCCCAGGCGCTTTATAATCTCCCACTAGAGAAAACTAATAAGGCAAATACATGTACACAGCTATAACTAATATTTCTCGAGCAACATCTTCAACCTTTGTAGCCAGTTCTGATCCTAGCAGACGCGGGGGGTTTTGCAGAGGCTTTAGGCTATCTGGGTGCATCTCATTTTAGGAGTCCCTGCAGCATCCCCGTGTGCTCTGCCATGTGCTCTGTCTCCTGAGCCCCTCCAGCCACCCTCTGCAGCGGGCGCAGGAGAGGAGAGGGGGGTTAGTGGGTTGCAAAGCGCTTTGCTGGGGATGTTTCGGCTGTTTTCCAGGCAAGGGCAGTAAGGCAGGGAAGCGTCGTGACTTGTCCATCACAGCAAGGTTGGAAGCAGCCACCCCAAGGACCACGCTCCTCACCATCACCTCCCAGCACCCCGGGCACCTCCCGGCATCCTTGTGCATCAGGGTTGGATGCTCCTGTATCATCGCTGGAGGACAGACCTCCTGCTCCAGGGGTGATGCCTCGTCTCCTAACCCATGGAAAGGACAAAGTTGGGAGAGGACCCCTTCCAGTGGGCTGCTGGCACGGCTGGCTCTCCATGCCGCAAGGCTGGGCGGCTCACATCACAGTCGTGGCTGCATCCAGCCACAGTGGCTACCTTTTATTTTACATTCTTATCATGTATTTGAAGTGACCAATACGTTACCTTTTACTGCTACAGAGCCATCGAGCTCTCAGGGGTTTGCTGAGAAAAATACAGGCAGATGTGGCCAAGCTGCTGTTGAAATAAGGACGTGGGGATGGAGCTGGTGGGATGCAACGTGCCTCCCTTGGGGTCTCTGCAGCCTGTGGGCAAAAGACGGCGCTGCCCTGAACCCCAAGAAGTCATCTGTAGCATCTCACACTGGGTCTGAGACTCCTTTCTGTTCAGGCTGCTGGCTCTCTGCACCTGGTTTTGGGGATGATGGAGAACATTGGTCAGGTCCTCATGGAAACCAGAGCACCCACGAGGCCGTAAGGGTACAGGACCCTCTGCTCAGGCTTTGATCATTCTTTGGGGAGAGGTCTCCCTAGCACTCCCAACCTCTCCTCTGGTAGGGACATCGATCCTGCTGCTGCTGAAATCAGCAGTGAAGCTGGGTTTCAGGGGGGGTGAAATGGGCCGGTGAAGTTTAATCACAGCAATTACCGTTTCTGTCACCTGCAAGGTTCTCCAATGCATCACTCTGAAACAACGTCTTGCCCAGGAGCTCCATTTCACTCCCAGTGACACCTCACCGGGGCAGGAGCAGGCAGCCATCTGGAGGGGAGCATGCCTGGGTACAGATCCATCCTGGAGGTGGCCTTGGCAACACACTTTGGCGTTTATATATTATTTATTTTCCCCGATGCTTTTCATCTCTCGTGTAGTTGCTTAACAGCACCAGGCTTTCACAAAGTGATGGAGACGGGCTGAAAAATGCAGGAGGCAACCCAGGTCTCCTCTCTCTGCTTTAATCTTCTCGGGATGACTTCTCGCTTGCCATATGGGGAGGGACGTGCTCCTGACATCCCCAGCCTGCGGAACACCGCAGCGTCGAGCAGAAGCAAAGTCTCGAGTTTCAGGGGAAGGAGAAACCATCCGCATCGCTCTGTAGCACATCTGTGCTGGTTTGGCTCTGCGAGGACTTGGTTGCAAGCCTGTAGGATTCATCTTCAGAAAGGCTGGTATTAATTGCCGTTGAAACGAGAAGCGTTAAGAGCTGGGTGAAGAAGAGGTGAAGAAAAACGGGGAAGCTTGGAAATACTATGGGTTGATAATTCTTTCCGTCGCTCTTGAGTGCATTAACAACGTTGACGATTAAGATTGTTACTGTAGGAGGCCATCTGCTAGGCTTTGCCTACCATGAATCGGGAGGGGAGGTGGAAGCGAACATCGCTAGGGAGGTTTCAGACCAAATCTCAAATTTGAGATGAGATTCAGATGGCCCTGAAGACCTTCATAAACCTGCATTTCTTATCTGCATTAAAAAATAAATGTACCAAACCAGATCTCATTCTCTGTACTGTGGACTGCATTTCGGATGGAGGCACCTAATCTACTTTCCAGCTTTAACATTGGCTCGTGCCTTGTGCCTTCATCTCTGCTTATCCAGGGAAAAAAGTCATGATCAGGGACACTTTTTTACTGTTTTTACTTGGACTGTTTCCAAGCTGAGCTTCGGAGGGGAGGTCAGCCTGGAACAAGACAGGCATGGGGAGAGGGACCTGCACTAGTCCTGGCCGCGGAGAGCCACACTACTGGATTGACCTGGAAGTCCTGTCCTGGAAGACCCCACGGAGATTTTCACCTTG
The DNA here is from genome assembly GCA_008921705.1 of Burhinus oedicnemus. Lineage (NCBI taxonomy): Eukaryota > Metazoa > Chordata > Aves > Charadriiformes > Burhinidae > Burhinus > Burhinus oedicnemus. The sequence continues at coordinate 1,891,356 of VFFE01009207.1, forward strand.
TCCTTGGTTTTCTCAAAAACCAGTACTTTGCTTTCACACCTTTCAGCAAGGAGAGCCCTGGAATCGTGGGTTGATTCTCCTTAAAATGATGCTGTCACTTTTACCTTTATCTTTCACTTTCGACGTCCCACAGCACCCAGGAAGGAACATCCCAGCCAAGATGCTCCACATTATTTTCCAGCCCTAAATCCGCGGATGCTGAGCTTATGGCCCCTTCCCCATCCACGCGGGCAAGGGGAAATTCAAGCCTTTTTGACCTTCAGGTTTCCTCCTTGGGAGGTGAAATTAATACTCCCTGCCATACCTTGCAGGGATGCTGCTGGGATGAATTAGTTAAGAGACCAAATCGCGTTCGCCTGCCTCCGTGAGGCCAATCGCCGTGTGGCTGAGTCTAACATTCGCCTTTCCAATGACCACAGGGGACTTTGGGTTGGGACGGCTGGGATTTTGCCACGACTGGGGCGGGAGCATCCCACGGACCTCACCAGGATCCAGCCCTTGGGTGGCGAAGGGCTGAGGCTATTGCAGAGATGCCGCGGATGCCTCCCTGCAACCCTGCACCGCATAATTTCCAGGCTCGCTGTGCTGTCTCTGCAAAGGTAGATTTGGTTTCTATTAATAAGGGGATAATAGCACGGGAAACCTGGCTGCAGGATGGCCCGTACCCAATTACCGCGGTCGCTGGGCTACAGCAGCCGCTTCCCTGCAATTATCCCACCGCACGCCGGTGCAGCGCAGCCCTCTGCTTTTTATTCTTAGTAACAGAGCTCCGGGCAAGGTCAGGGAGGGGGGGTCCCTGCAGCCAAAAGTCCCCGGTTGGGGGATGCGGGAGCTGAGATGGGAACGGCAAAGCCACTTCGGTGTCACCCGCCGGTGGAGGGGTCGGTGGGGGCAACATAGGAGCGATGTCCCCCCAGCCCCGGCGGATGCGGCCAGGAGGCTGGCAGCAAGGCAGTGCCCTCTTTTGTCCCTGTCCCAAGCCAAGTGGCACAGGGGGGGTCCTGGTGACCCTCATGGGTCACATCGGCCGCTGCTGAGGTCCATAGCAATCAGCTTCATTTTTTTTGGGGGGGGGAGGGGGGCACAAAATCCGCAATCCAATCCAGATATGGTTTAGTGGTGGAGTTGGCAGTGTTAGGTTTACAGTTGGACTTGATGATCTTAAGGGTCTTTTCCAACCTAAACGATTCTATGCTTCTATGGATGTGATGCTTGGTCTTGCTCCCAGTATAAAAGGGGTTGTCTGGAAGCTCTACTGGTTTGCACCCGCTGGGAATTGGCCCATCCAGCTTATCAAGCCGATGTGGGAATCACGGAGGCAGGAGGTGCAGAGGATGGTCTAGGGGTTGGGATTTGGGGAAGCCAGGGTGAGTTTCTTTCCCAGCACATTCCCTATGCATCTGTAGGAAGCCACTTTGCCTCTTTGTCCCTCAGCTGGGTATCCGTAAACACGGATAATAGCCTGACAGAGGGATGCAGGGAGAAGAAATACATTGCAGCCGGGGAGATGCTCAAAGGCAAGCTACCCAAATCACTCTAAAAACATGGAAGACCCTTCCTAAACCTGTGTTGGTTGTGGGAAAGCAGTGAATGGAAAATACATGTCAAGGATAAAAAGTGATGCTTAAAGGGCAGGAATAAAGCCTTTCTCGTGAGAAAAGCCCAGCTCTAGTCTGTGCTGTTTCAAATTAAGTTTTCAGTTTCCTAAAGGCAGCAGACAATGCTTCACTCAATTCTCTCCCCACTGTCATTAAAACTCGAGTGTGTTGTCTGGATATAGTATTTTGCCCTACCTTAAGAGCTCTAATCTTTTTAGGACCATTTCTTGCCGCTATCTGCAGACACTCGAAAGCCTTCTCGACCGCGGAGTGAAATACAATCCCTGTCTTGGGGAGCTTTACCTCCCCTTTGTCTTCTGCAAAGACAGAAGGAAAATAACCACTTAACAAATCTGCCAGGTCTGAATTTTCTCCCCCCTTCCGTCTCCCTTTTGCGGCTATCATTTGTCGTGGGTTGCTTTCTCCCGGTGCCACCCGCCTGTTGCAGGGAGATGGCGAGGAGCCTTTTATTGTTTGCTGAACAATTCCTTGCAATTTGCCGTTCGCTATTTCTTTCGGGCTCCTTTAATCCTTTCTTCACTTGCTGCCGCTTATTTTTAGCTCGTGTGCCGTTCTCGTTTCTTCCCCAAAACTGTTTACGTTTTGAAAAGCCCCGCTTTGCCGCTGATGGTACCTTTTTTTGAGCATCCCCAGTTGCCTGCAAAGCCCTCCCTGCCCTCTCCTTCCCCCAGCGCCCTACCAGGCTGGGTGTTGGATGCAAAGAGCTGCCATTCTCAGCTTTCCCGACTTTCCCCGATTTTCCCTTGGAAACTCTCCTCCAACCCTCCCTGGAAACCCACTTTCCCTTCGTGCCCGAATCCTTTTGCTTTTGTTCAGTGAAAATCCCAGGAATGCCGAGCTTCCAGCGATGCCACCAGCTCAGACCCAGCTCCTTTGGGTGATTTACGCTGTCCTGGCACAAACCAAAATCCTCTGGCTTTGCCGGGTGCCAAAATGCTGCCGGCAATGGGCTAAGCCAGCCGGCTGCTGGGCTGGTGCCACCGACCACCACAAGGTTATGAGGTTCAGCACGTGGCAACCACCTGGCATGGGGAAGCCCACATGGTGGCCCCAATCTGGAGCCCCTCTGAGCTTTAGGCTTGCCTCTAGTCTTAGGATAAACCTGAGCCTTAGGCGGGAGCCAGCTCAGGCTGATCGTCTAGATAAGGTGGTTGGCTGGGATTTGGAAGAGCTAACTCCAAATTTTGACTCTACCATGGGCCTCCTCCATGGTGCATCACCGAGTATCTCTGTTCCTTGTCTGTACAAATGAGGTAATCTCTTTTTTCTCCCACTGTTTGTTTGGAGCACAGGCATTTAGGGACAGATGGCTCCTTCTTCAGTCTTGCTTCTACAGTGCCTATAAAGGGATGAGCATCCCATTTGTAGCTTAAGACACTGGCGCAGTATAAATGGTCACTGCAATTAGTAATAGTAATAATGATGATGATGATGATAATAATAATAATAATAATAATAATAATAATCCCTGCACCTTGCACAGCAGAAACTTAGTCTGATCTGAAGATGCTCCAAGCTACCATCAGCGAACTATAGTGCTGGATATTTTTATTTCCTTGCCTGTACGTCCGCTGGTAGGGCTATGCTTCGCTCCTGTTACTTGGATCTACAGCTGGAGAATTAAAATCCATCCCTTCTCCTGCCCACAGTCAGGATTCAGGAATTCAAGCAAGGACTTTCTGATCCATACAAACATCTGATCCGCCCCAACTGGCTGCCCTGAAGGCAAATAGCAACGTCCAGCGTAACCCCCTTGTTCCTGAGCTATCCAAACTGTCCCCGCTGTGTCAGCCGGGAAGATATATTTCATTTCTCCCTGGCGATCCCGTCTCCTCCCTCGTTAATATTGCAACAAGCATTCCTCCTCGGGAGCACCGCCTGTCCCTCGGGAAGGCTTTCAGCCTCCCTGTTTCCGGCAGGTATATGGCAACCCTACTGGCTCCATCCTTCACGCAGACACAAAGCCGGTAGCATCAGCTCTGCCTTTTTCCTGGGATCACCCAGAAGGTAGATTTATCATAATCTTCAGCGTTCCTTGCCATTTGTTTTGTTGCCTTTTTTTTTTCTTTTTAAATAATGAACAAGTGAATTTGTGTTGGAAAAGCAACTTGAATTTCCTGACCGCAGAAATGATGAGGAATAGGTCTGGAGACGCTCTCCTTTTGGTGCTTTTTTGTTTTTCCTCTAAGATACGCTGGCGGCTGGAGGTGCAACCCCGGAGCGGCGTCTTTAATTGCTGTTTTCATGAGCATCATGGCAAATGTGCTGTGGTTTAGGGAAAAAAATAAGTGGGATCTCTGCTAATAACTGACTGGTCTCACTGCCAGTATCTCAGACTGGCAAAAAAGAGTTATTTCTGCTATCTTGCAATAACAAACCGATTTTCTCTGTTGTCTTTCAACATCGGATGAGTTCTTGCTCCCATTTCCCTTTAATAAGTGGTATTTTGTTTCCATTATTACTCAATAGTAAAATCTTTTCCCGGCAACTTTACCAGAAGTAGATTTATGGCAATGAAAATAAACTTGGGCGTGATGAGATCTTGTCATTTTATTATCTATAAAGCACCTCGCATGACTTTGTAGTTATCAAAATGTAATTACACATTTAGATTTTCCATCCTCTCTGTTGGTTTTTTTGAGGGAAATAATGAAAACTAAGAAATCCAGGCTTAATATAACCCATAATATAACCCAAAATATAACTGCTATTGACTTTACCCTGGCTTCTTCCAGAATAAGGGCAGAAAATAATCACCGTGCGCCGCGATGGTGCAGATCTGCCCAGAGTGATGTTCATGTTAAGACACATCTTTGGGGTTTTTTTTTCATGCGCACAGAAAATGTTGACGTTTCCTGGTTCGAGATACGGTATTTACTGATTCTTACGTGGGGCTGGATGTTAATTGTCGTCGGAGGCTCTGGGTGTGGGCGAATCATTGTATAATGCCCACACCCTTCGGGTGGCTTAGGGTGCGGCGTTGTCTTTGCCTCACCGTGCAGTTTTAAGATGTATTATTACCCAAAAGTAACACACCCTTCCGTGCTTCGTTGTTTTTATTAGGGATCGCTCTGAACCAGCGCTCCAAGCACCTGGCAAAGCCGCCGTTGTATGTGGAGCTCGTAACTCCAGGCTTGCCTAGGCTTCCCGCTGGGATTCCCTGCGGAGGAGCTCTCACTGCTGGTGCTTTGCGGTGGGAGCGGGTCAGTTGGGGCATCTCAACGGGCATGTTGGCATGTAGCCAAAGGCATCTGGCATGGTTGGATACCACCAAGGACTTGGGCTGATCTTACCTAGGCTAAGAGCCTAGACTTGGCTTACCTAGATGGAGCTTTCTGTGATGAGTAGCAGTAGGAAATGGAGAGGTGGAAAAGTGAGTATTGGCACTGGACAGGGCAGGAGAGAATTAGCCCTTTGTGGAGGACTTCTAGCCTGAGCCCTATTTTAGGGACTTTGGTTGGATTTGCCCCATGCAAGGGCTTTTGAATTTGTGTGCTGTCCCGCCTCAGTTTCCCACCTGTCTGTGAGATGAGGATCATGATAACTACTCAATCGCTTCTTCCACATGGTGCAAGATCCTCATGGTGACCAATTATAACCAATTTGTTCTCGAAATGAAGACTTTTCTTGCAATCTGTTTAGGAAAGGGCTGTCCCGTTGAAGAGCCCACTTCATCTATCCCATATGGCCTTTTCCATAAGCACACCAGACGTGTCCTTCTTCTCCACTCTGGCACAGCCACCACGGTGGCTTTTCCACCATCTCCACCTGGCCAGTCCCCAGGAGCATCCATGGTGTCAGTGGTGACCCCCCCATCCATGGTGACCCCTTTGCTCATCTCTAGGTCACCACCATCTTCTCCAACCACCCAGTTCTTCTGTGAAGGGTTTTATTACTTTTTCTTGCCTGAAGTAGGGCGCTATATTTAAATGAAACACATCCAAGGCAAACTCGCAGAAAAGTCTCACCTTTCCCCGTGCCACATGATTGAATAGGGGGGCAAAGATGCAACCCCCTTATTAGAGTAATATAATTTTCCATCTCAAATAGGAACCAGGGATGTTTTAATGATTGGGCTCATTAGATGGACTTTCCACTTAAAGTGTCTGTCTGGCAATTAAGGCTGGGAAAAGCATGACTGATGACCACACCTTCTGTGACTTAATGGGGAGTCTGAAGGCTGATCTTATTATCACACTGATACAGTCTGTGATAAAAAAGAATTTAAGATACTCTCCAGAGATTTATTTGCCCATTAGGAAGCTGCCAGAAGAAGGTTAAGGGAACTCGTAAGGTCAAAGCTGAACAGAGAAAAATACTAAACGCTTGGGATCCGGGTGGGCAGAAACTGGAGGACACGGTTTCTGCTCTCTGCTCCGCTTCTGACCTGTTACATGGCCTTCACCAGGTCACTTTGTTTCTGATTACTTTCTGATGTTGCTGGTCATCAGCTTGGTTGGGCACCATGGTAGCCCTGCAGATGCTTGCTGTAATGTCACCGTGGCTTTGTCTCGGTGGCACAAGTCCCTGCTGCCATCCACTGCTGGAGAGGCACGTGGAAAAAAAATTGTGTTGAGTGGAAGGAGGCATCTACAGTGAGGAAAACGATGGTGTTCAGGGCCGGGAGCTGAAACAGGGTACGACAGTTTCCATTCTCCTCCAAGAGCATCCTCATGGGTCCTCAGTGATTCCCTAACCTATTCTGTTCGCTTTAAAACGTGACCTGCTGTAATATTTTACTTAAGCCTGGCGTTTAATGGACTGGAACTTATTGTAGAGCTCACTGTGCTGGCTTCAAACCTCCTGTTGGGTACCATTTTACTGACATTAGCTTGCCATAGCTTGTCAGTGATTTTAACTGTGCTGATGGGTTGAACGCCCCAGGATACAGGAGCCGGCTCTTTCAGCTTTGTACTTCGCTTTAGCTTCCTTAAGTACAGTTGGGAGAGATAATTCAGCTAAATATGTTTTAGTACAAAGTGAAGTTTTTGATGACAAAAAAACTATTGTGCGTGGGGGTCAGTTTTGTCAGATTAATGGAGGAATTGTGAAAAACGGAAGCATTTCATTTCAGCGTCTTCAAAGCGAAAGTCTTGACTTTCACAGGCAGTGTGATTGGTTTGCCTCAACGTTTCCTGTGTTTTTAATTAAACAAATGCCCAGGATTTAGGGAAAACATTTTGTTTCAGGCCGAGCAAGGCATTTTTTAACATTTTGCAGTTCCACAAAGGAGAAGCAGCCCTGCTCACTCCCACCCTTCTGCTCCTGTGAACCAGAACAGCCTCCTCTCCTTCGCTCCGCATCCTTTGCAAGGGGGTAGCGCCGACTCTGGCCCTGTTCAGGTCCATTAGGAAAGCAAAGAGTCCCAGACTTCTCTCATCATCCCTTTGTGCCAAACTGAGTGTTGGGAGGCGAAAAAACCCCACCATATATTACTTAGAATTGTGTGAAAACTAAATAATTGAATATGAAGGCATTGGCTTTATGTCTTTTAAGGAATCCTTTTGAAGTTGACTCTTTTGACCTTCGAGGTCCTGCATAATTTTTCCTTCTCCTCTCTCCTCCTCTTTGTTGTTCCTTGCACTCCTGTAATCTTCTCTCCTGCCTGCTTCCTTCATCTCCTCCCACCCTGCTCCGCGACTCCACTTATCCGTGCCCCGGGTTTGAAGCGCTCGGTGGCTCGTGCAGCCAGCAGCCTCCTCTCCCCCCGCAAGCCTTCCTCCAAGCTCCTCTCTGCTAGGAGCTGCTCCTACCCACCCTCTTTTCTCCAGCTGGTGTTTTACCTGGGCTCTTTCCTCCCCCTGAGTTGCTTTTTTCCTCCCTTCCATTGGGAAATGTTAAATTAGGGGACCTGCCTTAATCTTCTGGCTGGCCAAGTGCAATACCTCCACCCAGAGCTTTCAGCAGGGGATGGGCTCTCTTCCCTCTCTCCGGACAGAAGTAGGACTCCACCCTCCCATGCTAATAGTGTAATAACTGTGTGACCTTCCTGAGATGAACCCACATCATGTCCAACCCCACCGTCTTCTCTGTTGGCCTCATGGTCTCCCCATGGGTGGTCGTTGAGGATGTACATTCCTACACTGTCCAGCACGCAGTGGGGTCCCAGCATCCCATCAGTAGTGATGCTCTGAAGTCAGAGTTTGGAATAATTCAATAAAAAAGGTTTCAGCCAGTGAAAAAGATCGATTACGTAATATATAAAAATTGCTACAGAGCTTCAATTTTACCAATTCAGGGAATGGTTTTCTCTGTTTACCAGGAGTCATAGCTTCGCTGGGGTGAATGGGAGGACTCAGCTGATTTATCATAGAATCATAGGGTGGTTTGGGATGGAAGGGACCTTTGAGGTGCTGGAGCATGTCCAGAGAAGGGCAACAAAGATGGTGAGGGGTCTGGAGAACATGTCTTATGAGGTGCAGCTGAGGGAATTAGGATTGATTGGTCTGGAGAGGAGAAGGTTGACGGGAGACCTTATTGCTCTCTACAACTACCTGAAAGAAGGTTGTAGTGAGATGGGAGTTGGTCTCTTCTCCCAAGGAACTAGCGATAGGAGAAGAGGAAATGGGTTCAAGTTGCGCCAGGGGAGGTTTAGGATGGACATTAGGAAATAATTTTTCACTGAAAGAGTTCTCAAACATTGGAATAGGCTGCCCAGGGAGGTGGTTGAGTCACCATCCCTAGATGTGTTTAAAAGTTGTGTAGATGTGGTGCTTAGAGACATGGTTTAGTGGCAGACCTGGTAGAGTAGGGTCAATGGTTGGACTAGATGATCTTAAAGGTCTTTTCCAACATAAATGATTCTATGATTCTATAAAGGCCATCTAGTCCAACCCCCCTGCCATGAGCAGGGACATCTTCAACTAGACCAGGTTGCTCAGAGCCCCGTCCAACCTGACCTGGAATGTTTCCAGGGATGGGGCATCTACCACCTCTCTGGGCAACCTGGGCCAGTGTCTCACCACCCTCAGCGTAAACAATTTCTTCCTTCTTTCTGACTTCAATGGGACAAGCAATCTCCTTTCTAAAGAGTAAATTTAGCTCTGAATAAAGGATGTGTACCCATGCATGGAGATATGTAGGAATGAGAGGGCTGGAATTGGAGGGGAAGCAAAACTCTCACCCTGCATTTATCTGGGCAAGGTTTTCTTGCTCATTCTGCAGTAGGGAGGAATATGGATTTGCTCCTGGTGCAGGTAAATATTGATAGTGGTTTCACGAGGACTTGATTTCCTCCTGCAGCAAGCGTGTGAGCCGAGAAAGGGCAGCAGCAGTTGGTTTTATGAAGAACTGCTCTCTGTTCTTGCCAGGGTACAGAGTTCATTTTTCCACTGACACATCTCTGACAAACACCCGACGAGAGCATGGCATGGGGAGCCAAGTGATTGTGTTGTCATGGCAAAGACTAGTGAAAGAAGAGCAAGATTTATATCGTGGCTGCTCAGAGGGTTGGAGAAAGATGGCCCAAAGCCAGAAGTCATGCAGGCATGGCTGATACGGTCTCCAGTTTTTGCCAAGTGTGGGCTGGTTGGTGGCTTATGTGAAATGGGCTGCATAGTCTTGGTCCAAGTCTTGGTGGGCATGATTCCACATCACAGAAACCAGCCGTAAAGTTGACACTTTTGCTGACAGTCTTAGCAGAAAGATGAGTTGCTGAATTGGCCCTGGAGATGAAAAAAAAAAAAAAAAAATCCAAAGAATTTTGCAGCTAGAGAAGTGCTACCTTCTACCAGGGAAGCAAGAAGAGCAGACGACCCCAGAAAGCCCAGCACACACACGTGTGACTATGGTGACGTGTTTAATTTACCCAAAGGCAATGAGGGGACGTCTTTAGGCTGCTCTCTGGAGATGTGGCCTTAGGTGCAGGTCCCTGGCATGCCTGTGGTTGTATTATGTCATCTCCTTTAAGCCTTGGCTCCCTATCTGCAAAACCAGAGCAGGGAGTCAGAGAATGGTTTTGGTGGAAGGGACTTTCGGAGGCTCCTGATTCAACTTCCCACTCTAGGTCAGGCTCATGCCTTTGTGTGGGTGAGTTTTGAGTATCTCCAAGGATACAAATCCCCGTATCTTTCTGGCGTCACGGTTCAAGGCTTGACCAGCTTCTTACTAAAACATGTTTTTCTTACATCTGATCTAAACTTCCTTTGCTGCAACTTCTGTCCATAGTGCCTTGTGCTCTGAGAAGAGGCTGGCTCAATCTTCTCTATAGTTATGCATTAGGTAGGTAGGTGAAAAAATTAGATTCCCCTTTAACCCCCTCTTCTCTGGGCTGAACAAACTTCTGTTCTTATCTTGTGTGCTTCAGCTCCCTAACCATCTTGGTGTACCTCCACAATGACAGTGTCTGTCTGGAGAGCCCAAATTGGACGCAGTGCTCCAGCTGTGGTCTCACAAGTGACAAATAGAGGGGAAGGATCACTTCCCTTGACCTCTGGGCAGCAGTTTTGCTAATGTAACCCAGTTTGCATCTGGCCATCTTTGCTGCAAGGACATGCTGCGGACTCCCGGGCACCTTGTTGGCCACCAGGACCAGCAGGTCTTTTTCTACAGGGTGGCTTTCTAGTCAAACAGAGGTGGTGTTTGCTTCCTACTGAGGTGTCATGGATGGGAAATGCCAGGGTCTTGGCAGAGCTCAAAGGGTGAGGAGCAGACTGTCCCTGGAGATGTAGGGTCTGGAGGATCAGACAGGGTATGAGCTTGGCCATGTTGTGTGCTGCTGGCTACAGCAAGACTTGGCTCAACCTTCGTCTTTGAAAGCATGAAGCCCATTAATGACCGAGAAGTGAGATGGCTGTAGGAGCAGGAAAGCACCCGAAGAAAGACTGAGGATACACTGGAGCACTTTTTTTTGAGCTCAGGATTGTTCTTGTTCAGAGGAGCTGCAGCTCGTGTAGCCGCTGTGGTTGCTGATGCGGTACCTGCCCCGTGAATAAAAAAGGAAGACTTCTGTCTCCGCCACTGCCCATCCATCACCTTTCTCAAGCCTAGAAGCAAAAGGAAGAATAAAAGGAATAACAAGAAAATAAAGAAACATCACAGCTAGAAAGCTATCCTCTGTGTTTCACAATTCTATAAATTATGCCCTTCCCTTCCTCTTTAATCGCCAGGCATATAAAAGACGCTTGCAGCAGAATCATATTCTTCCCATTAAAGTTTCAGAAGAGAAATACAGGTCCCATCTGCCTGTTTAGCAAAGCAGAGCAGTGCAGGACCGTTTCTTTTTTTTTTTTTTCCTCCAAATCTGCTTTATGGCAGGAGTTTTCTGTTTTAGGACTGGCCATTCATTTCATTTTCTCATTTCAGTGTGCATTTTCACAAGCAGCCACCTCTTTATTCTCACACAGGGCTTTCTCCAATGGCTTCAAACTTAAATGCTCTGAAAGAGCAGCGGTGCAACCTGCCCTTGTTGAAGGTCAAAGAGAGATAAAGGTCATTTAGGACTTCAGCAGGGTTGCTAGAGGTGGGTTTCTGCTCTGCGGAGAGGACAGACACTGTCTGAACAGCAAGAGTTGGCAATAACGAGAAATTAATAAACTGGATTGTGGAGGCACCCATGTGCTTCACTGCCATCCATCCCTGCTTGCCTCCAAGGATATTTGTATTTATTTGGTGTTGGTCTGGATTTGGGGTGGGTATGAGATCTTAGGGATGGGTTGTCTGCATGGTGCGGGAGTGAGTGTGGCATCGTCCCCTGCCATACGGCAACTGTCCCCACGACTCACCCGTGCAAAGGGCATGGAGAGGAGGATGCATTTGCGTGCATAGTCCCTGGGTGTGTAGGGTCGGATGGCAGGATGGGTCTGTATGCATCCAGGTGGTCCCATGCTATCTCTGGCTGTGCATGTGGACGGGGAAGACTTTCACCTTCTGGAAAGCAGTGATGAATGAGAGTGCATGGCAGTCTCTTCTTCTAATTCAACCCATTGGGTCTTCATAGAACCATGGAATGGTTTGGGTGGGAAGGGACCTTTAAAGACCACCTAGTCCAACCCCCCTGCCATGAGCAGGGACATCTTCAACTAGATCAGGTTGCTCAGAGCCCTGTCCAACCTGACCTGGAATGTTTCCAGGGATGGGGCATCCACCACCTCTCTGGGCAACCTGGGCCAGGGTCTCACCACCCTCACAGTCAAGAATTTCTTCCTTCTGTCTAGTCTGAATCACCCCTCTTTTAGTTAAAACCATCACTCCTTGTCCTGTTGCTATAGGTCCTGCTAAAAAGCCTGTCCTTGTCTTTCTTCTAAGCCCCCTTTAAGCGTTGAAAGGCCTCAGTAAGGTCTCCCCGGAGCCTTCTCTTCTCCAGGCTGAACACCCCCAACTCTCTCCGCCTGTCCTCACAGCAGAGGGGCTCCAGCCCTCCCATCATTTTTGTGGTCTTCTTGATACATGTCCTGTGGCTTATCACAGGTTACGTGAGGCACGTGCAAAATGGCTTGAATGATTATTTATAGTGCTGCGCCCTTAGAAGTCCCTCCAATCCGGCAGAAGGCCATGTCCCTCTTTTTTACCATAAAGGCTCATTCTTGTGCAGTGGCATTCAGAGCAGGGCGAATTCAGAGGACCGGGGCTATGCGGCTGATTTTTCTGTGCCTGAAGATTTACACCCGCACTCCTGCTGCCGTTAAAGTCGCCCTGCTCTAAGTATAAATCAGACCGCGCTCTGTTAGATGCCTTCTACGTTTCCGAGAAGTCACGTGCGATGGTAGAAAGGATCCACTGGAAATTTTGCACTGGCTTTTGGGGCTAAATGCTGCTGGGGGAATACAGCCACAGGGCTGTATTCCCCTTTCTTGATGGGTTCACCATAGAAGAGGCTTTTTTTTTATTTTACCACCTTGGGCAAGAAGCTGTTTGGTTTGATAGAGGTTCAAATTTTATTTTTAAGCAAAATATGAGAAATGCAGGAGAGGAAACCGCACTCTGTTCCTTAAAATAAATGGAAGAAAAGACAGGGCTAGAAAAATATTCTCTGATGCACGCACTTGGTGAGCATGTACCTTGGCACACGCAGCATCGAGGAACTCTGGATGTTTAACTGGATCGCATCTTTTCCTCTATAAGGTGCTTCCTATAAGGGCCTGGTCGACCCCTTGGGCTTACGGAGTCCTGTAGCCCATCTCTGCGTGTAAAACGCCAGCAGCTCACGCGGAGCTCTGACTCTGCAATCCCATGTGGAAGAGGGAGTGGAAACCAACCCTAGCTCATGACCTACCTGAGCGAGCCTGTCTCCGAGCCCATGACTTGGGGAAAGGGAAAGGGGAAAGGTTTGGGTATTTTGGCCATCCATCTCCTCTTGAAACCCCTCCCGTTGCTCCTAGCCTGCTGAGGCAGACGTCTCTCCTGGCTTTTTTTTTTTTTACTCTCCATGCTTTGCATCCCCTATTCAAGCGCCCGATTCAGCGCTCAGCCCTGGAGGCAGACTCCAAATCCCCATTTTCACCATCCGCAAAGGCCGGGGCCACCAGCCATCCACCTGGGCAAGGCGAGCAGCCCCGCTCGTACCCACGTCTGCGCTCCACCGGCGAGCACGCCCACAGCCCCATTACCTTATAATTAAACCTCTTTTTCCCCCCCACTGGAAGGATTCTGCTCTGAACAAGGGTTTTCTCTAATTGCGCTCGGCAAAGCTCTGCAATAACTCAGGGCTTTGTTCTGTGTGCAGGGAGCGAGTCCCTCTGCCCGTCCTCAGGTATGCCAACAATGCGAGCGTTCCTCCCCGCGACCCGACATGAAGCTCAGGGCAGGGTTTGCAAATAGAGGCCGTGGTCAAAATGGGGCTTAAGCGCATTTATAAGTATTTTGAAGTACCGACGTGGAAAAGGAAGAGTCCCCCCCGGCGTGCTGTGGCGCTGGCGTTTCATCGAGCGCTGGTGTGCAGCTTTGAAGTGCGGCGTTGGCAAGCTGCTGGGTTCCTGCCCATCCCTAGGAAAGGCTGAATGGATACATGTCGGTGTGTAAAAAAAAACAAAAAAAAACAAAAAAAAACCCAACACATAAAACGCAAGACTTGTTTTTGGTGAGTGTCTTCACAGAAGAAAGTGAAACGCTGCAAGGGGTACTTTGCTGACGTGATGCATGCGTGAAACAGCATAATGTGGGTGAAAAATCCCGGAGATGGGAGGCGAGGTGGGTGGACAGAGAGGTAGATGTTTCCAAATGTCTGCTTTTGTGGTGGCCCCTTAGCTAACGAGTTTTCCTCTACTAGAGAGAATTCACTGTAATACATTTAACGAGAGACGGCCATATTTGTGCTGCGAAAGGAGATGCAAAATACAGACAGTGAAATGATGGGGAAAAGGGGGTGAAATGCTGATGTTTGCCCACCCAGGACACAAAGTATATCCAGAAACAGTGTGAGTGAGCCCACATTTCTGCTGGTGCTCTTCGGGATGTTTCCCAAACACACTCACCCAGAGCATCCTCCAGTCCCTTCCTCAGGAGGCGGATCAAACCTGCACCCTGGTGCGAGTACGCAGAAGCAGCCATGTGGTCCCCCTTGCGGGCGCGATGCCCTCCTCCAACACGCGGAGACTTGGGGCTGCTGTTGTGTTAGACGTCTGCATTTCTTTTTTTGTGTGTGTAAGAGAGCAAGAGCAAAGCTGATGCTCTGTAAGATACTCTCTGTCTAGGACCTGAGAGCCAAAACCTCCGCAGGCATGGACATGTCGCGTTCCCCCGCCAAGTTGATCTGTAACATCCCGTAGGTTTGCCTGGGAATCGTAGCCCTTTAACTAGACTGGCCTAGTTATATTCGTGCTCTTCCCCCTAAGCAGATGCCATCAGAGCTGGACAGATGTTGCCTTACGCATCCAGCTGTGCCAATGGAAGACGATGCCTCTCTCCTGGAGGTTGCTGCCTCTATCACTGTGCTGCTGGAACCGTCCTCCAGGAGCACCAGCCAAGTTCCCTTCACCCCGCTGCCCACAGCAGTGGGAAGAAACCTCGTTGCTACTTTTGCCCAGCAGGAATTGGGATTTTCATAAGAACAGCCTCAAAGGCAGAGCTGTGAGGAGTAGTTACCTCTGGCCTGATAGTGGATGAGAAGCTGGGGGTCATTTCTTCTGCCTCTGGCACATCTTGGACCAGGAGAGAGCATCTGTCCTCAGTCTTCAAGTGCTGTCTAAGGGCATATGTAGTCCTCTGTGTGAAAGGGAATAAGCCACCTGAAATAAGAAGCTTTTGTAATGGTGTAGCTGTCCCTGTTCTAGCTCTTGTGCCTGGGCAGCTCTTTCTGGAAGTCACGACCTAGCTGCGGATCCCATGCCAACACGCAGCTCAGGATGCCAACCGCATCCTGGGCTGCACCGAAAGAAGTGTGGCCAGCAGGGCAAGGGAGGGGATTCTGCCCCACTCTGGTGAGACCCCCCTGCAGTGCTGCCTCCAGCTCTGGGGCGCCCAACACAAGAAGGACATGGACCTGTTGGAGCGGGGCCAGAGGAGGCCACAAAGATGATCTGAGGGCTGGAGCCCCTCTGCTGTGAGGACAGACTGAGAGAGTTGGGGGTGTTCAGCCTGGAGAAGAGAAGGCTCCAGGGAGACCTTAGAGCCCCTTCCAGTATCTGAAAGGGGCCTACAGGAAAGATGAGGAGGGACTTTTTACAAGGGCATGTAGTGATAGGATAGGGGGTTCAAACTGGAAGAAGGAAGATCTAGATTAGATATTAGGTAGAATTTCTTGACTGTGAGGGTGGTGAGACCCTGGCCCAGGTTGCCCAGGGAAGCTGTGGCTGCCCCATCCCTGGAGGTGTTCAAGGCCAGGTTGGACGGGGCTTGGAGCAACCTGGTCTAGTGGGAGGTGTCCCTGCCCACGGCAAGGGGGTTGGAACTAGAGGGTCTTTAAGTTCGCTTCCAACCTAAACCATTCTATGATTCTGTGATTCTATGATCTTCATGGTGGCACCAGAACAGAAGCTCACTGTAGGGTGGTGCAATTCAGATCCATCTGCGAGACTGTCCTGCAGACCACTGTACCATCCTCATCCTCTTTGCACTGGTACGAATCCCAAATAGCATCAGTTAAATCCCTGGAATCAATCCATAGTTACACCAGGATAAATAAGAATACTCTTTACCCAGCAAAGCCCCAGAAAAGCATAAAATCCAGCTGTTCAGCTCCAGCAAGGCCAAGTTCTGGCTGCAGCCAGCGCCCTGTAATTCAAAGACTTCTTTGGACATCCCCTTTGAGTTCGGACGTGTGAGCAGCTTCCCTTGAAAATGTTGCCTTGTAAAGCCTTTGTGAACTTGTGCATGCATTGATGTTATGGTTATCGCACATGTAATTTCATCTGACATTGTAATGACAGCATGGGCAGTTCAAAATGTAACAGTAAATATAGTTGTTAGGGAAAAAAAAAAAAAATCCCAGCCCATCATCCTGAATGCCTCGTCACGTCATGGGAGGGATGCAGACAGACTCCAAACACCATCAGCATTTCTGGGTTCCAGTTGGAAACTGCCTGGAGTTCAGGACAGGCCAAAACAAACAGGCGAGACTGTCTCTCTTTACATGGCAGGGCTGCTTTTTCTCCTCCTTTTCCCCTATTTTTTTTCTTTTTGAAGGGTCACCCCTCTAAAATCCCTAAGAGGGAAGAGGCTGGGGTTTTTTCCGTGCTTGCTTGGGCTGTTTTCGTAGCTGGTGGTGTGACGCAGCCCCGATCCTGCACTCGTACCCGGCCGAGAGCTCAATCCTGACTCGAGCCCCGGTTATTTTTGAATGCTGTCGGTTTGCAATGCTGCAGTGAAGGGTCATTTGCCAACTCCATTATAAGCCTCATTTACAACTCAGCTGTTTTAAATCGAATCAGACTGTGAGTTGGCGTGCGCGCGTAGTCAGCTGGGACGTAGGACTTGCCTTGCTCAGGGTCCCGATCCCGCAAACCCCCTCCTTGCTTGCAGAAGCATCGGTTGAAAAATCAATCCTAGTGATTTTCAGGTTTTTTGTTGCCATGCGTTTGAGCTGAAACATCTGAGCAGTAGATATTTTTCTTTTCCTTCTTCCAGGTTATGTCTTGGGGAGAGTTCGGATGGGTTTTTTCTGTTGGTCCTCCACCAGCTTTGACTATATTTACCAAGCTGGGCATGGGTGGACCCCATGGAATTGCAGAGATTGCTCAGGCGGGTGAGGCTTTGCAGGATCAGGGTTGAGCTGACGACTCAGCTGCTGTTTAGCTTTCTGGCAGGTTGGCAGAGAAACCAGGGGCTTCGTGCACAGGACTTGAGATACAAATGAGATCTGAATCTGACCCCTGATCTTCAGTTAAATTGCTCTGTAACCTTGAGAGCTGGATTAAGTCGTCCCCTGAAGATAGGGAGTTGCCTCTGGATATTCAGTGCTTGAGCCACACTGCAAGGTTATGCTCATATATTACCTGTGGTCTTCAGAGAGCTCATTAGTTGGTTGGTTTACATACAAGAAGTCTGGATGAAAGTCTCATCCCCCTTCCCCAGGTATCCTGTGCTGAAACCTGGCAGTATTTCCTCTAGAAACACCCAACTCAAGGGTTAGAGACGTGATGCACCTCGGGTGGTGGGGGTGTGTGATTCAGAGAAGTGTTGGCTGGCAAAAAAGTAATCATAGAATCATAGAATGGTTTGGGTTGGAAAAGACCTTTGAAGGTTATCTAGTCCAACCCCCCTGCCATCAGCAGAGACATCTTCAACTAGATCAGGTTGCTCAGAGCCCCATCCAGCCTGACCTGGAATGTTTCCAGGGATGGAGCATCCATGATGCTCCTCCTTGGGTCAGCAAAGGATGGGGAAATGCAATATTCACCCCCCTGCGATGGAGCTGGGGCTGTAGGTGATGCTTAAGAGACACTTATGTGGGTAAAAACTGGGTGGATTGGGTCCCCTCTCTGAGGGCAGGGACTTGAATTTTCATCCTGTGTTGGGGTTGACTGTGGCAGCACAGTCCAAGCCCAGGGCTAGACTTTTGCCCATGGCACAGGTGATGGCGTGGTGGTGCTGGAGGGGCCGTGTCTTTGCAGGCTGGGTTGCCATCACAGGGTGAGATGCTCTGCAGAGGCACCTTCCATGAACGCTTCTCTCTGAAAGCCACTTTATGTCCACGTGGTAGCTCGTGTGCTTAGAGCTCCAGGACTTAAATGGCAATTAAAAATGAATGAGGCTGAAAAGGCTCTCACGAGAGCCAAGCAGAAAAATAATATTTCAGGTGATGCTGAAGGAACATAGACCAATTCGAGGTACCACTCTCATAAACACCCCTGGGACTGCGAGCCTAATGAAGCCCAACGCGGCGGGAGCAGCAGAGGGCAGGGTGGGAGGCGAAAGGTGAGGCTGAGCCTGCGTTATGGGCCTTGGCCCAAAGCAAGTTGGGTTTTAGAGACATGCTAGCTCCTGAGGTTGTCCTTGTGAGAGGTAGGGCAAGGCTTCTACCACTGCCTTGGTGTAAGGCTACAGATGCCGCAGCCATGGCATGGGTCCAAGTGGTGGGCATGTCTTGGCCAACGCATGGGGATGGGGGCTCCTCCTGGAGGGACGACGTTGGGAGACGCGACGGGGACCGGCAAGAAACTCCCCGAAACAGGGATGTGCGTGACTGGGGATGGCCAGCGATGCTGCGGGGGAGCTCGGGGAGGGTCCAGAGGAGCAGTCGTGCCTGGGCAGGGGGTGGAACGCAACCGCTGCCAATGCCACCACTGAGCTGAGCCTCCCACCCCACCGCTTCTGGAGCCTGCCCGTACCTGCTCCTAAGCCGATATTAAGCCTGCTCAAACACTGCACCGCCTTCTCCTCGCATTGTTTTCTGTACCCCACACCCAGCACCAAAATAGCGATAACCCCCCCCTTCCCCACCCTCCCGCGGTGACTCAGGCTGGCGAGCAGGCACACATCTGCTTCTGATTTAACGTGCTAGCGCTCTGACCCTTTTATTTTTATTCCCAAAGTCCTCCCTTCGGTGGCTTTCTCTCTGGGGGCGAGGGGAGAGAAGAGGAGGGGGAGTTGGATCCCCATCCTTTGCCCCCTGCTTTTTTGGAGCACCCAAAAATTTATTTTATTTCATTTTGAAGCCGTGTTTTCGCGCAGGCTGGTGACAGCCTTGCCCGGATCTGCGTCCAAATCCCTCGCAATCCTGTCCACTCCGGAGGGACACCAGCCAAACCAGTTTTCCATGGTTAAGCTGGGCACATTTTTCCGCCGTGGGTTTTTTGTTTTTTGGGTTTTTTTTTTTGTGTCAGGAAGCAAACCCACCCAGTATGTGCGCGTCGTTCAATAGGAGCCTTTTTTTAATTTCTTTTCCTTTTTCTGGCTCCGGAGAAAAGCAGAACGAGAGGGAGCAAAGGGGCCTGCCTGTTCTCCCAGGAGAGCTCAGAATGGGAGGAAATGGCTTTTTTTGCTATTTTTAAGGCCGTACTGGAAGGAGGTACCCGCCACTGATGGGCTCGTGGGATTGTAATGTTGTGCACTCGTAGGGTTGTATCGTGTGTGTATATATATATCTCTCATATAGCCCTCTATAGCAGAGACTGGGCAGCTTGCACAAGGGGGAAGGTGGTGTCGGAGGAGAGCGGCTGCAAAAACATGGGCAGAAAAGCCACCAACAATGTCATGTACCTCGTGGACCCTCATCCAGCTCATGTCAGAGACGCTGGAGGGACCAGCAGCCTGATGTTCAGCCAGGCCAGCTCTGGCGTGGGTGCATCACTGGTGGGGATTTTCCTCTCACTCTCTTTTTTTTTTTCGCTCTTTTTTTGTTGTTTTTTTTTTTTTTTTCTTCACAGAGCACGGCGTGGGAGGGGGGACGCGTCACTTGAAGTGTGAGTGAGTTTCCATGAGAGTGGGGTGGTTGCACAGGATGACTGGAAACTCTTCTGTTTCCCTTGACATATTCCCCCTCCCACGGGATTTCTACACACACACAAACACACACGTATAATGTGTATGTATGTGTGTGCATACAGATACATAGGGAGGGCAGATATTCAGCCGGGATCATTTGCTGTACCACTGACATCGCATTTAAAAGTCCCCTAAATGCTGGAGCATGGCCAGGAGAGCATCAAGGCTAACGCAGAGTTGTGTAGAGAGGGACCACTGAGGGTTTCCAAGAAAAAAACCCATAACTAACTGGATATTGAGCACCTCCAGCCTTGCAGAACCCACAGCAGAGAGGAGCAGAAGGGACCTGATGCCCAGAGCACCATCTCCTTGAGCTCCAGACCTCCAAGGAGCTGCTTGGATGGGGGGAACAAGGCTACAAGGAAAGACTGTGGTCAGATGTGACCACCCTGTAAAGTCCCGTCCCACGGTACCTGCCTAGATGATATGGTTAATTAATTTGCTCCTGTTTTGTGTGTAGATGCAGCCCTCAAAACGCCATCTGGAGCCGGGCTGTGCCTTCAGTGTAGCTTCAGTAATTGTTTATGTTTATTTGACCGTTTATCACTGGGATCCCCCTTTGCCAAAACCTGCTCAGCACATCAGATGGGACTTGTCATGCGGCATGCAGACTTAATCAAGTTGCCACCCAGAAGTGACCCAGAGCTCCTGATTTTGGAGATTTATATAAACTCTAAAATTGGAAAGTGTGCTGGGTAATTTAAAGAAGCCAAAAAGAAGAAACCAAAGTGAAAACATGACCCTTCAATTATAGGAGGTATTGAACTCTACTCTGGCCCTGCCAGAGCTCCTGTTTACATTTATCTGGGGTCCAAGAACTGGTTCTAAGGAAATAAGAGAGCCATGGGGCTTGGTCCTGGTGGTGTGATGGCATCTTCCTAGCGTTAGTTCCACAGCACGCAGAGCTGCTGGGTGGCAGGTCCCTGCAGGCTCGCCCAGAGGCAAGGTGTTCATCCACCAAACTTCATACCAGCGTCTGGGAGCTTGTTCTAAAATGATGTTCAGGTCAGGCCAGGGTGGGAGACCACGGGGTAGATCTAAGGGGATGGCGGGGCTTTTCGGACACCTGGTGCCTGCCATGATGGGTGATGAAGCAGAGAGGAGAGGAGCTCAACCTGTTCATCATCACATGCCAATGGAGGGGCCAAACTGAGCAAAAAGCCCATAGAGGAGCTGAGGCCAGGAAAAATGGCCTTAAATTTAAATACCCCGTGGGCTGGGATTGGGACCTGGTGGTCATGGAGCAGAGTCAAATTCCCATTACAACAAGTAGCACCCGACTGTTCGGCTCACTGGCAGAGGATTTGATTCATAATTTGCAATTTTGCCAGATAGTATCTGTACATAAACAAAGTCGTTGAAGAACAAGGTGCCCGGTGTAGGCTCTCGGTAGCTGGAGCTAACCTGCAGGGATAGATTTGTTGAGTGATGCATAATATTTGCTGCAATGTCTAACTAGCCTTTAAAAATTCCCGAGGATGGATTCACAAAGGGCACAGGAGACGCTTGTGCCTCCACACCTTGACGAGTGAATGAGTGGCACCTGTAATCACTGTTTATCTTATAAGCAAATAGTCCTCGTGGTACTTCCCAAGTGATGTCGTACCAGAGGAATACAGCACATCTCCAGTATTGACGTGGCCCAGGTCTGCTTGGCCGGCTAAACTTCTGTAGGAATTTTGGAAACTGGGAAGAGTGGCTGTCACTAAAATGAAGAAAGGGTTAAATATGTCATTGTCGGGATTGTTGGAGACTCTGGAGGTGGTTCTCCGACACCTTTTATTTTGGATTCCCATGATGGGACTTCAGGTGAGGATGGCTTTCTGATGGCCTGCTTATAGGAAACTAATAGTTCCAGCCCAAAAAAGTCAGTTTTATATAGTGTGTGTAAATATATATGGTTCACATGGGCTCAACTTGCCAGCCAGATCTTGATAAGGACAAATCTTTGTATGCCCAAGGATTTTGTTCGGAGATTAGTATTAATATTGAGAAGTCCAGTAGGTAATGCAGAAATACCAGGCTGAAGGTCACCTGTGTGATCTCAATCCCTGAAGCATAACCACTTTAATTATGTGATCAAACCATGCTCAACTTCCGGGGCTCTTTGGTAGAAGCCGTCTCACGCATCCTTGGCTTTGTGGAGGCTGGCCAAAAAGGGTTGGGCTGACCCCCTGGGACTTTCTGACCATCCCTCTCCTCCCAGCATCAGTGGGAGGTCTCCATCTGTGTCAGTATCGCTGGGGCTCTGGCTGGCTGCTGTAGGCAGCCATGGCACCGGCGTCCTATGGAGCATCCTCTTAAATTGTGCTGACCTGCTCCGTTTATGGAGCTGCTCCCTTGCCAGGAGCCACGTGGGGTGATGCCACCTCTGCAGCCACCTACGGGGCTTTCCTCCCATCTGTGCTTCAAGCGAGCATCTTCCATGGCCAACGTGACCCTCTTTGCATCCTTCTTTGCCAAGGCACCGCTTTGGAAACCCCTGCCTTTGTCTACTTTGTCCAGATCTAAGCAAAACCCATGATTTTTTTGAGGACGGATCCTCAGTTTTGGGTGGATGAGCTTATTACGTACCACTCACCCCCACCTTTCCCAGCTCAATCCTGTACTCCCCAAGCAAAACTGATCCCAAGGGGAAGGCCGGTCTCAGTTACTAGAGGCTGGGGCTGGTGCTCAGCCCAGCAGTAAACCCCTGGTGCTATTGCTAGCGAGCTGGTCCCCTCCCACAACATCATCTTTGGGTCTGCAAGTAGATCATCTCATTTAAAAACCTGATGATTTCCTGGCGAGGGAGGCAGCGGTTGGTGTCACCGCGTTTTCCTCATCGTTCCAGGCATCTCGCAGGGAAGTGATTGAAAGGCGAGGAGCGCTCTCTGCCCCACCTTCCTGCCGGAGGGTAGAAACACCAGGTACTGGGGTGGGTGGTTTAATAACATGTTCTTCTGGAGACAAGATGTTCAGAGGGGAGGTGTGCTTAAGGAAATATTTGCCTTTTTTGAGTTTTACATCTTCCTCTTTCTTTTTTTTAATGGAAGAAAAATAAACCACCTCCCTGCTTGCCTTTCAAATAGGCTTTGAGGGATCTCGACTCCTTCTTGGTAGGGAAGAAGAGGCTTCTTCCAAATCGGAGTCAAGCGCTCGGCCAAGGCAATGGTGGTGTTCCTGTGCAAGGGACGTGGGGACGGCTTCGGGTGGGGTGTCAACGTGGGTGTCTTCGCTCAGGGACACTTGCACAAGGGACTTGCTCCAGGTCACAGAGCAATTGGTGGATGCAGGAATAAAGCTCGAGCATCCCTATTCCCCCAAAATAACAACACGGCTAAGGAGCAGGCGCTATCAGTCACTGGTCAGCGTATCCCATAGAAAGCAGCTGTAATATTTTGACAGATTAGGGTAATCTCACATGCACATCTTAATTGCCTCATTATGACGAGGTACAAATAAACCTGGAAAAAAACCCAAAAAACACATATATTTATGGGCTGATGGATGTAGCAGGCAGGTCTACGTACACTGGACCACGGGCAGATGCAGAGGGAGAGCAGCCAGCCCACCCCGGGGGTGCGGCCTCCGCTTCCGCAGCCTGGAGGGGAGATTGGGAAAGGGGAGCAGGTAGGAAAGCAGCAGAAGGAAAGCTTCTGTCCCACGGGGTGCCAAGTGCCCCGGGCAGGGGAGGGAAGGTGTTGATGGT
This sequence comes from Burhinus oedicnemus, assembly GCA_008921705.1. NCBI lineage: Eukaryota > Metazoa > Chordata > Aves > Charadriiformes > Burhinidae > Burhinus > Burhinus oedicnemus. The sequence goes on from VFFE01009207.1 coordinate 1,914,525, forward strand.
AGAAAATCAATCAGCATGGGGGAAGCTGTTGAGACCTCCTGCTGGTTCAATACTGACCTTTCAATACTTAAAGGGGGCTTATGAGAAAGATGAAGACAGACTTCTTAGCAGGGCCTGTAGCAACAGGACAAGGGGTGATGGTTTTTGACTAAAAGACGGGAGACTTAGACTAGATATAAGGAAGAAATTGTTTACGCTGAGGGTTGGTGAGACACTGGCCCAGGTTGCCCAGGGAGGTGGTGGATGCCCCATCCCTGGAAACATTCCAGGTCAGGTTGGATGGGGCTCTGAGCAACCTGATCTAGTTGAAGATGTCCCTGCTCATGGCAGGGGAATTGGACTAGATGGCCTTTAAAGGTCCCTTCAACCCAAACTATCCTATGGTTCTATGACTCCCTCTCCTGCCACGGTCAGCAGGCTGGGGTGGCCAGGGATGCTCAGCACCTCAAATCCAGGTCCAGCCACCTCTGGGATGCTTTGGTGGAAGGCCTCATGCTTCAGATGTAGAGCTGCTGGGGTTTTATGCCTGGATGGACCAAGAGTGAGGTTGTTGGGGTGGCAGGACCCGGCCAGGAGGGGATGCTCAGCCCCAAGCCTTGCCCTTGGGCTTGCACCCCAAACCCCGCTCCATGCACGGGCCGGGTGAAGGGAAGATTTGGAGATACTGTTTGTTTTGCCTGGAAAAATGTCATTTTGACACTGGTAGCAGGCAGAGATCAGCCAGAGCCTCAGGCTCCTTCCTGCGTCACACTGAATGCAGAATGAGCATGGCATGGGGGACAGCAGCTTTCCGCTCCCCGACTTTCCCTGGAGCCACCTCCATATCTTCAGGGTGGCCCTCCCGGTGAGGGTGACGATAGGCATACCAAAAACACATACAGTCAGGAGCCAGCACCTTCCCGTGGGGAAAATCATAGCAAAGAGAAGGCTAAACAATGCACATTTAATAGGAAATGCTCCGAGAATTTCTATACAAATATCAAAATATAAAAATATAGAAATATAAATATCTAAAATATTAATATATAATATATAAAATATACAAATATTAAAATAGTAAAATATTTAAATGCTGCATATTATAGTAATGATGTTACATGCCAGCATATAATCAAAGGCCAAAATTGCCATCTCCCAGCTAAGGCTCAGGCTGTGAAGCGTTGTCCCCATGGATGGAGCGGATGGGAGGGGGACGTCCCCCAGCCCTGCTGTAGCCCTGAGCCAGGAGCCACGCGTTGCACAAGTCTGGACTCTTCCTGGCAGCCTTTATCTCCACGAGGGCCCAGCTTCGCAGGGCGCTGTCGCCGGAGATGAGGAAGGAGATGGAAAGGGAAGTGCTGATGAGGAGCCCTCACAGGTCTCCTGGCTTTGAGCAATACCAAGACCCAGGGCAGGATCCTGTCCCACCTTGGGGCTGGCACATCTTTCCCAGGGCTCCTCCGAGCTGTGGCGCTCCTCCATTTCCACTCATACAAATGAGTATCATAGAATCATAGAACGGTTTGGGTTGGAAGGGACCTTAAAGACCATCTAGTTCCAACCCCCCTGCCATGGGCGGGGACACCTCCCACTAGACCAGGTTGCTCCAAGCCCCGTCCAACCTGGCCTTGAACACCTCCAGGGATGGGGCAGCCACAGCTTCTCTGGGCAACCTGGGCCAGGGTCTCACCACCCTCACAGTCAAGAATTTCTTCCAAATATCTAATCTAAATCTTCCCTCTTTCAGTTTGAAACCCTTTGCCTCTGGCTCCACTCCCTGATCCAGAGTCTCTCCCCAGCTTTCCTGGAGCCCCTTTAGGGACTGGAAGGGGCTCTAAGGTCTCCCCGGAGCCTTCTCTTCTCCAGGCTGAACAACTCCAACTCTCTCAGCCTGATGTATAGAAAATGAATAAAGTAAACTAATATTGCCTATATTAGTTTACTCTCTCAGGCTGAGAGAGTTGGGGTTGTTCAGCCTGGAGAAGAGAAGGCTCCCAGGAGACCTTCTAGCAGCCTTCCAGTATCTGAAAGGGGCCTACAAGAAAACTGGAGAGGGACTTTTTACAAGGGCATGGAGTGATAGGACGAGGGTTGATGGCTTCAAACTAGAAGAGGGGAGATTTAGATTAGATATTAGGAAGAATAGATATTAGGTCTAGTAGGAGGTGTCCTTGCCCATGGCAAGGGGGGTTGGAACTAGATGATCTTTAAGGTCGCTTCCAACCTAAACCATTCTATGATTCTACGATTCTATAAGAAATGCTTTACTGTGAGGGTGGTGAGACCCTGGCCCAGGTTGCCCAGAGAAGCTGTGGCTGCCCCATCCCTGGAGGTGTTCAAGGCCAGGTTGGACGGGGCTTGGAGCAACCTGGTCGAGTGGGAGGTGTCCCTGCCCATGGCAGGGGGGTTGGAACTGGATGATCTTTAAGGTCCCTTCCAACCTAAACCGTTCTGATTCTATGATTGATTCTGTATATCTCTATAAACTATTGAGTATACTTCTATTTTTTACTTACCACAATGCTAAATGAGCATTTCGTGTCTCTCTCTGATATTTCAGTTTTATATTACCGGTTTTCAGAGGCTGTATGATACTGAAGGAGGCTCGACGTTAAAAGCAGCCATGAGAATAAAGCAACCATAAAAAAAAAAAATCAAAAAAAATCGAAAATAGAAAGGGCTTTTGAGCAGCAGAGTGCCCTGGATGAGCTTTGGGTCACTCTGGGAGTGGACATTGGAGGCGGATTCTAATATTGCTGCGGTCCCTGGGTGGTACCTGGGCTGTGTCACCCCCGTTCAGGCAGGCGGTGAGGTTAGACCTCGGCATCACAGCTGAGACTCCTGCCCGCCTCTGCCTACATCTGCCTGTACGTCCCCACGGTGCCGGTAGGCTTTGATAGAAATCGAGCACCCTCTTCTTTATCCACGGAAAACAGCAACGCTTCCCACCTGTCTTCGAAATTAAAAAGGGAAACAAGATTTGGAAAATGAGGAGAAAGTATTATTTTCAATTTTTCTTCCCCTTCCCTTGCTTTCAGAGGGCAGATGAGTTTTAAGCATGCCCATAAATGCAGCGTTTGGAGATGTCATCTGCAGAATACATTTATTTTTGG
>VFFE01009207.1:1917636-2090937 GCA_008921705.1 Burhinus oedicnemus
CCCCCGGCCCCGGTTTATTTTAACAATGCTGTAATTTTCTATTATAAAATGGGATTTTTCTGCTTAACTCCATGTCGTCCGTTCAGCATTTGCATGTGTGTGTGCCTGCACGGGTGACATTTGTCACCATCGGATGCTATTTTTAGGAGGACCCCACCCTTGGCTTGGGGAGGGGAAGGGGGGAGCGCAGAGGGAGGGAGAGGAGGGAGGGGGAGGAAGGAAAACGTCAGCCTCAGCACACTTCCAGCCTCTGGCCATCAACCTCCCCGGGGCCATGGGAACCATAAGGTCATTTCTCAGGCTTGCTGAGCTCCGGAGCTGTCAAACCACCCTAGGAGTTTAAAAAATGCAAATGTATGCAAATGAATCGCCTGGGCTGTTTCTCTTCCTCTCTCCCCCCACCCCCCCCCCCCCCACCCCCCCCGACATTTAAATGACATGAATCACCTTCAATTTTGCCAGCATCCTGTAAAGTTACCGGCTTGCCGAAGTGCTTCGCTTAACAGAACTGCATCTCGAGAGGACCAGGAGGGGAAAAGAAAGGAACAGGAGTCCATTCCCACCAAAGGGAGCTGTACATCATTTTAGTTCATAATCACATACCCCCTGATCTCCCAATTCCATTTTTTCTTGCTTTCTTGCTGCCGAGTGAATAATCTACAAATTAGGGAGGACACAGTTGAATGGCCGGGATAAACCTCCATAAAAGCAATTTTTAGGGTAGTCTAATATTCTGCTTTTCTCATCTTAGGGTGATCTGGCAATAAAAGATCAAAATAGATTTTGTTGGAAGACACATTCCTTCACATAAGGAGCTCCTTTAACACTCCTGCTCCTTCCAAACAAAAATAAACGAGTAGAAGATAAATACAGCAATAGAAATTTAATTGCTCGTGCTTATTATTAAGGATACAAAGGCCTAAAAAGGAAGTTGGCTTTTCTTCCCCAGATCAGAGGTTATTTATTATCTTACACTCCACTTGAAGAACGCATCGGATTTACTTTCATTTATCAGCGATTTTCAAGGAAGATTTGATACGGAGCTGGTCGGGCTGGTAGAGGAGCGTAGCTCGTTAACATGGTTAAGCACAGCACACTGTAATGAATCAATTTGTTTCAGACAACAGACATAATTAGCGTGGAGCTAATGGGCACACCGGGGGATGCAGGGCTGGAGCATCGTCCCTCGGCCAAAAATGTCGGTGCCTAGAGCTGCGGGGGGGCTCGGAGGGGTGTGATTCCCGGTTCCTCTCCCCATCTCCGGGCATGGGGAGGTGGCTGGAGAGGGCTTCCCATGGTGGGGGCTGTCCTCCAGCCCCCCGCGAGGCTTCAGTAGGTCAGGGGTAGCTTGTAGCCGCGTTGCTCCCACCAGGCTGGTGGTCCGTAACCCTTCCCCGGGGTGTGCTCCATCTACGTTGCACCATCTTCCCAAGGCCTTCGCTCACCGGCTCCCACGCGGCGAGTGTTCGGCAACTCTGATTAGGTGTGGGGGAGATACCTGCAAGGTCTCAGCTGGAGATTGACCTTGCGGAGGGAGGAGAAGGGAGACGGCATTCTTCTTCCCACGGGAATGTTTGCTGCAGAGTCTGATCCCCTCTACAGCTCCCCAGCCTCCCCCAAGGGTCACTGGTTTGCTAGCCAAGGTGAAGCAAGGATTTCCCTGGACAACCTCTGTCACACCAGGCTCTTCTGCCCCAGGGGCTGGAGGCAGGCAGTGGGGTGGGAGCCAGCCCCACACCATGAGGTAGACCAGGTCCCCAGAGCTGGTGGGAAAGAGGTTTGGAGTCAGAGCGGCCAGAAACTGAGCAGGCAAGGACACCCAGGACATGGTGATGGATGCCAGGAGAGATGCGGAGGTGGCACAGGGTGGGATTGGGAACCTGCCTGGTGGTCTCAGCCTTGCAAAAGGGGATGGAGTGTGGCTGCAGTTTTACTTACATGTACGCTGGGCTCTCTTGGAGATCAACTGCTCGGCTGTGAAATGAGTGTCTACGTGGAGTGGGGCCATGGGCTGGGGCTCGTAGAGGTGCCACTGCTCTGTGTCCTGGGGGTTCCCAAACGGTTAGTGTATTCACAAAGTTACTCTGGCCATTTGATGTATTTTGTGTGTGATGGGATAATGTATTCATTGCCTGCTGGAGGAAGTCGCTCTCCTTTCCTGGGATTTCTCATGTGGAAGGGCTGCTGGAGCCATGTGAAAGAGGAAACATCTTACAGATAAAAAAATGGCAAAAAAAATCAGGTTTTCCTTTTGGGTGTGGGCTTTTTGCTTCCGAATTTCCCTTTGAAGGTGGAGCTGCTCTGGCAGGGGAAGGTGTCTGCCAGATGCACCGGGCATTTGATACCATGCTAACAAGTCCAAACAGGATTGGGAACGGAGCAAGCTCAGCTCATGGGTGAAGACAGCAGACAGCCATCTGCCTCTAGCCAAGCCCTTGCTCCTCGGTTGGGTTCCTGGTTGTCTTTCTCTGAGCATTTAGGTACACTGTGACACACAGCTCCTTGCTTGCCTCCCCCATTCCCAGATCCCTTGGGAAGACAGCCCTGTGCAGGTTGTCCATGTGCTGAGGGGACATGGCATAGCTTCCAGGCATAAGGTTGCAGGGGGACACAGAACTGGAGACCTCCTGGTCCATGAGGACTGCTCTCCTGCTGCAGCAAACAGCCATGACCAGCAGTCCATCCTATTTGGGATGTCCAGTTGTGCCAGTCCCAAAAACAATTGTGTAGATGAGATGGGCACTCCCTGGCTCGTCTTATTTAAGCAGAGTAGGTGCTGGAACTTGGCGGTGTGAAGAAATACAGCGTCACCCTTTCCCCACATAGCTCCTGGCAGGGCAAATCCAACATGTGCCTGGAAAGATGTTGGCTCTTGGAGGACGTGGAAGAAATGTGATGGGGAGGGAATTGTTGCACAAGGTTCCTGGGGGAGGGAAGTGAAAGAGAAGAGGGAGCTTGTGGTGGTTATGAAAAGGTGAATAGGGTGGGAACCGAGAAGAGAAGGACAGAGAGAAAGAAGGAGACAAAGGTTAAATCACAGAGGACCTGGAACGAGTTGAAGGTGACATGGAGGTGCACTGGGGCAGTGCAAACAGGAGGTGACTACAGAGGTCCAAGTGGGGTAGGGGAGAGGAGGACATTGAGAGAAGGCAGGGTCATTTTGGTGCTACTGATTGAGAACCCCCTGCTAATTCCCTACTGTCTGTGTTTTGTCCTAGGGCACTAAATGAGAATATGGCCAATGGCATTGAAGATCTTATCGGGATCCCATTCCCGAACCACAGCAGTGAAGTCTTATGTGGGTTAAACGAGCAGCGGCATGATGGTCTTCTCTGCGATGTCATCCTCATTGTACAGGACCAGGAATACCGGACCCATCGGTCCGTCCTTGCTGCCTGCAGCAAGTACTTCAAAAAACTCTTCACTACCGGCACTTTAACAGACCAGCCCTATGTTTACGAGATTGACTTTGTCAAGCCTGAAGCACTTTCTGCCATCCTCGAGTTTGCCTACACCTCAACCCTCACCATCACCACCTCAAACGTCAAGCACATCCTCAGCGCTGCCAAGATGCTGGAGATCCAGTGCATTATCAATGTATGCCTTGAAATCATGGAGCCCGACAGAGAGGCGGAAGAGGAAGATGACAAAGAGGACGAAGATGATGACGAAGACGAAGATGAAGATGAGGAGGAAGAGGAGGAGGAGGAAGAAGTGGAAGATTTTGTCAATCAGGAGAACCTAACTGATGTCCAAGAAGTAAGCTGTCACCAAAGCCCTTCTAAGTCTGATCTTACTGAAGAAGCATATACAGAAGCACCTAAAGACTTTCCAAATCACTACCCAGCCAATAACTCCTCTGGACACTTGGGCGTGATACGAGACTTCTCCATCGAGTCCTTGCTAAGGGAAAACTTGTACCCTAAGGCGAACATCCCAGAAAGGAGGCCAGCTCTCTCTCCTTTTGCCCCTAGCTTCTTCCCCCACCTATGGAATGGTGATTTTAGTTCTTTCTCCCAGCTCGAGGAGCCACAAGTAGACAACGGCCCCTTGGATCTGGTCATCAAAAAGAGGAAGATCAAGGAAGAGGAGGAGAAGGAAGACCTGCCTCCGCCTCCTTTCCCTAATGACTTCTTCAAGGACATGTTTACCAACACCCCAGCAGCTCCCTTAGGGCACATTAAGGCAGAGACTGACTACAGCGCTTATCTCAATTTCCTAAGTGCTACCCAATTTGGAGGAGTTTTTCCCCCATGGCCCCTGGAGGAAGAGAGGAAGATAAAGCCCAAGGCGTCCCAGCAATGTCCCATCTGTAACAAAGTCATCATGGGAGCCGGCAAGCTGCCCAGGCACATGAGGACCCACACGGGAGAGAAGCCGTATATGTGCAATATCTGTGAAGTCCGCTTTACCAGGTGCGCGTTGGTTACCTCTGCCACGCGTGGCCATGTGCAGGGGGTTGGTGGTGGTTGGAGGGGCCAGGTCATGACCCATGGCTGATTCTTAAGCTACACATTTCTTTTTCCCCTAAAAAAGTGGCAAAGAAAGCAGGGCATGATCTCTATCGCTTTAGGAAAAAAGGGAGGAAGGGAGGGTGGAGGAGGCAAACCAACCTACTGATTTTGGTGGGTTGTGGATCACATCCACAGCTCACTGGATCCATCCACTCGCTGGACAAAAGCTTAAATAAGTAACAGGATATTTTCAGCCCCACCATAGTTCACCACAGTTGGACCAGAGGGAGCTGGAAAACAGATGGTCAAACAGCCAAGGAAGCTTCATTTCTAATGTGCTGGGAGTTGCGTTGAGTTGGGAGGGCCGTTTAGCTGCGAGATGTAATTAGTTTGGGTTTGCACATTTTGGCATCAGTGTAGACCACAACCAAGTTGCACATGTTTAGACATGACAGTGTCTGGGCTTTCTGAGGCTGGAGCGGTCCTAATTATCATACCTTAGTAGCGAGGTGGATGTCGGTCTCTTTTGCCAAGTGATAGGACGAGAGGAAATGGCCTCAAGTTGCACCAGGGGAGGTTGAGATTGGATATTAGGAAAAATTTCTCACTGAAGGGGTTATCAAACATTGGAACAGGCTGCCCAAGGAAGTGGTGGAATCGCCATCCCTGGAAGTATTTAAAAGATGTGTAGACATGGTGCTGAGGGACATGGTTTAGTGCTGGGTTTGGCAGTGTTAGGTTAACGGTTGGACTTGATGACCGTAAGGGTCTTTTCCAACCTAAATGATTCTATGATTCATCACCCTGAACACTGGCCACCCAAGAGCCTGGCACCTTGACCCCCTTCATGGTCAGTGGAAAGAGATCAGCACCCTAAGAGAGGCAGAGGAGGAAAGGGAATGAGAAGGAGTCATCCCTGACCACAAAGACAACCTGCAGGGCTTAGATTAGGGCACCTAACTTTTAGGTGTCTCAAGTTAGGTGAGACCAGCCCCAACATGGGCTGCTCTAAGGCAGGTGTGACCGCTCAGATCCACCCCTGGTACCAATTCCCAGCCTTTGGACCTCTCCTCACCCCAGCAGACCCTTCGATGGTAATAAATCACAGTGGGCTATGCAAATCTAACGCTACGTCTTGCAACCCTTCTCTGAAAAGCTGGGCAAATTTAATCAGTGAGCGGAGACAAATAGATTCCTGGACCTGCTGTTGCTGGGTATAATTAATATCTAATGAGTACAATCTTTACCATAATAATAAAGCTTTCTGACAAGAGCATGGGATTTCAGCTCCTGGCTGCGTGCGAGAGAGAGAGCCCTATTAGGCTGGGGCGAGCAAACCAGAGGAAAATAATATGCACAGTAGGCAAAGGCGAGCTCCTGACAATGGCCGGACACCTGGGGTGCTCCCGCATTCAGCCTGTCTTTTCTTCTCCTGTCCCTGTGATAATATTCGAGTGGAAGTTATGCAGATGATGAGGATTTGACCTGAAAATAAATTTCCATGCTCCGCTCCATTAACGCAGCAGACACCGTATTATAATGCGGGGAGCATCGTGCCTCGGGCGGGCGTACGCGACGTGAGCCGGCTCACCCTGGTATTCGCAGGGGAAAGGCCACTAGCCTGGTGCTAATTCCTGCCAGCGGGAATTTGGATCCGGCTCCTGTGGGTGCTGCATCCCCAGGTTAGCGCTGAGTCTTCACCTCCGGACTTTGTTGGGAGGAGCAGGATGGGTTCAGCCCATGGCTGTATCCCAAGCTGGAGGGACCACCTAGCCAGCCCCATCCTGCGGTCCCCATCACTGTCCTGGGTGTGATGCTGCGGGTGCTAATTGCTGACGAGGAAATAGCTTGGCTTGACCCATCACCAACACCTTCCGCATAATGGGAATAATAAAGCTGAGCCCTCCCAGAGGGCTCCCAAAGTCCTTTACAAGCACGGGCAGCTTTGTTGCCTTCGTTTGGGGAAACTGAGGCACGGAGGGATGTTGATACTGACTCACAGACCTCGTGAAAGTTAGTAGGAGGGTTTGGGTGGGAATTCAGGTATCCCGACACCTAATCCAGACAGGTTAAATCAGCATCTTGGGGGTTAAAAGCTCCACGCAGAGATGGTCTAGCGTGGCCCATTACTAACGCAGGGTTAAACCCGGCAGCTTCTACATCCCCCCGTATTCTCAACAGCTTCTAAATACAAAGCACAGGGGTAGGAGGACGTTAACCCAAGAAAAGCATCACAAAGGAAATTGGGACTAAGCCAGCGGTGCAGTCTCCCATCATCGTTCAGGAAAACGAAGCCGTTGGTTCGGGTCACCCTGCGCGGAGCTGAAGGCTGGAGGGTTTGGGGTTTTTTTTCCTTCTTTAACACCCCGAGCAAAGTGGAAATTTCAAAACATTGGTTTCTTTTTAAAGCGCATTCGGAAGTATTTTGAATAGCACGCAGCCGTTTGGGTTTTGTTACTATTTTTTTTAGCCATTTTCAGCATTACTCTAACATGAGAGCTCTCCTTTAGGAGAAAGTGTGTTTAAGCAAAGTGGAGCGATTGAGGTGTAGAACGAGATTTCTCCTGGGATTTGTCGAACACCACCCGTTGCGTTACGGGTTTTGCTCTCATGGGGAATCTCACGCTTCCCGAAAGCATCAGGCATCGCGTGTGGTGCCTTTGCCGGGGGGATGCAAACCCAGACGGTCCCCTCGGGGTCCCCTGGGAATGAGGGTGCAAGGGAGCAGAGGTTCCCAAATGGGATTCCTGGATGAATCACTCCTTTGCATTATTTCGGAGGTCGAGGAACCGTGGAGGAGCAAATTCACTGGGGGAAACAGAGAAAATATGTTTTCCTGGGTGAGGTTTCCCCAACGTCTGCGTCGCATCCCTTCCCCTTCCCATCGGTGGGATCCCGCATCCCACGGCAAGGACCCCACGTGCACCTGGATCTGCCACTCCCAACTCCCAGGGACATCTGATCGCGGGAAGCAGGACTTCATTTAATAGCCCATTAATTTTTTTCCTTAAACAAAGGCTGCTCAGCTTCTAGTCTGCTGGTTTACCCTGCTAAAACACTGGAGGAAACTGCAAATATTTCAGCTTTTCCACCAAGACAACCCCGGAGTGCTCAAGGAGAAACTGTTCCAGCCAGAAAGGTTAACGTTATTTGTTCCTATTATTTGTGTTGTGACAGCTCGCAGAGCCCTAATCGCTCTCCTAATGCAATTGCATTAAGGTTATTCACACACAGGGAGCGTGGTTCTCCTTCGGAGAGCCCGCCAGCCGAGCTCCCATCCCGCAAAGCCTGTGTTTCCCAACGCCGCATCCTCCCCCGGGGTGCTCCACCGCAGCCGGAGCATCTCATCCCCCCCACCACCACCCCCACCCCAACCTCTGAGCTCCTCCAGGTAGAGCCATAAAACCTCTCTTCCATCCCACGGAGATGCCGCCGGGGCAGGGAGGATTGAGTTTCTCCCCGTCTGCTGCCGGAGATGGGGAATAGCCTGAAAAAAGCTTTGCCTGTATTTACGTTATACAATCCTGGCACGTTTATTAGGAAAAGCGATCCTGCTCGGTTAAACATTACATATACAGGTTTAAATTATATTATAGGTGGGGCTGGTAGCTCTGCTTTTTATTAACATTTCCCAACATTTCGCATTACGAGCCCCTGCGTTCGTCTGCTTACGACTCCGCGGCGCGTTCACGCGCGTGGGATGAAATTTTCCACGCCGCTTTGTCTTCGGCACTGGCAGGGGAAATGCGGCCGGGTGAAAAATCTTGGGGTAAGAGCATCTTTGAAAATTTCCAGGTGGGAAGTTGGGATCTGGCCCTGGGAACGGCCAACACCGGCGTGACTGCCGGTCACGTCACCGAAAACTATGTCAAGATGCACACGGGCAGGGCGGCAGAAATTAGTGCAAAGGCAGCACCTCGCAAGATCTGAGGGCTTGACCTGCCAGCATAAATAGATTTTTTTGGCTGGTTTTTGCTCTTTTTTTTTTTTTTTTTTCACGCTCACACATTTTGTATATAATAACGCCACGACTCCATAGATTCTCCATATTCTTAGCCACATTACTAACGCCGGGGAGGGATCGTACTGGAAGCAATTCAGAAAATAAGATGAATTCTCCCCATTTTGCTGTTCGCTTGCTTGAACTCCGCTCGTGCAGCCTGGGCAGCGCGCTTGGCTCAGCTCAGCTGCAATCAGCTTCGCTTTTTATAATCATATGCTTGCGCTGTGATTTTTGTCGCCGGCAGAAGGAAACACTTATTCGTTGGAAAAAAAAACGCAAAACATAGCGTTGGACTGCCAGCTTGGGAAAATATTCTTGCTGCTTTTTGAGGTTCTCCTTAAAAAAAAACCCCAAAAAACAACTGTATTTGTAAATAAGTGCTATTGGGATGTGTATTATGCTGTTCCCTACCTGAATTTAACAACTTTCTCCAAAAAACGTGCGTGAGGCTGGATGTGTGCTGGCCTTGGAGAAGGTGGCAGGGAAGGACAGGGGGTGCAGAGCGCCCAGGAGCTGCCTGCACCTCTGCCTGCTTCAGCCTGCGGGATGCTCCCGCTTCAAAAGGAAGCTCCTGAGACACCCAGTGGTCACTGCGAGGATAAAGGGAAAGGAAAAATCAGCTCCAAGAGGAACTTTTGTTTAAGCAGCATTGCCCTACGAGCTCAACTCATTTCCTTACTTGCAGGCAGGATTACAGCTGTACTTATTTAGATATTCCCATATGGTTTGGGGGTTTATTCCAGAGGGTTTTTTCCTCCAATTTAGGCTGTTTCGAACTTGTTGGGATGGTCTGCAAACTCCTGATGTGGAGGGCTGGGTCTGTGTGATGTTTAGGTGCTGTGGCCCTGGGAAGGAGAAGGTGGATGCAAATACTACAAGAGCATCCGTACATTGGGGCAGTGCCATGGCTGGAAGCCCTGGGATGAGCTCCCCACCTTCCCATCGCCTTTCCCGCTCCTGATCCAAGGAGCAATCCCAACCACATCCCTTCCAGCCCATGCTGCCTGACCAAGTGTCTTTTCTTTTGCAGGCAGGACAAACTCAAAATCCACATGCGGAAGCACACGGGGGAGCGGCCGTACCTCTGCATCCACTGCAACGCCAAATTCGTGCACAACTACGACCTGAAGAACCACATGCGCATCCATACGGGCATCCGGCCCTACCAGTGCGAGTTCTGCTACAAGAGCTTCACCCGCTCCGACCACCTCCATCGCCACATCAAACGCCAGAGCTGCCGGATCGCGCGACCCCGGCGAGGACGCAAGCCAGCGGCGTGGAGGGCGGCCGGCTTGCTCTTCGCTCCCGGTGCTCCGCCGGTGGAGAAGAGCTTCGTGATGCCACCGACGTTGGAGGAGATGAGCGGCCACCTCGGTGGCACGGCCATGTGCCTTCCCGGCCCCAGCCCCAAGCACTTTTTGAGCGGGGCCAAGACCACCTTCAGCTTGCAGGATCTGGAGAGCCAGTTTGAAGAAACCCAGATGAAGCTCCTCAGGCGAGCCCAGCTGGACATGGAGAGGAACGCGGGCATCTTCGCCTTCGCCCTGGGCCATAACGAGAACCTTGCTGCCCAACCCTTTTTCCCCCTTCCTGATCCTTGGAGCACGGGCTTCAGCGGCTTGGCGGGGCTCGGCCACGTGGCTCCCATCTCGGAGGCGAGCAACTAAACCCGTGCCTGGTCCCACCATGGGTCCGCTCCCTTCCCAACAGGGCACATGGCTCCCTCGGGGTCCCTGCCTGCCCTTTCGCATCATCTGGCTCCCAAGAAGTTCTTTGTCCCCCCACTGCCATGGCCTACGTGGGGCTTGGGGCACGGGGCCATCCCCAGGATGAGCGGGTGGGTGGGCAGGTGCTGCACCCCATGGCCACCAGCACTTTAGACTCTGCGATGCACTTGGCTTTGGGGTGGTGGGGCACTCGCTGCCCCATCCAGCCGCCCACCGCTCGCGGCTCCATCTGGGAAGGCCACACCAGGACTGCTGCTCTCTTCAACGCTCCCGAAAATGTCACTTGCCTTAGTCCAGGGCATGGCCGTCACCATGAGATGGCTCTTCTGGGGGAGATGTTCCCCATTTTCCACCCATGGGGCCCACTGGACACTAACAAGCCGTCCAGACTTGGTTTTGATATGTTACATTCCTTGGCCCTTTTGGTCAAAAGGACTTTTTTTTTTTTTTTTTTAAATTAATTCCCATATCTGGCAACAAAATTTATTCTACAAGGGATAAAGGGGAGGGTCAAGCAGCCACGCTGGGAGGAGGAGGATCACGGCCGTTGCCTTTCTCAGCGGTTTATCAGATTTGCAGGGCTGGTGAAAGCCCTGCTGTGCAGGATAAGTTGGGACCCTAAAAAAATCCGAAAAAAAAAAGAAATAGAAAATCACCCAGGACCAAAGCTGGGTGGAAAAGGGGGTTTTAGACTTATTTTGGTTCTTTGGCCATTTCCAAATTTCCGAAGGACAACCAAAGCCTATTTTGAGTATTTTAACTTCAGTTCCTTGAAACAGTGAAGGAGAATTTTTGGAAGGATCAGAAATGTTTCAGTCCTGAGGGTTTTTTTAAACCCTTGCTTTGCGAAAATGAACCATGTGGGAATTTTGAAATGAAAAAGTTCTTTCAAACCAAAGAGTCAGAATTCGCCACTGCTGACCATTCTGAAATGTCTTGGGTTTTGTCCTTAATTCCCCCTAATTCCTATATATATTTTGATGACAAAAAACTTCAAAACGCTTGAGTGTCCCCAAATCTGCAATGTCAATGGGAAAAAAATTGGGTCTGCAAATTTCCCTCCTGCTTGTCTCAAGGGATCTGTGTGGATAAGGAGTCCACAAAAGGTTCCTTGCAGTTGAGATTGTCTACTTGCAAGCAAGTAGAAATGCTATTTCTTCACCATTTGTTGGTTCAAAAGATGAGGCGGTAACATATGACGGGGTGCTCCATGCTGAAGGTTGCCCATGGTGGCCACCAGGTCTGGGGTCCTCGCCAGCAGCCCTACAGACGCTGGGCTGGCCACCCCTATGTAATATTTCTTTTGAGGCCAAAAAAGTGGCAGATTGGCTGGAATCACCCTGCCAGCCTCCTTCAGCTCCTAAAAACGTTAGCTGCTCTCAAGGATAAAGGCTTTTGATGGCCATCTGCCTCCGACAGCTCCTCTTAGATGTGGTGGGACCCCATTTTCACCATCAGCTGAGATGGCTTACGATGAGTGACCCGGGAAGCTGGTTTTACATGAAACCAGCTCTTGAAAATGTAAATGTTACAAATTAGGGCTTTTTCTTTCTCTTTTTATTGTTACCTTTCACAGTCAGCAGAATCAAAGGGAATGAGAGGACGGTGGGTTCCTTAATTTTTTGGTTTGCCCATCGATGGTGCTGCTCTGAAGCGGTGGCTGGATGAGGGTCTCCCCACCGGAGCATGGAGGGGACACAAGGGGTCCAGGATCCACAGCCTCTCCATTAGGGCATGAAGGGCTTCTGCTCTGAGACCATCCATAGCAGAACGATCCCAAGGAACTGCTCAATGCTCGTTTCCTCCTCCAAAAAGAAATCCACAAAGACTCCGTGTGCAACAAGGCGATGGAGAAAAACAAAACAAAACAAAACAAAACAAAAACAGAAGAAGAAAAGAAAACTTCTTAAAACTGCATCAAACTTTTTTTTTTTTTAAAATCCGTATCAACTTCTTACACAAGCGACGTTTTGCAGATGACTGGTTACTTCAGGTGTTTTTTTGTCTACGATTTGGAGTCATTGTAAAGTATCCAAAGATGCTGAGTACTGTATAATCTACAAGGACTTGAAGCAAGGTGGTTTTTCTGTCTTGGTTTGTTTGTTGGGTTGGTTGGGGGTTTTTTTCCTATTTGTCTAGGGGGGAAAAACCTTTGCAATTTTTCTATTTATAACTATTTTTATGTGATTGCTTTATGTACAAAACAATGGAAAAAAAAATCAAAACAAAAAAGGAGAGAGAAACACACACAAACAAATTTGCCTTAGTTACTCACGGGACAATCACCCTTAACTTTCATTGATGCTAGAAAGTGGATGGAAAAAAAAGAGACTAGAGCCTTTTATGTATTTATTAAACTGTATTAATTGATGCTCTTAAATTATTAGCAGGACTTGGTTCTCTTGTCTATGGCCACGCTGAGAAGGCTAAGCCGCTGCAGATGCTGAGCTGCCTCCCTCCTCGGGACGGCGCGGCCATCCCCATGGCCTCAGGTCTACATATGTTTGCCAGACACAAATTTGGTGCTTTCCAAAGGCACCGTTTGGAAAGCTAAAATAATCACGCATTAATTAAGCATCTAGCTGGTACGGGCTCCGGCCTGAGGGCTGTTGGCGTTGCGATGCTGCTGACGACTAATGAGTTAAGGTTGATTTTCCCACGTTGCGCAGGGTTGGGTTGGATGGAGATGGGTGCTGGCAGCAATCACGTTTTGGGGTTGGGAGGGAGGACTAGAGAAAACCCTGTTTCTTCCCATTTCAATGTTGTGCGGCGACTCCAGGCCACAGGTATCCATGTGGGAGCCCAGCTAAGCATGGAGGTGCCTTCCCAGGGCTTTGATCCCCTTCCCCAGCCAGGGGGAAGGTGATTGTCCCCCTCTACTCCACTCTGGTGAGACCCCACCTGCCGTACTGCATCCGGCTGTGGGGCCCCCAACGTAAGAAGGACATGGACCTGTTGGAGCGGGTCCAGAGGAGGCCACGAAGATGATCAGAGGGCTGGAGCCCCTCTGCTGTGAGGCCAGGCTGAGAGAGTTGGGGTTGTTCAGCCTGGAGAAGAGAAGGCTCCGGGGAGACCTTATTGTGGTCCTCCAGTATCTGAAAGGGGGCTTAGAAGAAAGATGGGGACAGACATTTTAGCAGGGCCTGTTGTGACAGGACAGGGGGAGATTCAGACTAGACAGAAGGAAGACATTTTTTATTCTGAGGGTGGTGAGACACTGGCCCAGGTTGCCCAGAGGGGTGGTAGATGCCCCATTCCTGGAAACATTCCAGGTCAAGTTGGACGAGGCTCTGAGCAACCTGATCTAGTTGAAGATGTCCCTGCTCATTCCTTTAAAGGTCCCTTCCAACCCAAACTATTCAATGATTCTGTGAACACAGCTGACACAAACGTGAGCCCTGTAATTCATGTTGCTGCTAAGGAGTTGCAGAATTTCCTTGTTATTTTTGAAAGAGGTGCAAAACCCTGGAAAATAGGTCCCAGGTAGGAACAGTAGGACTCACCCCACGTCCTTCAGTTGTTTGGAAGTGAATTAACAGGCACCCCGTGCACATTGAGACACCTACACGTTGACACTTTAATTTTGGGTGTCCTAACCTGCAACGTGATTCCCAGCCTTCCTCTGAAGCCATCCTGGCTGTGGAGGGAGGCAGGTACTGCTGGAGGGTGATTCACCCCACCTACGCCGGACCTCCCAAGGGTGGAATGAATCACCTTCGATGGCACCTGCCTATCTACGACCTACCAACGTGGTTTGGAAAAACTAGCTTGGACTAAACCGCTTTCCTTTCCCATAGCGACAGTGAGATAAGGTTCACCACGGGGAGGGATGTTCCCGGCACCGCAGTTCCCTCCTTTCCGCTCAGCTGATGGGGCAGTCCCTGGGAAAAGCTTTCCCAGGAGGATGCGACGCTGGCAGAGCCCAGGGACCATTCCCAGCTTGGTCGGCTTGACTTCTTCCCAGTCTGTTTCGGCTGGGAATCCAATGGGAAACCCAAGTCCATCCTCCCAAGCCTGGGGACCAGGGACTTGGGCTCGTTGGTTGTACACCCCACTGCAATCCCAGCAAAACACCCCGGGCTCTCACAGCCACCGGTGATTTTCTTTCCCTCATGCTCCCAAGAAGCGCTCCACAGCATCAGGTGCTCGGGCAGGGGTCTGGCCTTGCGGGCACAGTCCAAAAATGTGGCTTGAGAAGATGGAAATATCAATCCCCCTCCCGGGTCGTTAAGCATCTGTGCTCAGAGCCTGCAGGACCACGGCAGGGTCAGCCCATAAACAGCGTGTCTCTGAGCACAAAAAATACAAAATGAAAATGAAGTTAATTACTTTTTAGCTATTTAAATACTTTTTTTTTTTTAATTCTTGTGGCTTTTAACCCCCTTGTATGCTCATATTCTGGTTTGTTTATAATGCCAAAAAAAAAAAAAAAAAATTTGCAAGGGAGGGGTGAAAAAGCTGAAAATTGCTCGGAGGACCTGTGCGCTAATCAGACACATGGGAATCGCAGAAAGAAACCAGCTTCAGTAAATGCTTGTTAGCAGCAACATATGGCTACGCTCTTGCTCCCGAACAGCTGCTGTTATCTGCTGGATCATCCAGACCACGGTGGGGGAAGCGGTGCCGGGGTGATGCCGCACACGCAGCATTTGTTTGCACCAGGTGTTGCTGCAAAAGGAGCATCTCCTGTGGATCACCGACATGGAGCTGGATGGGCAACTCCCTGCCCTTGGCTCGGAACCTTTTGGCGAGCGGTGCAAGAGCCTCTTCCTCCAGTTGTGCAGGAGAAATGAAATACCAAAAAAATTATTAAAAAACAAACAAAAAAAAGAGCCTGCACTTTGGGAAGCAAGAGGCTTTTCCATTTGACAGTCACCTGCAGAAAAAAAAAAAAAAAGGGAAGAATTTCTTAAAATACCCTCTAAAAATGCTTTAGATCCGAACGTGTGGTCCTCGGCAGGGCTCCCAGTGTCACCACTGGGGCTGCAAATGCTGCCTCATCTCTGCACCGCTCCTGCTCCGCCTGCGGCCCCGTTGGACCTGCCGTGCCCCCCCATCCCGGGCATTCACACACCCATTTTGGAGGGGATTAGTGCTTTATTTACAGTCTGGGTGCCCTGAAGCTGGAAGATTGTGTGGTTGCAGAGGAAAGTTTTAAGAGAGTAAATGAAGTGAGACCCCAACTATCTAATTTTAAGAAAATGCCGGTTTGGAGTTGGTTGGGTTTTTAGGGTCTGCCGTCGCCTTTTGGCACCTCTGACAGCCTTCACCTCCTTGGTCCGCACATGACTTTCTTTCCAACTCAAAAAAAGAAAAAAAAAAGTGGGGATGAAATGAGAAAAACCCCTTCTTGTAGAAGATACACCTACTCTCCCTGTGTAGCTCAAGCGAACGCAGCCCCATCCCACCTCCCAGCCCCACCTCCGTGATTCCCACCACCCCGATGGCAGGAGAGAAAATACCTGTGGCTTGGAAATGCCTTTTTTTTTTTCCTTGTTTTCCTGTGTTGAACCGATGTTTTATATGACTTGCACTAAATGCTGTAGGGCAGGATCCTGTTAGGTTTCTTTGTTTCGGTCTCTTGTTTGGTTGCGACTCCTCTTGGCTAAGAAAACGGCAGTCCTATACACGTACCTGCTGCACATTTTACACCCCCGGAGAAAATAAACTATTACCTGAAGCAGTGAGTGGCTCGTCTATCCTTAACGCTGCTAGGGAATGGAGAAGTTAATGGCATCAAATGATGGTGAGATGGGTGACGGACCATCTCACGGTGGCCCTCCAGGGTGACCCTTCATGTGGGCTGTCACTGCGAGGGTGCTTGGGCTGAGGAGCAACCCCTGGCGATGGCTGATACCCCAGCATGAAAGCTATCTGCAGAAAAAAAACCCCACAAAACCATAAGCACAATTTGGGGCTTTTCTCCCCATTTCTACTCATCTGCTTTCCGCAGCTCCCTGGCACGCTCAAACTCGCACTGCCCTCGTGTGGTGGCCTGGTGACAGCTCTGCCACCAAAGCAGCGCTGGGGACACTGGTGGTCCAATACACATATCTGGAGGTGGTTTGGGGGTTTCAGTTGCACCAGGACAGGCACGATCCTCCATCACCCCCCGTCGCGCTCAGCCACATCTACCTGAGGAAACACAAAGCTCAAGCACATCAAGATGGAGTTTAGTGGTTGGACTCGATGATCTTAAGGGTCTTTTCCAACCTTAATGATTCTATGATTCTAAGAGTTTTCTGCACCCCAATTAACCACAACCAAACAATTAAGCCAGTGAGGCTGGGGACATCCCACCCACGACCATCAACAACCTCATGGGGACCCTAATTTTGAGAAGGTTATTCCCTGCAGCCCACGGGTGAGCCAGGACCGGACCCTCTGATGCCCAACACAGCCCCAGCTGATATTTCCCTCCTCCCCTCGCAGTACCACTAATAATATTGCCCAGTTCAGGTGAGCAGAGGGGCCAAATAAAAATCTTACGCAATTGTATAAAGCTCATTTCCTTAGGAATTGAGGCTAAAAACCGTAAAACACAAATAAGCAAGGAAGAAGCCAAACAGCAGTGCCAAGCTACCACCACCCCCACCCCCCTTTATAATTGGAGGGTTTATTTTATTTCTTACTTCCAGCGGTGAAGACACCGACTGAGATGTCACAGAGCTGATGGGGCTTCCTAATAGTTCATGCAGCGCCTCGAGCCTCAGGGGTCATCTTCAATTCAGGCAGCCAATTTGCCGGCAGGTGATGCAAAACACGCAAGACGTTGGTTTGCTCAGACCAGGCAGGGGCCGAGGTTTTAAGGACAGACGCCGGCTGTCAGCTAAAACCCTCCTCTGCTCTTGGGTAACCTCCGGCAAATCCTTATACCGAGGACTGTAAACCTGCCTGCCTTTAAGGTGTTAACTCAGTTTCCATAGTAAACAGGACAGTGTTTTCTCCGTGGGACCAACTTCTGCAACGTTAGCTGGAGTTTTGCATCGTTTGGGAAATATTTAAGGCTTCGCCCTTGAGGTCTCAGAACCTGGGTTTTCATTTAAGCAGCTTTTATGAGGTTTTTTTCTGGCCCTCGCTCTTGCCAGGAGGTTTTGGTGATAATCACTGGAAAATCAGTTGGACATACAAAGTTCTCCCCAGGTACTTTGCAGCCCACTGGCGTTCACAACCTTTCTGAGATGTGGTCCTTGGATCTGATGCGAAGGTGAGCAGTGATTTGCTCTGAGCGCTGCTGCCAGGGATGAAGGAGCCGGGCTGTGACACACCAAAATTTGAAGACACGAGGTGAACGAGGAAAGTGAAGAGCGAGCGGAGGCTCTGCAGGAGGTGGAAGATGATGTCCTGTGGGGAGACGGCGGAGCTGAGGGCAATCACCGCTGCCAGAGCAGCAGCCCACGCATAGACGTGCTCCTCATCCAGCTGGCCGGTGTCCTGCTCTTTTGTGTTTGATTGGCTCAGCCGATGACAAAGGTTATTATAGCTCCAAGCACCAGGGATCCTTTTTCCCTGGAGCAGAAATACCCAAGCTGGATAATATATGTACCTACTTTAAGATAGATTCAACAACTCTAATGTATGTGTAAATATGTATGCAGACCTACATACATACAATACGTGTTTAGCAGTTATCCTCACTAGAGCTCAGAGGGAAGACAATATTCTCCTTTTTTTTGGGGGGGGAGGGGAAACTGAGGCATGGGAGGGCACAGAGATTTGGTGGTGGTTCCCTTGCAGCACACAGGTATCCCAGCCTGCTCCTTGCACGGGTGCAAATCATCCTTGGGCAGTGGTCAACCTGGGCAACGGCTTCATTCAGGCTGTTAAGTTGAACGCTAGGAGGGAGCATCCCCACGTAACGCCCGTCTCCTTGTCTCCGGCATCCCCGCCTGATACAGCGGCCACAAACCACCAGTGAGAACGAAATGTGGAGCCAGAGGGAAAAAGAAAGTAACCAAGAGAGGACTTTTTTGAAGGAGACTGTGCTGAGATGAACCGGTGAGAGCAGCAGGAGCCATCAGGGACCCACGCGGCCATGGCTGGTCCAGGGGACCGCACTCTGTGTCAGTAGGCATCTGCCATAAAGGTTTGTTTCCAAGGGTGGAAGGCTGCCAACCCCCCCCGAAATAACAGGGTGAGCAACACCAGAGATAAATGTCCATCCACCCAGTGATGCTCTGAAGCATCTGCGGCAAATGCATGCACCCACCGCGCCAAAACCCGCTCTGTTCCATGCCCGCTGCCGCATTAATGTCCCATATGCCAGGCCATATGCTCGATCCGTGCGAGGGGACACTCACATGGGCCTTAAGGGGAGGAGAAGGGACATCTGAGCATGTGGGAGCAGGTACGGTTTAGAGAGGCCTTGGGGACTGGGAAGGATGCTCGTGGGTACGAGAGCCCACATGGGAAGGCACAGGGTGAGCAGCTCCATGGCCAGCGGCAGCAACAGGCCCCTGATGAGAAGCAGCTAGAAAAGGAGCTGGAAGATGTTGAGGGGGTGTCGGAGGGCACCACCGACCCTGTGCAATGAGTTTCCCAGGAAGTTGCATGTGCAAAATTTATTATGAAAAGGGATTTTCAAGACACCAACAAGCTTTGAAAAATATCATGCTGGAAATCATAGAATCACAGAATGGTTTAGGTTGGAAGGGACCTTAAAGACCATCTAGTTCCAACCCCCCTGCCATGGGCAGGGACACCTCCCACTAGACCAGGTTGCTCAAAGCCCCGTCCAACCTGGCCTTGAACACCTCCAGGGATGGGGCAGCCACAGCTTCTCTGGGCAACCTGGGCCAGGGTCTCACCACCTGCACAGTCAAGAATTTCTTCCAAATATCTAATCTAAATCTACCCTCTTTCAGGTTAAAACTGTTCCCCCTCATCCTATGGCTCCACTCCCTGATCCAGAGTCCCTCCCCAGCATTCCTGGAGCCCCTTTAGGGACTGGAAGGGGCTCTAAGGTCTCCCCGGAGCCTTCTCTTCTCCCGGCTGAACACCCCCACCTCTCTCAGCCTGTCCTCACAGCAGAGGGGCTCCAGCCCTCCCATCATCTTTGTGGCCTCCTCTGGCCCTGCTCCAACAGGTCCATGTCCTTCTGCTGTTGGTGTCCCCAGCGCTGGAGGCAGCACTGCAGGGGGGTCTCACCAGGGTGGAGCAGAGAGGCAGACTGAAGGTACCGGGTGTTTCTGCACATTGGGAGCATCTCCTGCCTGGGTGGCAGCAACGAGGTGGATGAAGCAAAGGGATTCAGCGCATCTAGGTCAGACACCCGCAGCAGAGACGCCACCGTCTCAGCTTGCCGTCTACGTTTCTCCCGTAGTCAAGGAGAGAGCAATCCCTCTCGAAGTAAACAACTGAAATGGGTCAAATAAACCGCATTTTCAAAGTGCCTGTTGCTCTCCAGTGGCCAGGAAAGGAGGACATATGTCCCAATTGTCCCCTCTCATGCACTGTCCCTTTACTTATCAGCCTCCTGCCATGTGCGCTCCACCTGGTCCTTTGCACCGACACCCAGCATCGCTATAAACTCAGTTCAAAGCTTTCACTAGTCACCACTGGAGAGCCTGACACGTTTAAATGCCCAGGATGGGCTATTGCATGGTATTAAAAGCAAAATTCCCTGTATGGATCATCAGAGAAGAGCAGCAGGAGGCTCTGGGTGTGCCCACAGCTCGTTAGGCGCCAGGCTAATGAGGGCCACCACCAGCTGAAGCTCCACAGGTTCAGCCCAAAGCACTGAAAAGGGGTGTTAGCCTGTGCTGAGTTAATCCTGGATCCCCAGGGAAGGGGATGGTGGGGTCTGCATCTCCTTCAGCTCTCACTGTGGGATGAATGGGATTTCTCCTGCATCTGTGGTAGCTCAGCCAGGTACAGGTGGCAGAGGATACCTGTGTCATGCAAGAGGTTAGTTAAAATGTGTGAAAAGCCACTTTTTGGCTTGGAAAATCTGTTAATTTATCGGGATAAACTAGAGTCTTTGCCTCAAAGTAAGGGACCTAAGCCAGGTTTAGAGGCCTCCTGTGACACTTTATACACTACCTTGTGTCCTCTCCCACCAGCCCACCCCAGGCACGCTGTGATTCCCAGCCCGCAGCTGTAACCTGCCCCATCTCCCTGCTTAGAGAGAAACTCATTTCATTGGAGTTCAGGACCGAGATTTGGGCTCCTCGAGGGAAGGCAGCTAATCTTTCTGCCTTAGCTCCTCTATTTGTAAAATGGAAATGATGGCTTTATCCATCTTTACGGGCTGCGGTGAGGATTACTGTTTAATCTGAGGCTCTGCTGCGCACTGAGGAGGGCGCCTGGTGTGAGAGCACGTGTTAGCCGTATTGATTGGGATGCTGCTTCCCTGCTATGGCTGTAATCGCTCCAAGGATGCGGTGGGATTTGTGAGTGGAGAAGGGGAGGGAGGGATTTGGGTGCTAATTTCGGTGTTGGGGGAGCAGGTACATGCTCATCCCTGTTGGTAACCAGGGAGCGCTTGCTCAGGCGGAGATGGGGAATTTTAACTATAAGGAAAGATGAGTCTTGCTGTGCCCTTAACCTATGTGCATGTACTGATGCTCTCGTGTGTGGGTCCACTATCAGCCAAGACATGGGAAACATCTCCAGGTGTTATGAAAAGCATGAAAGTGCAAAAGCCGAAACAAGGAGGTGACAAAAAAGCTGTAAGAAAAAGCAATCAGGAAGCTGGTGGGACAACAGGATTCGTAAGAGCCTGGCAAGGTGAAAATATGAGGGGATGGTAGGGATGTGGTTTGGAGAGAAAGCCATCTCCTTTGTTGTCCCAGGTCCTCGTTACTTGCGCTGTGGGGCAGAATGTGGTTTTGAGAGCAACCACCAGCCTTCCCCCTACACCATGTGCATCAACCCAGCTGCACCCTGACCCCAGCAAGTCCATATGGTGCAGAGGCTGGGCCAGCTGCAGGTTATTCTGTTGGTGGATGGGCCAACATTAAAGTGTCCCAGATCCATCTAGAAAGCATAAGCTAAGGTGTCCGGAGTCCTCTCTGCCAAGCTTTTTGGGGGATTCCCTCCCCTTAGGCAGAGTTTATGTGGACAGGGATGTGCTTTAGTCTTGGAAGGGGGTTTGAGCTGGGATTTAACCTAGTAGTGTAGGTAAACCCATAAATTCAGCCTATTTCACTGTACATGCCCGAGTCAGGGCACCATCTTGTCTCCTGGTGACCTGGAGAAGCCACAGGGGCACCTTCTGGATAGATGTTGAATTCTGGGTGAGGAGAAACCCCTTTAGGAGTTGCTCACTCCTCCCCACCAGATGCAGGCAGAGCAAGTACAAAGCTAGCACGGGAGGGTGAAGTGAGATGGGACGAGCGCAGGTCAGGGGCTTGCAGGGACGAGGGCCTGATGAGGGGGACAAATACCACTGAACATGGCAGGCTGCCCTGACATCCAGTCTTTCCTTCTGATTACTGACAAAATTCCCAACTAAATGATTAAGCACAAAACTTGATTTCTTTCCCAACACAGTTGTCATGGATGGCATGGTTGATAATAGCTGAAATGCTACCAGTTTAGGTGCCCCACACCAGTACCCTGACAAAAGACTTTTCAGTATTTTAAGCCGCCATCAGCTGTTTAGCAGTTTTCTTCCAATATCTGTCCTTGCTCCTGTTGCTCTGGCATCCAAGGGGAAAAAGGCTTAGCCTTCAGGATTGTTAGGAGACACTTAAAATCTCAGCGATGATATTGTGTATCACCAAGTGAAGCCACGGTTGATTGTGCTTTGGGACCTGGGCAGTTTGCAGAAACTGCCCCCGGTATGGGTTTCTTTGGGTTTGCTTCAGGTTTGGAAACCTGGTCAGAAAGGAGAAGGTGTTTTTCTGGTGATGCATTAACCCAAGATGTGTAAAATCTGTGCTCGGTTCTCTGCCCTGTCCAGACTTTTGGTGTGAGCCAGGCTGTGTTGTGTCCACCTAGGGCAAACAAGGACTCTGGGATCTGGCCACATGGTGTTGGGTTGGATCAACAATGGGGCTGGACCATCTGAGCTCATTGCTGTGGCCTCCCCAGGTGGTCGCTCCAGATAAACAGATGTTTTTACAGCATGGATCACAGAATCACCAGGGTTGGAAGGGACCTCTAGAGATTATCTACTACAACCCCCTGCCAAAGCAGGGTGACCCAGAGCAGGTTGCACAGGATGGTGTCCAGGCGGGTTTGGAATGTCTCCAGAGTCGGAGACTCCACCAGCTCTCTGGGCAGCCTGTTCCAGTGCTCTGCCACCCTCAAAGTCAAGAAGTTCCTCCTCATGTTGAGATGAAACTTCCTATGGTTCCTCTTATCTTCCTTTAGATGTCACAAATGGATCATGCCTCAAAGTGCCTGTGGTTCTCCACTAACTCCAAGAGGAGTCCAGAGTCTCTGCTCAAGTGCAGGTCTCCTTACTAAGATACTTAAAGCTAGGGGAGATGAATACCATACTCTGTAGACACCAAAACCAACCCTGACTTCAGGTAGTACATCTGCAATGGCAAAAATGAACAGTCCTTAGTCAAAGAACTTTAGTCCAACCTCAACCCTGTCCTCTGCTTCAGCTCAGGACCTTGCTGAAGAGGGTTAGAAAGTACTCGCTCAGGGTTGCATGCCCAAGGGGCTGCCATGAGAGCCATGCAGCTGGCACAGTTTGCGTTTTGAGCTCACCTCCTGTAAATTAAAGGATCAAGCTGGGCAGTTTTGCCTTGCACATGCAGGCATGGAGGGAAGCAGAGTTCCTGAAGCACTGTGAACATGGAAGCACCAGCCCTGCCCATCTGAGAGATGAAATCCAGCCGTGCAAGCCTTGAGCTCGGTCAAGGCAACAGGAACAGAGCTGCAGTTGTCTCTGCTGGTGCAGGACCAAAGCCTAAGAGGATCTGCATGTGCATGTCGTCCTCCAGCGTCTTCATAATTCATCACGGTATGTCTGAAACAAGCTTCCGGCAATGTGTTTTTGTTACTGCCCTTAAAATAGGATGCAGAAGGAAAGGTTTATGGCAGATCATTCATTTTATTGGCTCTTCTGCACCAGAATTAATTGCAGCCATATTTATTGCTCAGGCAAGTAGAGATGAGGTAGATAAGGGAATGTCTTTGTTTAGGGCAATGAATAATTTATGTCGTAAATTCACCAGAACCTTGAAATTTGAAGGACTGGTTTTTTTGCTTCCTTCTGTGTCCAGGGAGTGAGATTGAGCCTTAACCTTTGTGTGTGACTGATGTTTTATGACTTTCCCATCACAGTGATCATCTGTTCAACCTTTCCGTAACACAAAACATAGAATTTCCCCATGTAGGGTGGCTTGGGCAACCTATAGGGTTGGCATCCAGGCTACTCTTGTTTGCAGTGGTGAGAGGTGTATCCAAGGAATAACTCATCCTGTCCTATGACAAATGTCTAAGGCAGAATAAAACATACAACTGACTATAGAGGGAGTTTTGACAAACAGCTTTGATGGCTAATTTCCTATCTGCCAAGACAGGGGCTAGGTGTCAAACCCGTAACTTCTAGCTGAGCTGGAAGAGATGGTTTTAGAAAGACACCATGAAGAACACGAACTAAAAACCTCCCAAATGTTACTAAAAAGTGGCAGTTTCTTTCCCAAAGTGACTTTCCCCCAGGCTGTAGGCTCCTGATGGGTACTAGGATTTGTGCCCCAGGAAACCCCTCCTATCTGCAAGATCTATTTTTTTCTAAGAGGACAGATCTGTTGTTGAGACCTATTCTGCCCCTGGGGTGGGCACCACTACCTGCCCCACCCCTCTGAGAGCCTGCTCCACTGTGCAGATGGCACATGCCCTGCTTCCCAGGCTGGGAATAAGGTGGTTTTGTAAGCCTTTGCCTTGGAGATGGAAGGTGAATGTTGGTTTATCAGTCCTGCCTGCTTGTGCTCTGGAGCAGAGCTGGAGGGCTCTTGAGCGTGTGTACATTGGTGTCCCTTGGATGATCTCTTACTTCCAAACAAGGGGGGCGGGAGGGAGAGAAAGACAGTGAAAGTCAGAAACTGTAACTTCAAAGACAAGCTGGGATGGGAGCCCTGGCTAGCTTCTGAGAGGAAAAACAGGGATGGCTTTGATTAGCGAGAAGGTAAAACACATGGTTAGACTGAAGAGCAATGTCCTTTCATAGCTCTCTTCTAATCAAAGAAAGGACAGTTGTGGGGGACACTGGCATTGTCAGTGGAAACTATTACGCCTTGGGAGAAAAAATGTCTATTTATTTTAATAAAGTGAGAAATACGTCTATAAATCCTTCTGCCTTGGAAAGGCCCTGACAGAGCAATGCTAGCTGGACCCTTTGTATGACACCTCTACAGAGGAGAGGACTTTGGTAACAAACTAATGTTAAAAAGGGGGACTATGGGGTAGGAAAAAATAAATCTCTGTGGCCCAATCATGCCTCCACAGAAGTTAACATTGCTTTAAAAAAATCCCAGTCACAGCATGGTTGTCGATGTTTCCCAGTCTGAAGGGAGGTCCCCAGCAGATCTCAGCTGGACCCTGTATCATTCAACATAGGCAGAAGTCCCCTCAGAGCATGAAAAGTAGGTGGACGGGCATTTACAGGGAATATATAATTTTTCAGGGTAGCTGAATGCAAAGAGCAGCAGAGGGCTCATGGTGTGGAGTGAGCAGGCCACAGGATGGCAGAGGAAACTCAGGCTTGGTAGACAACACGTGCTGAACGTGGCGGTGGAAAATGATGCCACCGCAGTGATTTGAGTGGTTCGTCTGGAGTCCAACAGATGATGACAAACATCAACAGTAGCTGAAAACGAATATTCAGGGCTTGGATTTTGGATGTGGACATCTAAAATGGGATTCAGTTGCCTGATTTGGCAGTGATTCATCAAAAAGCTGCCCTAGTTGCCCTAAGCATGGCCCCTGTAATGCCAGCTCAGTAATTCAGGCCCCCGTGTCTGTTGGTGCATGTTGCCCTTGCACTGGTCAAGCCTGAACTATGTCCTGAAGCCCTCAAAGGTCCCTGCTTCCAGAACCCATCTTCACATCTAAGACACAGCTGAGGCAAAATACAAATAATTGCGAGGAAAAACGGATCTCGTGGTTTTCTATTTTTCTATTTTTTTTTAAGTAAAAGCTTGCAGGTCTTGCTTTTCTTCCTTGGAGAAGCAAGGAAGGCACAAGCCTGGTCCCCCTCCTTGCTGGCCCTTCCTCCAATTTGCAGGTCAGTATTCATCCAGCAGTTGAATTTTCAGCTGTCACAAAGGCAGAGAGGAGGAAAAAAGTCTGATAACTAAAAAGCCACCTGTGGATCGTTCACAACCAGACAGCCAGAGATGAAGGCTGCTGGGTGAGTAATTTTCACCAGCAGAAGTGACCAAGCGGTAGGCAGCCTTTTCCCTTGCTTGGTGTTGAGAGTTGTCAGACAGGCGGTGAGATGGTCTCTACCTTGTGCTGGAAACTTCTGGGACAGGGGAGGTAATTTGTCAGCTGCTGAAGTGTGTTGACCCTCGGCTTCTCGTCTTCTTGGACATGGCCTTGAAACTCATCTTCTGTGGATGTGAAGACTTAAAACACCTGGGCTCCTGCAGGAGGATATGCTGCTGTCCTGGTGAAGCAGGCAAAGGTCTAGCGTGTGTCAGGGCCTGAACACCAAACTCTTTTAACTGTGTATCTCCCAAATCTGCTAACCCCATGCATGCTGTTTGCTTTCCCTTCTTCTTCCCTGACTCAGTTTTTTCCTTCAGTGTTTTTAAATCCCGCTTACTCTAGTCTTAAAACCCAATAATTACCCCCTCCTTGGCTACAAGAACAGCCAAAACTGGGTTACATTGGTTAGAAAAAGATAGGTCACAGCTTTTTGAGCTAGCTGGGAGATGTGGAATCTGGAGGGAGATCTGGGCAGTGTTTGATGTAACCATGCTTCCGTAGGCTCCAGGCAAGCGCTGGAGCTGAGGAGCAAGGTCTGCACCCTGCCTGCAGCTGGGGAGGGATCAGGTTGGAGAGCATGGGAAGGCATGGATCATAGTAGGCAAAAAGGGTGAAAATCCCTGTTTGCTTTGTCTCGGCAGACTGTGGTTTACACAGAGGCTCCAGGCTAGCAGGGGGATGAGCATGCCAGCTTATCACGAGGTTAGATTTTGGTGCAGGGGGGAGATTCCCGAGCAGCCGTTGGCCATAAGAGGCATCGTGCCACATACACACCCCTTGAGTCACCCCTCCTTGGGGTTATGATTTCTTTTTTTCTTCCCTAAGCCTGAAATAATTTACAAGTCCCGTTCTGATATATGCTGACTCAGGCTCATGTGCTCCTTAGCAAAGCTTAGACCAGTTTCTCCCCTGTCACTGCCTCTCTCTGTCCACTCAGCCATGCAGTGGGTCCACAAAGGCTTCCACTTGCTTGCATCCCTCTGCGGATCTTCAAGCTCACGCAGGGGAGAGGGTAAGGGCTGAGCCCATCTTTGCTGTAGGACTGCGCTGTGTGAGGGGCAGAGCTGCAGCCCCTGCCACCAACGGCCAAAAAGATGGCCACATAATGCTGCATGACATCTTGTCTGGTGGGCTGCAACAAAACCCTAAAGTTATTGCAGGCACTGAGAAAAAATTGGGCGTTATAATTATGTTGTATGGCAACAGGAACTTCACATTTATTCACAGCCAAGCGTGTAATTTTGGTCCAGCCATTTTCCACAGCCAGGTCATATGAACTTTGGGTCCATCTTAAGATACGTCCCGTTCCCCTCCTCCTGGTGACTCCAGAACCTAGTCTAAGTTTGCACCCAAGCATAAGCAAGCTCAGTCTTGCGCTTAACCGCTACCATAGCATCTCCTAGCTTTTATTGTGTTGTATTGGTCCTCAGCTGGATTTCCCATGTGCTACCTCATTAGAACTGCTTTTAACAGCATCTCTGGACTAAGTGTTAGAACAGACTTTGGGCTGTCCATCAGAACTCTACCACAAGCCATCCATGTCTGTCTGCTTCAATACTGAGTGTCCACCTGGAACTCTCTGAAGTAGCCAAGATGCTAAACTTGCAAACCAAGGTCTGATATGGAAGCAGTTGGGGTTACATTAGCACCAGGCTGCACAGCGGTTTGTTTTTCTTAACACTGAAAACTAAAAATAAAGACCAAGTTTGGTTTTGATCAACCAAGAGAAGAGATATTTAAAATTCAATAATTAAAATAATTGCAATTTAAAGTAATGCTCCAATGAAAGTTAATGAAAGATAAACCTCTTCTGAATGATGCAAAGGAAAAAAGGGAGTAATTACTTAGCTAAGTTATAATTTCATTCGTTGTTATTAGGTGGATTTAGATTATTTGCTCACTTGAGATTAGAGATTTGAAGTACACAGCTGAAATCCTCTTTCTAATCCAGAATTGCTAAATCCTTGGGTATTTCTCCATTACTGTGCTTTGATTTGCATCTATGTGCCTGTTCAGGACATAATTTCAGTTCCCTGACAAATATTTGTTCCTTTCTTCTCCCCTAAACATAGTCCTCTATTTTCCTGATAGCAAACACTGTAGACAAATCCTCCCAGGTTGCCCAAGGCTTCCAACACTTCATACCTCAGCAGGGTGCTGTAATTATAAACTTCAAAGCAAATGATAATTAATTTTATTGAAACAAAAGATGCCAACAACATGAAATGTCTTGAAAAAGGGGTTGTTTGGTTGTTTTTTTTCTTTTTAAACTTTAACAACCTTGTACTTCATGACCCTCCTTGTTTGGGTTGCTGCTACCAGAAACGAAATCTAATCCCTGTGCCCTGTTGCTCGGTCCCTTTGGCCCTGACTGGCCGAGAGCTGTTGCTGGGTGTGTGGATGTGGCAAAGGAAGGAGGGAGCAGATGGCCCTGGTGCTCCAAGAAATAGGAGCTAAGCCTCAGCTGGTCAACTGGAGTGGCCCTGACAGTGTCAGCAGAGTTATGCCAATTTATGGTAGGGAAGGACTTGGTCCTTTATTTTTTGGAAGAGGATTTCCTACCGGTTCTCAAATAAACCCATTTCTCTTGTATTTGGGGAACTCCACAAAGCGCTGCCTGTCTGTCCTCGTCATCATTAGGGGAAGAGGTGAATTATGTCTGGGTGAGCACTACAGAAGATGGAGTAGCTGGTGATTTTGGTTTGCACAATCAAGGGAAAAGCATCCTCTGATTCTGCTCAGTGATGTTCAACCCACAGACTACTCCGAGATAGAAAGATGTCACTTCATCTTCATTGCTCCATCCTAGCAACTGAATCTCACATCAAGACAGGCAGCAAGGAGTTAATGAAGTTTTGCCCTCGGAGACCAGTTGTGGGGGACACTGTTTAGGCAGCTCTTGAACTGTGGCACTTACTAACCTGCCCACCAGCATTGCTGGAAAAGGCATACATATTTTCCTACATAAAGTAAAATAAAGTCAAGAATTGTATGGAAAACACCCTATGTTTCATCTGAAAAAAAAAAACCCCAACCAAACAAAAAGAAGCCAGTCCAGGGGAGATTTAACTCCAGCTCTTTTGGTTTTTTTTTCATCTGAACGGTTGGGGTGCAAAGGGAGTGGTTGGGTGCTGCCCAGAGTCGTAACCACACTGGTTAATGTTTCAGTGCTCAGTCACGTCTGGTTTCTAGCTGTTACCTGCTCTCACTCAACTGATTTTTAACTCACTTGGCATTTTCCGTGCGTGCAAGATGTTCGGTTAGATCCCTTATGCTGTGTGTGTGGAAATAAAAGGCCAGCTAAGAACAGACAAGCGATTAGGCATTAGGTGAGGTATAATCCTCCCTAATCACATTTCTAAACCTGGTAGTTGGAGGTAGGATTAGAGTTATTAACATGCGGACACTAAAGCATATAATTTATTTAACAATTACTGGCTCTTTGTGAAGGGGGGTATACACAAGCTGCAACCGCACACCAGCTTCTCCATCTTGCACAGGATGAAGCTGCTGTCAGGGACAAAGCTAGCAGATACGGCTTGCTGTCTGCTGGCACAAATGGCAGCAAAACAGGGGTTACCTTGGATATAAGCAGAAGCAAATCTGAAATCCCATCACAGGACCCCTATGCAGCCCTATAGGAGCATACCTGACATATCTAGATATTAAGCTGCGGAAATATAAACAAATAAAATATCATAGGGTGAAAAAAATGTAGTCAGTGTTTCTTAGTCTTCTCTTCCTGAACATGCTGTAATACAAATGTACAGTAGATTAAAAAGCTGGAACTTGTAGGATGAAAAGCAGGAGGCAAAGGCAACAACTGGCAAGTAGTGATGTCATGCAAGAGCAGCAGGGAAGGGAATTCCAGAGCTCCTGGATCAAACCCTGTCCTGAGCATGCCATACAGTTTTCCCAGCTCAGTTGGGCACTACAGTGTTACACCAGAGATTTACATGCCAGATAGACATTCTGGTAGTCAACAGATTTGTATTTCAATTCTTCAGTCTATCACGTCGGTGTACCTGTCTGCCTTTGGAGAACTGTGGTTTGACCTTGTGATTCTGCTGAGGATGTTTGGAACAGCAAGGGTATTTTACCTAATCTGTAAAATAAAAATTAAAAATAAAAATTTGTGTCCCAGCCCATTGCCTGGTACACGTTAACCTACTGAAGGATAGATCCAAATTGCTCTAAGAAGGATATCAGGTCTGTTTGGCAGCAGAAGCACAGGATGCCAAAGGCCGGGGACAGTTCAGTCTGATCCCAGGACCACGCAGATGTAGATGGGAAGTCCCAAGGAAAGCCCAACATGTAGCTCCCTCGTCTGTGCTCTTCGGCTGCCACAGTCCCTGGAAAAGGCTTGGCCCTGGGCCAGCTGCACTCTTCCAGACAAGTCTTGGGCATGGTTTGGGATTTAGGTCAGGCCAGGGACCATTCGCAACAACATTTTTCATGTGCCCGCCCTGTTTTGAAAGCCGAAAGTCTAGTATTCTGGGCGTTGCTCATTCCACACTGGTTGGCATCTCTGGCTGTGGCCAGTTGGCGTGGTACATACACCATGTACTGCTCCGCACTGGTATACCAGATGTACTCACAATGCCGTATGAAAGAGAAACCAACACTACTATGGTCAGGTTTACACCAGGTTCCAGTTTTACACCCCACATGCTCTGCTGGGTGCCTGGGGCTGGGCTTGCAGATTTGAAGCATCCTGAGGTATCTAAAAATTAAGAGGCTCCTTTTATAGTCAGTGCAGAATAATAGGAACTCCAGGGGGTTATTCATCCCACCCTAAAACAAGCTCTAAAATAGGTCAGATGAACGGTCCTCTAGAGAGGCTTCTTTTGCTGATGACTGTAGAAAGTTTAGGGTGGCTAACTTAGACTTTGACATCTAACTTCTAACATTTGGTGAAGTGCAACCAACCATCTGTCTGCAGGGATAAGGGTCTGGTGTTGCAGGTAGCCTCAAGGCACCCCTCAAAGGACCCTACAGCTTGTAATGTTTTTTCTAGCCTGTAAATCCCAAAAATGCATTTTCTTGTGTACATTATAGAGCAAAACCATGTTCCAACTATCATTTTCTGGGACTGTAAGTACAATGGCATGGCTAGAGAAGTTGGCCCCATTTCTCTATCTCCCTTCTCCAGGCTTTGTTCTTGCCCCAGACAGTGGCCATGCGACGCAGCTCCTGGCTCAGGGCACGGAGATCTTTCAGGTAATGCCTTTTATAAGTGACCTGACGGCCTTGCCAATGTTTCCAGCTGAGCCTGTAATTGGGCCATGTCACAGATTTGAGTCATATCAGCCACTGTTAAGTCATCATGCTCAAAAAAGGGCAAAAAGGAGAGGGGAATGGCAGGATCCCTTCATAGCACCAATCTTATCTGTCTGGAATTGTAAATGGTGCCGAGATGATTCTCTTGCCTCTCTCCACTCCTCACCGTTTTGCTGAGAAGAAGCCTAAGAAGAGAAACTGATGATCTGTTTCAAAATAGATGTTTTTTCCAAGCCACTAGCCTTCGTTTTTAAATTTATGCCAAGTGTAAAATGTCATGGCTTTTCTTCTGGCTTTATCTAGCAGCAGGAGACCATTATCTACTGACATTACCTGTTAAATAAGTGCAAACTACCTGTAACTGCAGCATTGCCTGTGCCTGGGGAATTTATGTAAGCCTGAGCTGATATCGGGGATGGACTTTGGAAAAAAACCTAGAACATTTTAAAGAGGCAGAGTTGATTAATCAAATCATGTCTTCATCTGAAAATGTTGTACCTGCCACTGACACAAATAACCTCCGAGACAATGATTGAAAGAGGATTCAGGGGGAAAATATTCTCCCTTATCATTTTGTTAACTTTGTGCATTTGACAGCACATCACTGCGTCTAGACAGTTTCACGGGCAGGCTGACAATCAGCTGTCTGGCGCTGACACGTGATAGGTGAGACGCTACATACGCTTTTCCTCCAGATCAACTAGAGGAGAAATAACAGGAACATCAGCTGAAGCATGAGAAGATAGCAACCAGGAATGGATAATCAGAAAGAAGCCCAAGCACGCTGGCTGTCATTTCTCCAAGCATTTTCAGGAGAGGACTGTTCATACTTGAAGCATCGTAGCTGCCAGTGCCCATCAGCACAGTCATTAGGGTTTGTGCTGGGCACTTTCCTTGGGCAGAATGACTCCTGGGCTCAAAGCCTGCTTGAGGCATGTCTCCACTGTGTTTCTTAAGGGTGGACAGAGTTCAGACTGACATTCCCCGACTCTCTCCCTCCCCAGACAGTGTAGTCACCTGTAACACCAAGTTTGGCACATTGCAAAATCCACCCAGGACCTGGGTAAGCAGCCAGCCCTGAACTCCGTGTTGCTCTGGTTACAGCACTCACAAACTGTGAGCTATTGAGTTCAATCAAGAGGTTTTCAACACTGATTAAATTATAGACACATCCTGGAAAGGGCTTTCCAGATGATTCTTCCGTTTCCTTTAACTTCAACAGGGCTTTTTTCTCCCTGGTGGGCCAGAGGCAAGCTGAGGCAACACAAAATTTAACAGTAATAATTGCACCCAATTCAAGGTCCTTCAAGGCTTCGCATTATGATAAAGTCAGCCATCAGGACCACGTGCGGCTTTACAGGGCCAAAATAGTCACTCTCTGTTCTGCAAAACCACAAACATCTATCACCTGTGTTAGCTAGGGAGAAGCCTGTGGTTACACTCAACACAGTTAAGGTCAAAACTACACACAGAGGGCAGCTGGGTCCTTAAGTCCAAAAATAACTGCCAAAACTTGACTTAAATCCTTACCATCAGATATAGCTTTTAAGTTTGTGCAAGATAATTGCATTAATTCTGCAGGAAGACACAATGTCCTTGGAACATCTCTAATATCATGTCTTGCCAGTGCTTGAAGTGCAAATGACTTTTTTTTGCTTTAATCTTCAGCCCAGTGGATGGGGAACAAGACATTGTTTCTGAGGGATGTTACTGTTTGTCTTCAATTGCTGTAGATTACAAATTGCTGCAGATTACTGTTTGTATAGACTTGGAAAGCAATTTATCTTGGAATGAACACATACAACACTATTATTGGACATGGAGTACTGGGTCCAGCTCTGGAGCCCCCAATAGAAGAAGGACATGGACCTGTTGGAGCAGGGCCAGAGGAGGCCATGAAGATGATCCAAGGGCTGGAGCACCTCCGCTGTGAGGCCAGGCTGAGAGAGTTGGGGGTGTTCAGCCTGGAGAAGAGAAGTCTCTGGGGAGACCTTAGAGCCCCTTCCAGTGCCTAAAGGGGCTCCAGGAAAGCTGGGGAGGGACTCTGGATCAGGGAGCAGAGCCATAGGACGAGGGGGAACAGTTTTAAAGTGAAAGAGGGGAGATTAGATTAGATCTTGGGAAGAAATTCTTGACTGTGCAGGTGGTGAGACACTGGAACAGGTTGC
Organism: Burhinus oedicnemus; assembly: GCA_008921705.1. Lineage (NCBI taxonomy): Eukaryota > Metazoa > Chordata > Aves > Charadriiformes > Burhinidae > Burhinus > Burhinus oedicnemus. The sequence continues at coordinate 1,950,662 of VFFE01009207.1, forward strand.
CCAGAGAAGTTGTAGATGCCCCATCCCTGGAGGTGTTCAAGGCCAGCTTGGATGGGGCTTTGAGTAACCTGGTCTAGTGGGAGGTGTCCCTGCCCATGGCAGGGGGGTTGGAACTAGACAATCTTTAAGATCCCTTCTAACTCTAACCATTGTATGATTCTATGAGCCTCTTCCATTTGCTTCTTGCTCTTTGCGGACCACTGCTGTTATTTCAATTGCTGCTCCTATTTATTTGTGCATGGCATGAATCTTCCATGTTTTCTAAGGCTTTCATCTTTTGTAGCTCTTTCTTGCCCTGTTCCCTGCTGTGACATATATCAACAGGCTGATTAAGTTCTGAATCTGACTTTTGTAGCCCATGTGCTCTGCTTTCCTTATCTCTGGTGCTTAAAACTATATGATCTGTAATACGTTTGCCTGCAGTTGTGTCAAACTTGCATGAAGACGCTAACTCGATGAGACTGCAGTTTCAGATTTTGTTTGGTTGCATCTATCAGGAGACATAGCTCTCTATTTCCATTTTCACTAGCAATACCACTCTAAAGCATTTAAGATCTCATTATTGTCTGACCTTTCTTCACCTGTAAATGCTAAGGTCTGAAAAATCAGAAGCTGTCCTTGCCTGTGGCTGTAAGCTGGGAGTCTTTTCCTACTGCCATGTTTCATAAATATTGACAAATTACTTTTATAGAGTGATCTGCACAGTGCAATAAATGTAGTCACTCAGATTGGTGGTTTTAAGACAGCTGTCTCAAGGAATCAAGGCTGCACAACTCAACTTTAAGAGCAGGGACTGCATTTTGGAAAGCAGTGACTTTAAAAAGGATTTACAGGGCACTGTTGAAAACACTGTGAGCATATATTCCCGGTTTTACATAGCAGAGGAAATGGGGCCTTTGAATCCATAAGCAGAAGACAACTGAATAAAGGCAGAGAAGTGTTATAACACTGTAAATGTATTAAAGGACTGTTCATGGTTTCAGTGACCATACTTCCAAAGGCAAGTTGTAGAGGTAAAGAGGATTTGGGATAAGCGCTGAAGTTTGGAAACCTTTCTTGCAGTGAAAGACCAAAGAAACTCAGTTTAGTTTGTTTAATTAAGAAAAACACTAAGGTGCAACTCACTCCCAGTCACCAAATATTTATATGCAATAAAGATTTCTATGTAAATACATCAGTCAAGCAAAACAAAACCAGCAAAAAGGTATAAAGAGATCTAATGGCAAGAAGTTGAAGCTAAACAGATGCTTTACAGACAAAAGAGAAAGGTTCTCATTTTCACCACACCAACTTACCAGGCAGTCGGTGGATCCCTCCCACCACAGGTCTGTAATTGGAGTTGAGCTGCCTTTTCCATGGCTGATATGCAATAGCTGCAAAGGTTATGGATTTGAAAAAGGATTCTGTGGGCAAAATTATTCGGCCTTTGAAATTAATAACAAAGAGTAGATGGTTGTGATGGTCCACCTTAGTCATAATTTCAAAGACTCTGGTAAAACATTGATTTTTAAACTCTCAGTGTCTTAAATCCTGCAGCCAGAATGTGGCATCAGGACAACATCCTCCTACATATTGGTGAGAGGCTGGTCTGTATTGCCAGAAAGGCAATTCCTAAGTACAACAAGGCAAAACTTATTTTTGCAGAGAGTAGATTTTGCTGTGCTGAGAGAGGACGTAGGCCCAGCACCACCTTCTTGCACCAGCTTGATCCCAGGCTGGGCGAGGACAAAACCAGCTGACTCTTACACCAAACAGCAGAGGCAGGGATGACTCTTTGGGTTCTTCCCCAACATCCTCTGTAAGTACGATGGCTGTCAGAGTGTCACGCCAGGGCTGTCCACGGAGCTCCTTCTTCTGTCACCCTGAAGAAATCAGCCTGCCTCCCTGGTAATGTGGAGAGCCAGGGTTGGAGGCTCTAACACAGCCTTCCCTGTGGATTACACAGAAAAAACTATCAGTTGGCTTCAAGCATTGTTTGAAGGATAGAGATTTTTTGCATCAGTTATTCATCATGATAAATGCCAGGAGCTGAAATAAACAACATGACAGTTTTGAAATTATAAAGCCCCAGTATATTTTTAAAGCCTAATTTTTTATTATGGCAACATTTTTATTTGGTGATAGCTTCACCTGCATAACAGTAATATATGTTTTATATCTCTAAATAAAACTAAGCAAGGAAGGATTTTTCAGGTTCTTTGAATTCTTGCTTGAGCTATTCTGTCCATCAGAATAACAATAACTTTTAAAATTATATTGTCATAAATCACTAGTTTTTGAAAGCAGAAAGAGAATGTTCAAAATCTGTAACTAAAGCTTTGCAAGACCAATAATAACATAAAGAAAACTTTTACCTCAAAGGATTCTAAACATTTCATCAACTAATATAGACAATATATACAGAGATCACTTCCAACTCGGCTACCAATCTTGCACAGATGGTGTAGAAAACTGGGGTAAATCTCATTGAGACTAATCTATACAAACATATGCTTAATTAGCATAGTGCATCTTACACAGGGTAAAACAGAAACAGACTGTATTGCAATAACTGATCACAGCATAAATTGGTTTATTTTGATCCCTCCTAGGGAGGGACCAACTATTTTTTTTTTTTTAATTTTATTTTGCAGATTTCACTGTAATGAATTAATTTCAGCTTGCTGGAAAAAGCAAACAGAGAAAGGAAATAAGGATGACAGAAAAATTAATTACAGCAAGGTTTGCATTTATGCTGAATTTTGGTCCTGTGACTGCTTTCAGCTGGCTTATTTGCTGCATAGATTTAAACATGTACACAAATCCTTGCTGGACGAGGGCCTGCCATTAATTCAGAAACAAAGCTATTGTCCCCCAGGCCTACTCACAAATTACACTTGTTTATTTAAGTCAATAAAGATAAACTTGTGTAAATCTCTTTGTAAACAAGGCTATTTCACTTTAATGATGGCTTATTTGGGGTTAGCATAAATGTGTTTCTAATCAACTTCAACTAATCCAAAATAAAGGATGTAGGCAGATGAATGGTGCAGTATTTGGAATAATAAGAAAGGACAGAGGGATGAGTCGAGAAAAACCAGAAATGATGACAACGTGAACCGTTTCTAATCTATGAAAATCAGGAAAATCGAGGAAAGAAAAGCTGGTTTCAGTGACTATTGACGACTGAGAGTGGACATCCCCTAGCTGGCAGTGAGTGGATGGTGTATGTCCAGATGGTTCCTCAGGGAGCTCGCCTGGGGAGCCCCTGCCCCTCCTTATCTTGGGAGGCAGCAGCCAAGTGCTGCCGGAGCCAAGGGAGGTCCTACAAAACCATCTCAGAGGCTCCGCAGTCTACTTAACTGCAACCTCCGCTGCCAGCCGAGCATAATTAAAAAGTGTTTTGAGTTCAAGCAGCGTAAGACGTTACCCTTCCTTGGCGGTGCCTGACCACGCCTAAAGTTAGGCGTAAAACCGAGGCTTTGAAGCCAGGAGACTAGTAAGAAATTGAGATCACCGAGCTTACGTATAATATCTGTGATTGCATCTGAGCTACCAAGCTCCCTAGATGGATCCGGGCCTTCGGGATTTTCCTGTAGCAAGATCCTACTGCCCGATTGTATGAAAGCTCCCGATCCATTTCAGTGCAAAGTCAGGCATGTTAACACAGCAAAAGAATTCAAAACTCAAGTGTTTGTCTGCCAAAGTTGTGTCTCTCAATTCACTCTGCTTTCGGTTACTCAGGGCAACTGGGTTTATGTGCAAATAGGCACTAGGAATTAAGATAGGTTAAGGCAGTTAAATCATTTACTCATCACAATCACACAGTGTAAATGAGGAATGTGAGCAGATATACAGATCTCATTGCACTATGAATTTCTTACAGGAGATGTCACTTATAAGGATTACTGTCTCACTCCATCTGATAAATGTAATGTACTTTATAACGTAAACACCAACCAGTTTGTACTATTATGGGTCAGAAAGGCACATCTTTGCTTTTAGCACATTATTTTGAATCCTAGTTATTTCTTAAGTCCACTTTGACAAGGGTACAAGACAGACACAGCAGGCTTACATCAAGGGCTGTCAATTTTTTTTGCACTGTGGGACTGTTTCCTTTTTTTTTCTGCTTTGCTTTGAAATCTCCTAACAGCCCAGTCTGAAACGACAGTGATTTATGTAATATTGGAAACATACTTCTGCATTTCAGAAGAGGTAGTGAACAGATTTGAGTTTCAACATTTCAGAGAAATTTCATTACTGAAAAGATAAATAGAAGAGCAGAAATATGAAATGTGCTTTTATGTATTTTGCTGTTAGTCCCAGCCTTAAGTCACAGCTTCTTCTAAAGTTTGAGGAGTACTTGGCCCTTTGCACATATTTAATCTACTATATGCCGGTATGACTGAGTAGAAGTTCCTGTTCATTTTGGAGATTTTTATGCCTCATGCAATAGCTTCCTTTTCGTTTATGATGTTAAAGCTCTTCTCCAGTCACTTTAATGTAATGCCTGTTTGGATGGTATGCCAGCAGTTAGTTGTCTTGAAAATCAACCAACATGCTCCTCATTATCTGATGGGAAAAGCACACCCTCTTTGTGCTGCCACAAGAAGTGATACAGTGTGAAGCTTCTTACAAACTTCATGGGATATAAGGAGAAGCAGTTTAAGCCTGTATTTAACCCACTGAGGCTGAGGCAAACACAATTTCAATCCTAGAGGAGTTGTTTCATGCTGTTACCTACACGGGGGAAGTTTTTGCCCGTGTTGCATTGTTCGCCCCTGTGGCAGGCAGTCCTGCAACGCCAGGGAAAGGCGGCTTTTGTGCCATTTGGCCATGAAGTCATGTGGCATGAAAGGGAATCTGTCCTTCTCGCAGTATCCAGACCCAGCTTGTCTGTGCACCATTCTCTCTTTCATAATCTTTTGCAGATTTGCGGAAGATGAAAGCTACCGTCATGTAAGTTTAGAGAGAAAATAACATGCTCAAATGGCATTTACAGTAAGTAGGGAAGCAGCACTGCAGTCGCTGATGTAAGAGACAAAGCATTTATTGAAGTATATGCTAGCGCTTCAACAGAATGAGCTAAGAAATCTGGGAGCATTTAGCAGTGGGTCTCCATGGATTTATGGTCATTTTTGTCATATATTATTTCCTGTCTTGAACATGCTGGCTGATCTTTTTGTATCGCAATTCTGTTCAAAGCTCTTCCTTTTTTTTTTTTTTTTTCAGTTTAACAGATCATTTTGACATATTGTTAATAATGACCTCAACACAAAAACTATCTGCTCTGCCTCCAAGCCACTCTGCCTTCCTGGCATCACATTTCACACTCGCCTCCACCTTCGCGTAGTGGTATCTGATAGTGTCGGGTCATTTAGAAATCCTAGGTGTCTTTGAAGTTATCTGATATTGGTGTTGTATTTCTTTTACCTCTTAGGGGATTTGGTCACAGCCTTTGGGAAGTCAACACATATTCTCTGTAGCATAGTGCAGCCAGCTACCATTTCATCATGTTTTCTTTAGATCTTAGATTATTTCCTTTGTCCTTTCTAGCAGACAGGTGACTGTGAAATACCACTGGGCTGTTTCTGTCTCTCTATACAAGAAGGCCTTTTGTGGGGATGTTGAACCCTCTGCCATACGTTAACATAACTTGTGAGAGATGCTGATGCTCTTCCACTGCAGGTTCAAATCCCAATGGGACTGTCCACCATCTGTACCTAACCACTCATGTCCAAAACATGCTAAGCTACACTGTTTAGTTAATAGTATCCAGTTTTAGTATCAGGGATTGAGTTTTGCTGTTTCTTTATTTTTACCAAATCAAGTACTATTTCTGCAGTTGCAGGTGTGTGGCTGGGAGCCCTTTCTAGAGCGGTGTTTAGGCTGCAGATGCACATCTTGTCTGGCTTCTCCACGGCAACCACGCTTCTCAGGTAACTTCCGGGCTCTGTGATTTGCAGCCCTGATGCCGCCTTCTTCCATTTGCTTTATTTCTCCTGCCGCTTGCCATTTCCTTTCCTAAAGAAAGGACGCTTATGCAAATAATGGATTTTTTTTTGTCACAGTCCCCCCAATATAAGCCTGCCAACCTTCTGACCTATTTTAACCGAACGTAACAGAGACACAGAGCTTTTGGAAATACAAGGTCTGTCAAGTTTCATGGCAAACAGTGGCTGTATTAGAAAAGAAAAACCTTGTTAGTGCTCCGCTGGGGAGAAAGGCAGAGAAAACTCAGCCCTTATCAGCACTGTTTGGCTTCCTTGGCAGCAGAGAAATGGTGGGCAGCTGGCCAGCCAGCACACACATAGCCCTGAACCAGCCATAGCATGTGCTACTCTGTGCCCAGACAGCAAGCCAATAAAAGTTGGTTGGGGACATAGAAGGGAGCTTTGGATATATCAGAAGTCAGCCTCGGGGATATCAGAGGAGAAGGGACTGTGGACTTATTGCAGCGGAGAGGTGAAGGGAATGTCTGACACATAGAAAGACTGAGCTTAATTAACTCGCTGTTCACAGAAAAAAAATTCTCTCTGAATGGAGTGAAACCTCCATAAAGCAAGTGCTGTGCTGGCTGAATAGCCTGTATCTGTTTCCAGGTACAACATGCCTGGAACACTTCCTTATCTTTCAAAAACATGATGGTAATCTGTTAGCAGCTCTGCACTGTCTGCAGCGGGCATCTTCTCCGTTTTACTTTTGTGTTCATTTCACGACCGGCTTGAATCTCAAACTGATGGAATCAGGGGGTGAAAAAATACAAAAAAAAAAGAAAAGAAAAGAATATGCTGCATGTCTGCTTCAAGCTGGGAAAATCCAAGGACAGATGAGGCAAGAGGGGGAGATTTCTGCGTGTCCACATCTATCATTCTGTCAGGAGGGCTAAATGATGGGAGAGGTGCCTCACCTGGCTCCTGAGAATACCAAGCCTGTTGAGATGGGATACGTGCCCGAGATGCTGAATCATAACACCGACGTCAGCCAGCGCAGAAACCGTTTCAGTCTGGAAGAGGAGCGTGGAAAGCAAGCTGTTAACGTTGGTGAGATGGGACCTCGGGTATAAGAGGAGCGGCCTGCGGTGGAGATATATGGGGGAGGAATAAGGAAAAGTATCCAAAAGTGGAAGCAAAAAAAAAGAGAGTACCTCTAACAGCAAAGCAGGAACAGGCGGTTTCACCAAAAAAAAAAAAACCAAACCATTAAACTGCCATCTTGCGGCTTCCCAGTCATGCCTCAGGGAACCTGCCGGGCATCACCTCCAGAATCTCTGTAGACAAAGCAGCGATGGCTTTCGCACATCAGCAGGTCCCTGGCCACGCGGTTTACTTGTGGTAAGCCTGGGCATTTGCTTAGGCGCAGGAATTCGGTTATATTACATCATTACTACACCACAGGAGGTTAAAGCTGTGAAGAGTCTACTGAAGGCAGGCGCTGAAAAAAACAAAAACTCCCAAAACAACGTGAGGGGAAAACCGCTCTTTTAAGAGCCACTCGACGATGAGGGGGGAGGCCCTCGCGCTGTGAGGGGACGCCGGCAGCCCCGAGGCTGCTGCAGGCAGAGGGAGGCCGGGCAGGCTTCGGGGCGGCCTCACCTCAGCGCCACACCTCAGGGGGGGCAGCCTGGCCTGTAGCCCGAAGCCATACGTGACGGCAGGAGACGAAGCCTCGGCTGGTTTAAATTTGTTTTGGGATGAAGATCAAGGGAGACGGGGCACTGGGGAGGGGCTGGGGAGCGGGGCCACACCGCCCTCAGGCCATGGCTGCGGGGACAGAGGGGCGTCGTGGCCCCTCAGGGGCCGCCATGGCTCCTGCCCTGCACCGGCCCTCTGAGGGAAGAGGTTTTGCCCTCCCTTGTCCAAGGAGCATTTAAACTTCCATTTAGTTATGGCTTTATTGACCGCTCGAGGGCAGGCGGCCCAGGCTCCCCGTATCAGGTCCGCCGCAATCCCTGAGGGAACTTCTGGCAAGAAGGAGCGCACTACTTTTTCTCAGCTCCCACCCGCGCCCGGCGCGGAAGGTTACGGGAGCCGGCGGCGGTGAGCGCTCGCACCGCCAGTGCGGCTGCGCGCCTGCGGGTCACGCAAACCTCCGCTCCGCTTCGCCTTCCCCACTCAACCGCCCCTAGCGGGCGCCCGGGACGAGGAGTGACAGCCGGCGCGGCCAATGAGCGGCGCCGCCCCGCCCCCGCCGCGCGGGGCACGCAGCCACCGCCCACCCGGCTCCGTCTCCCTTCGCCTCGCTTCTCTCGCCTTATTTTTTTTTTTTTCCGCCGCGGGCACTCGATTGGCGGCTCAATCCGCCAATCGGCGGCTAAGGCCGGGCCGCCGCGCCCGCTGCCCAATCCTGACGCGCTATTTCTCAAGTGACGGGCGGTGTAGCCAGTGCGCCGCCTCCCCGCCCACCGCCGGGGGCGGGGCGCATCGGCAGCCAATGGGCGCGGGGAGGGCGGGCGCGCAGGGGAAGGCAGCGCTGAGGGAGGAGGGCGGCCGCGCAGCTCGCCGAGGAAGAGGTTGGTCCCGGGGCGGTTTCGGCGGGCGGCCCGGCCGCGCCGCGGGAGAGGGGGGCACCGAGCGGCCGCTCTGCAGGAAGGGGTGCCCCGCTGGCTGTGTGCGGGCTGGGAGGGAACGGCCCAGGCCTGGTCCCGGCGGGGGACGGGGGCGCCTCCCCACGCCCTCCCTCCCCCTTTGTTGTGGTGGGACGCGGCCGGCGCTGAGGGCCCCGGCGGCGGCCCAGGGTTTGGGGGGGTGGGAGGCTGCCTCTACTGGAGGAGAGAAAGGGACGGGGGGGCGGCTGCTGCCGGCCGCTCGTCGGGTCTGCGTGAGGGGAAACGGGGCGGGAGGGGGGGTGGGGGTGTCGCTGTCACCCACCCCCCCCCGCCGCCGCCCAAACGCCGGAATAGCCCCCGAGGCGGGGCGGTGAAGGGTGGGAAGGGCCGATTTGTGCCTCCCTGTGTGTGTCTTGGGGGGGTGGAATGAGGGGAGGGAAATAAAGTTCTGCTTCTCCTTCCTCTCCCCCTCTCTCTCTCTGCACCGTCTTTTTTTCTTGCAGAGATCAGGTGTGCAAAACTTCGTGCCGGGGTGGTGGAGAAAGTTAGGAGCAAGTTGCAAAGGAGTTTTCCATCCCCGGAGGTGTTCAAGGCCAGGTTGGATGGGGCTTTGAGCAGCCTGGTGTAGTGGAACGTGTCTCTGGCCAGTGTAGGGGGATTGGAACTAGATGATCTTTAAGGTCCCTTCCAACCTAAACCATTTTATGATTCTATGAAGTCTTTAGGGTTGCAGGGTTTGCTTCAGCCAATGCCCTTTTTTCTGTTCCTCTCCTAATCCAGAGCCATGGATGTGAAATACACACTGCCTACATGAGACTTGTACATGTGAGATTAGTGTTTTTCTTCATAGCGTTTGTTTTAATGCTGTAGCTGTCCATGCATATAAGATGTAAACAAACATAATCTGTTAAGTGTTTCATCTACCTAGATAAGCACACGGGAGAAGTGGTGATAAATGCAAGTAGCTGGTATTACTGCAGAGTTGTAGAGTTCCTATGTGTAGTTTTTTGTGGGGAGTGGAGGGGAAGAGAAAAAGCGTGACACAGTATGATCTTTTAGTCTTCACTCTGGGGAAATAAAAGAAGACAAAAAAAAAAGTGGGTGGGTGAAGAGCCCTTGTGATAGTCTTGGAGAGCTGTTGAATTGAACAGCTGGGATTCAGACTGCAGCCTAGTCTCATGTCTTTTCAGTTGTCCGTCACAGTTTTTGACTAAAAAACCAAACCGCGTGTGTGTTGTGCTCTTTTCAAATACTTTACAAACAAGTGGATAGCATTAAGAAAAAGTTTTGCTTACTGGGTTTACCAAACAAGTGTTTCTGAAAATGCTGCTAGTGAATGCTGCAACCTATTTATATTGTGTGTAGAGTTCATGTTATCACAGTTCATGATTATAAACAAGTCAGATTCCATCTGTAGCAAGAAGTTTATAATGACAGCTTATTAGAAGACCGCACATAGCAGCAGGTTTGTCTGTTCTTAAGTGTTCCTCTCTTAGCCTGGAGAGCTGTACTTTCAAACTGATTCATAACATTATTTCTGTGGGGGCTGGACTCTGTAGTGAGTGACTGATTAGTCTTTGCTCTGTTCTCCAGACCGGGGGGGAAAAAAACCCACGCTGTTGTTAAGGCGAAAAGCTTCTCTTAGCAGAACAAAGTTGCTGTTTAGACTTTTCTGTGCTTTATCGCAGTGTTGAAGCTTTCATGGTGTGTGGATAGATTATTTTTGTGTGTGTGTGTTCTGAAGCATAGCTTTAAAACTTCAGCGTTTACAAACTGTAGTGAATTAGAGGGGAATGACAATATAAATAAAGGGGAGGTTTTTGAAGTCCCTTCCCCCTCGTTTGTTTAGCACTATCATGATGAAAGATAGCATTAGTTACAAATGCCTTTAAAAAGAGGAAGGGGAAGATCTCATTTAAGATGGTTTAAACTTAACTCAAAGATGAGTCAAAGCACATATTTAACAATATATTGGGCTGTTTAATAGGGTAAACCTAGTAGTTGATTGTTCTGCATTTGTGTGGGTCAGACTCAGACTACACTGACAGTCACCAAAATGAACAAAAGTGTTTAAAGATCCAGTTTTCTTTATGGAAGAAGCTGGGCATGTGTAATATAACCTTGGAGAAGAATTTGTCAACTTCCCTGAGGTTCTGTTTGATGATAAAAAGGAGAACACAATTGAAAAAATGAAGTTAAAAAAATCTTGGCTCTTAACTGATCTCTTCTTTTCCTCCACCCAGAAGCTAGATTAATGAACAAAATCAAATAAGCTTGAATTACACAGTGAATCTCCAAATGAAAGGCCCTCCTGGGTCCTCCTCCATCTTTCCTGTTCCACTTGATCTTTCAGAAGTGTTGAGCACTAGTTGATATAATTGAGTTTATTGGAGCTCAAAAAAATCCCTGCTACTGAGAGCAACTTTAAAAAACAAAACTTGTTTCCATCTCTCTAATCCCTTTCCCACAAAAGTAGTGGGAGAACAGGCTTTGTAGTAGGTTCTGGATAACAATGAATGTGAGCTCTGCTTGAGACTGAAGAGAATTCCTAAGTTTTGTTTATATAAAGAACAGTACGCAAAGTTTTAATTATTATAAAAAGTATTCTAGAGTTTTCAAATGTATTCAACGCTGCCTTAATGATTGTGCATGTAAATGCCCTGTAATTGAAAGCATCCATTTATGGGCCTGACTTGCTAAGTGAGCTGTAAATTCTGCTTTTCAGATTGGATTTAATGACTTTTATCATAAAGCCACAAACTGGTTGTGAACTGTGCCGAGAGGCAAACAATACCTAAGCTTACTTTGCCAAAATATTTGTAATTGTTGATTTGTTAAACTGAATTGCTGCAGGTCATGCGATGGGATTAGTTTTTTGTAATAGAATGGAGAGTACAGGCAGCCCTGTGTTCAATACTCTCTGGGCTAGAAGAAATTGGCTACTGCAGAAAACCTTCCCAAACATTGCTCTCCGGTTCCAGTAGGGAAACTGTGTTACAAACATCATTCCAGATGACATTTTATTATGATTATGTGTGTTTGACAGCCATAGTGTGAAGGAAGACCAAGAAGAGACTGCGAGAAAGCAGTTCCTGAGTCTCCTATCAGTTTAGTCTGGGGCTCAAGCTTGATTTAATTACGCTGGAGAGCTTAACATATGACACTCTTCAGTGCAGAGTGAACTCTGCTTATCAAGGGGGTGGGGGGCTGGCCTGTTTGAAGAATGTTTACGTTAGGCCTGTTTTGAAAGTGAACTTGCATTAACTAATTGTTAAATGCAATCACTTATGGTTTAATAAAGTGGAGAAACTGCTAAGCTATACAGATAAAAAGTGAAACAGGTACCTAGGTACCTGATAATCAGTTCTGTGAATATTCTGGTCGAATTCAGCCCAGGAGTATTTAATTTCTAAAATAATGAATGACTTGCCTGTTACACGTGGAAAATTTTAGTCAAAACAAATGAGGTGAGAAGAGCTTAAACTGCTGTGGTTTGGAGTGCTTATTCTGTGCTTTTGTGGGGCTATTAAGGCCTTTTAGTTTTAAGGAGCAAAACTGTGAGGTTGTTCATAATACTAAGAACGTGGAAGAAGTTTGCTACTTTCCAGAGGCAGGTGGATTGGCCGACTGCAGTTGTGGTAATTTTCCTCTTTTGTAATTCTAGGAGAGTTGCTAAAATACATTGGTTGTATTAGTAGTTTAATCAGAGGTCAGTAAAATTAACATCTATTCTTCTTTCTCGTGTCTCCAGTTGCATGCAGTTTAGTCTACTATGAATGCATGTGTTCATACAGTGTGCTAATTTTCTAATAGCAATATAGCTTTTCATTATTACATTTGTCTGTAATTTGCAGTAGTCCTTAGTAACTGAAGAAACATCCAGCTTCTGAAGCTTTCATAACATCATGGTCATGCTTATTTTAGTTCTGTGTATGAGAAACATGAGTTTTCTCATTTGATTCATAATCAAACTTCATGAAATTAGTGAGAGGAAAAAAGTCTGCTTTCAAAGTAGGTGGGTAATTCTGTTTTCAATGAGCTATATAAAGATAATACAGTTAGGCAGAGTTTCAAGATGTATTGCAATACCAGAGCATAATAAACTTAAAAATTAATGTGTAAATTGATTCTATATATAGGCATGTTAAAAAATCCTCATTCTAAAGCTGACCGAGAGAGAGAATTTTTTTCTCTCCTGTCTCCCCAGATGAGAAGCAGCCTGCCTTGAACTTCGGCAGCTCATGTCAAAGCTGAACCAGGACCTTGGCTTTACTTCTCAGAGCTTTGGCCCGTGAGCTGGCCAGATGGAGCTGCGGGCCAGATGGAGCCCCTTGGGGGGGAGCTCTTCAGAGCCACTCCCCACTGCTGGCCTAATTGGCTGGAGAGCTGAACTGGGGGGTGGATCTGAGTGCATTGCTCAGTAGGCCTGTGTTCCCCTTCCCCCGGCTCTCCACCCCCACCTTCCCCAAAGCAAAAAAACCCTAGACACCCCAAACCCAGTAAGGGAATACTCAGAGCCATCCTACTCTGACCTGTTCAGTGTCTCGTATTCTTCAGAAAAGTATGTGGCAGCAGGTTTGAGCTTCACCAGGATGACAAAACCAGGTGCCTTGAATACACGTTTGTAGGGGAAGAAGAAAGAATTGGCCCTTCTGGGAAGTCAAAAGGCAGTTTTTGGAGGGGTTGTGGGTGCAACAGAAGCAGTGAAATGTCTTGCCTGGTCCGCTGAGCGCTTTAACTAAAGTGTATTCTGTCTGAAAGGGAAAAGACTGGCTTTGATTTTAGTTTGAACTTCGTACACAATTCAGGTTTCCTGTGAGTTGAGATCATTAACATTGGGGAGAACTTTCTCAAATTCCGCTGAGAATAAACTGTTTCCTATTCTTTGGAATAACAGAGCCTAAAGGATCCACAAGCAGATCATAAATTAGGTTTGGTTTGCTTCCGTTCAATGCAAGATGAAATACTTGTTTTGTTGTTTTACTAAGTCTTAATGACTTTGGATTAATATAGGAGACACGTGTGGTACTGCATAAGCTAGGCCCTTTTAAACTTCAACTCTCAATATTGTTTCGTCTAACACAAGGTCTTGGTACTGCCTTAAATAGACTGTGCTTCAGTTAATGTTACCTTATTCTGAAGTCACTAATATCACAGGGATGCATGTGAAGGGAAAGGGTGGATACTCCCTCCTCTTCTAAAAGATCTGAAACATTGTGCACTTGGTGAAATTCATAAAGAATCTTGTCTGAATTCCAGGATTAATGAAAAAAGTTGCCTTTTTTAAAAAAAAAAAAAATCACAAAAATGGGACTAAAATAGGGAGGAAATGAACTTGTAGATTGTTTCTCAAATACCACAAATTATTTTCCTCGATCTTCTTTCCTCAGGAGCTTAACTTCTGTCCTCTTTATTCCAGAAGAGCTCTTGCAAATGAAATTCCTCTAAGCCAGAATACTTCTAGTAAAACTAGGAGAGATCAGATTTCTTTATTTCAAGTTCAAGATGAATAAGCAGACTGATATGAAATATGTTGCATAAGGCTTTAGAATAAATTAGCCAGAAATCACTTGATATTTTTGGTAGCACCAGTGTGTTTATAGTATGTTCCAGACACTCAGGAAAGGAGAATTTCCCTTGAAGATTTTAGTCTGCTAGCATGCTGCCCTTAAGGTTTTCTTCATCTTTTATGCTTAGTTATTACTGGGATCATGGGCTTAATACTTAATACTTGTTCCAGAGAACCACAGTAGAATGGAATAATAGCAGACATGACTCAAACTGGGACTTTAAAAGTTGCCAACTATGACACTGTTTGACCAACTATAGAAACATGTGTGCATCAGGAGGCAGAGATATACTACAGGGGCAGACATGAAACGAATACCACCAAAGTTAGGCAATTTGTAAATTTTTCAGTATTAATCTGTTGGGAATAACAGCATGTGCTCCCTATGTTCCAGCAATCTAAAGAAACGCTCACGCATCTCTGGGCAACAGAGTACTGCTTGAGTATTCAAAGCTGCAATCTTAAGGCACAATTCAGAGAATGTGGAAAGGGATAAAATAGTGGAAGTTTTCTGCTCTTTCTCACTGCTGCCTTGATGCTAATAGTTCAACTGTAGTTGAGCTCAGAAACGGGTCTTGAAAATCTCCCTGTGGTTGCTCACAGAGTCCCAGTATGCTGGTATGTTGTAGTGGGAGTAGTACACGGGAAGGTAAAAGCTCAGATGTGGGCTATGGTGTTGGGCCTCGGTAGAAAAGAGTGGGCAAAGGAGAGACAGCGCAAAGAATAAGCGAGGGCAAAGCACGTTTAAGGTCCTTGAAAGAAAAGGCTGTAAAGAAATACTCAGTTTTGGAGATGGTTGCCTATAGGCTACAAGGAAATCACAAAAACTATGTTGCAAGGAAGAAGGGATGTTACGTATTTAGCCTGTATTTAATCTGCGGCCATTTTAGGAATGTGGAAATGTTTCTTGCAGTGTTGGCAAAGATTGTTTTCTGGGTGCATTTGGGGAAAAAGCATTTTGTATCTTTTTGTGGATGAAGAAAGTGTATGAGGAAAAACACTAGGGGAATGTTTTTAGCAAGAGGCTACTGTCAACTGTGACAGTGTATGAGAGGATGTTTCTGTAGGAACAGAGATCAAAACTCCTTATATTACTATATCAGTTTAAAGGCAGAAGTTACAGGTGATGAGTTGAAATGGGATTTGCTGGTCAAAAATGAGTTACTACAGTGACTCCTAAACCCATTAGTATAAACATGGTCTCTGAGACTGTCCAGGTGGATACAGTTAGAACCCAACACAAATGTAGAGCTCCTCATTTTTATGTGACCTCCTGCTAGATGTTCAGCAGCAGACGTGTGCTGTCGACCTTCTATCTCCAAATTCCTCCTGAGGTTTTGTACTTGTTATTTTAGTTAAAATGAGAGCTTTAGGATTGTATGACCAAAAAGATAAGTGAAAAGATAACCATAGACTGATAAAATTTTTCTGTGGTCTTTAGATCAGTCCTTATGCAATGTCTTGAAGTACTTTTGATTTAATTGAAGTATTAAAGCTTTTTCAGGCTTGACATCTGTCCAGAGGAGTTTCCCAAACTGTATGAGCTGTGTTCAGATACTTTCTTTGTGACAAAAGGCTGATAGTCCTCTATTTGAGGGAGGGACGTGATTCAAATGTACAGAATCATGAAGCTTGTGGATGAGATGAATACAAACAGTTCTTCAGCAAAGCTTGCAGTGGTAGAACAAGGGCCACTTTCTGATGCTAGAAAGACATCAGATTAAAACAGCTAAAAGTACTGCTTTAGACAGTGGGCAGTTAAACTCTGGTGCTGTCTGCGGCAAGAGGTTGTGGAGGCAGGTTCAAAAAGTGGTTAGGTGAGTTTGTGGGCATCAGGTCCATAAATGGCTGCTAAAGGGAACAGGTAGGAATGTAGCCTTTAATTTCCTGCTGTAACAGTTTAGGATGCTGAAGAATTAAGAGGAGAATGGGCTACATAAACCAGCCAGGCTCGTGTGCTTTCCTTGAGTAGCGTATCCTTTTGCCACCTTTGGAGACAGAGCACTAAGGTAGATGCACCACTTCTCGGACCTAGTAGGGTATTTCTTATTAATTTCTTTATTGCTGCTTTTTCCTTGCATAATTTGCATTTATCAAAATTGCTCAGAATTCAACCTTGCACTTTGCAGTGCCTCCTCTAGGCTTGGAGCAGAGCGCCACTTTTGCAGAAATTAAACTGGCTGAAATAGTCTCGTGTGAGTACTCATCACAATCAGCTGAAATATTAAGCTGAATGAAGTCCTGTCCTACTTGTGTCACATTCTTTCTGCTCAGCCTTTGAAAGATACCGGGCCACTACTGGAATAATTTCGTGAAATTCTTATTGAAACTCCTGGCAAATCCCTGCCATGGCAAAACAATGACTAGAAGGAAGAAGTTAGTTTAAGCCTCCCAGTTTTAATCTGCAGCTTTGGTGTGTGTTGTGTGTTTTTTTAAATAGCTGCTAAGCTGCAATAATCATTGTAATAAAGGGCACTTTAAGCATGTCCCTTTGTGGGTTTTGGGTTGTGTGTTTTTGTTTTTGTTTTGTTTTTTTTTTAAAAACTAATTTTCACAGGGGTAGCAGATCAACCTGTGCTTCTGCAGAAGCTGGATGAGCAAACATCTGTAAGGGAGCTGGTTAAAAATAAGTATAATATCTGGAAACTTCTGATTAGTCAGGTCTGAGCTGACAGTCTTTTGGCAATGAGAGAAGAAAGGTTTTGTGGTTTGTTTGCCTCTTGAGTATGTCAAAATAGTATGAGAGTTCAAATATAAAGAAAAATGAAATGAATGGGATTTCCAAGTTCTTTCCTGCTGCAAAACTTAAATCACTCAATGTGCATTCGAAGCAGAAAGGCAAATCTTAGTTTAAAAAAAAATAAAGCAGTAGAGACTACAGAAAATGATAAATAGATCAGTGTTATGTCTTAAGGGAGAGAATAGTGCAAAATTGGACACCTCATCACAAGGGGTATTGTAAAGCTGAGAAATAAGATAAAAGCATTGAGAATGTTTAGAGGGCCTGGAAGAATAGGCAATTTACCTTGATGGTAAATGAGATCCTACTGAATTGTGTGTTTTATAAGGCTGACAATCAGAGGAGTATTCTGGGGCATTGAAAGGTGTCAAATTTGAAGCTAAAGAACAGGAAATACTTACATTATGTGTCCGTGAGCTCCATAAACGGGAGAAGAATTGGTGTGTGGATACACAATGATACTGGTACTTGGTTGCCTACATCTGTCAACATTGAATTTAGTGTTCCGATATTACACCATCAATTGCTAGCATTTAAAACGGGATCTTTGCAGCAAAAGAGGCTATCGTCTTTGGTTTGGTCTTTTTGAATTTCTTGCTTATGCCTCTGAAGCATCTAATATTGGCCTTGCTTAAAAGTTGAAGTCTTTTTATAAAGCTCTTGAGCGACTGCCATTTCAGAAAGCTGGTGTGAGTGTTTCTTAAAACAGCAAGCCTCCTGTTTTACCTCTGGAGCTACTCAGCATTAGGGATCTAATGTGTTTCACTCCCAAAATAAATTATCTAAATTACAGTACGTGCCCTGGTATATAATCATATGATGTTGATATCAGCTCGAGTACTTAAGTACCGTGTGTGAGCCAGTGCAACTTGTTAACCTGAAAGAGAACTAACTCCACAAAAATAACCCAAACCCTTGATCAGTTTTAACGTAGTTATCTAGCTGAATCTTTGTGGAAAGATACTAGTGGTGGTGCCACAGGAAAGAGAGGAAGGAGACCTGGACTTCCTGTGGCAGGAAGCTGTTGCATTGGCTTAGCTCCCTATGAAACTGTACCCCGAGTGTCCTATTTAGCGTTTCATTTGAAAAATGTTTGATATTGAGTTTATCTTTTTCGTGTTTGCAGCAGCCAGGGCTCCAGTGCAATGCTTTTGCAGTCTGAAATATTGGGGACAATTCTTTAATAATTTAACATTATTGAGAGAATAGAAGTTCCTTTCGTATTATAGCCTTGTGTGAAAATGAATGTTTCGACTTTTTACCAAGGGCTCTACTGACAGGACAAGGGGCAACAGTTTTAAACTGAAAGACAGTAGATTTAGACTGGATATAAGAAAGAATTTTTTTACGATGAGGGTGGTGAGGCACTGGCACAGGTTGCCTAGAGAAGCTGTAGATGCCCCATCATTGGAAGTGTGGAAAGTCAAGTGGGATGGGGCTTTGACTGACATGATCTGGTGAAAGGTGTCCCTGCCCATGGCAGGGGGTTTGGATTAGATAATCCCTTCCAACTCAAACCATTCTGTGATTCTCTGATTTAGGATACGTTAGTTTGAATCACTTGCATAAAGTTATCAGTGTTAATCTTGAGTCCTTGTTAATGGGTACCTCTGTCTCCTTGACCCCGGAAAACTACAATTCTTGTTTCAGTTGAATTTTCGGGTGCTCTCAGAAGCTTGTTTATGGAGGTATAATTTAGTTGAAACTGAAATGTCATTCCTACTGAAGGTTCTGTTTAGTGGAAGTTGAAAAGTTATGTTTTAAAGTTACCTGTAGAATATAATTTAGTGTTTGTTGACTTGTTGGTCCTCACTGAAACCGCAAAGACATGACAAGGCATAAATTAGCCATGAATAGTGTAGCCTGGAGTATCCCAAATCAACCATGCTGTTTTGCAGATGGGAAATTTCAGTAAGATGAAGTTGGTATATTTTGGATAGAAGTGAGGAGTGTGCCTGTACAGGATGGAGAGGCATGTAAGCTGCCATTGAAAGCTCAATTTGGAGTAGCCTGAAGGTAGTGTTAGCTCTGAGCTAAAACAAGGTATTTTCAGCTGACTGAACTAACTTATACAGCTTGGAAATAAGGTGACTTTCTGGAGTTCAAATACCCATTTGCTGCCTGAAAATAAGGTTGTTTTTGACTTCAATGCCGTACTTCTAGCCGTAGGACCATTATGTCCTCCAGCAATTTTTAACAGCTGTCTGCCTGGAAAAACATGATTGATTTGGGCCTTATGTTTTAATACCTAAAACTACCCTAATAGAACCTGCAAAAACAAGATTTTTTTTCTAAATGGCTATCATTTCTCTTTTAAATGATTTGAAGTGCAAATTGCAATGTGTGCTAAACATAGCTCAAGTTTCAGCATACCTTCTAATCTCTCATTTTATATAAACATCCTGATCAGGTAGTTGACACTGAATGAAAGGCTATCAAAATTGAAAACAGTCTGCTACTCAGGTGCCTGCAAACTAATGTTTTAAATATCCTTTAATGAATTTTGAAAGACTTGATTTTAAGTACTGTCAGTTGAGAAGATTCCTTATCTGCAGGCCATTGAACTAGAAAGATGGGGATAAGCTTATTACCAAACTTGTGACTGAATTTCAAATCTGTGTCCCCAGTGGAAAAAAATTGGTAGTTATATAAAACATGACAAAATGAAAAAAGACTTGTGAAATGGCTGGCTGTTGGAAGACTTCTGTCAAGATGTAATAACTGAATGACATTCCAAACACAATTTTGCTTGCTAAGTTAATTTGGAGACGGGCAGAACATGCATATATGTGTATGCAATTTGTCAATCACTTGTGGAAAATTTTAATAAATGACTCAAACGAGCCGGCTAGGCGCAAAGTTAGACTCAAGTTAACCTTTGTGTTTTCTGGAGTTGACTTCAGGCAGGAAAGCTTGAGGAAAAGTTGAATGTCTAATCTGATAGTAACCTTAGTCTGTGCTAACTGTTGAAGAGTCTGCAGCAAACTTGTATTTTAACTTTATTGATGAAGTCCCTAACCATAATGCAGACAACTTCTGAACTATTGTCTGACCTGTTTTGGGATGCAGTGTCCTATGGCATTTGGTAATGAAAGGTCCTAAGCAAAGTATTTGTTTCATGTGAAACCTCAGTACTAATGTGTCTGTTTTGGTTTGTGTTTTTAGGGATCAGACGGGAATCTCTAATTTATTACTTGCTGAGTGTTCTGTCTGGTGAAAGTCATGTCATCCATATTGCCATTCACTCCACCAGTTGTGAAGAGACTTCTGGGGTGGAAAAAATCTGCTGGTGGCTCTGGAGGGGCTGGTGGTGGTGAGCAGAATGGTCAGGAGGAAAAGTGGTGTGAAAAAGCAGTGAAAAGCTTGGTCAAGAAGCTAAAGAAAACAGGACAGCTGGATGAGCTTGAGAAGGCAATTACCACTCAGAATTGCAATACAAAATGTGTGACGATACCAAGGTAAGTGCTGTTGTGTTTGCATTTGTTACAACCACTTAAATGACTAAACGGATGTTTAGGCTATCCTGTGAACAAATGACTAAAAAAATCAGTTGCATGCTTTTGATTCTTTAAAAATTCGTTAAAACCTATTTTGGTTTTATATAATGCTTGCTTACAACTGAATCACATGCTTTGTTAAGTCACAATTTCTAATAATTACTTTACACTTCAATTTTCATTACTATGTAGTTCCCAATTTGTATGTATTCTGGTGGTGCCTAGCACAGCTCTTAGTTTGTAGTACTTCCTTAAGCTTTTATTTAATAACTCTGCCTATAATTGGAGGGGCATACTTGAACCTATACTTCCACTTAAAAAAAAAAAAAAAGACTAGTTTTTCCTTGGTCAACACTTCAGTCATCTAATTATTTTCAATTGTATATGGTAGTTTCATTTCAGTTGTACAAGCTGCATCCATTCTCCCTTTTGAAGGGAAATTTTAATCTTTGGAGGCAGGTTGTCTGAAGACCAGTTTGCTTACAGTAATTATTATTTGTTAATGAAAGTGCTTTTTATTTGCTAACTTGGAGTATTTGTAGAACTGCTCTTCTGCTCCTGATACGCATGTACATTTAGGTGAACAACTTGCATTCTACTCCTTTGACTTTCTCAACTTAATTCATAGCAACTGCTGTGCGAGAGGCAAGGGTTATGTTTGTAAGTATAATGCAGTGTGTTCTCGAGTCGCGTTGTACAGAGTTCCCACTAAGGTGCATGTGTAAGCTCATTATGTGAGACACAAGTATCGAATCACTTCACAGGTGTGTTTTTCTATGAAGGAGTTAGAGGATCTGGTGGCACAGGAATATTCTGGGCACTTAGCCCCTCGATGCTTAAAATAATTTCTAGGGGAGAGAAACTGCATCTGGTTTGTGACCTTAATTTCTGTATTAGCACATTCATCCCAGCTACTTTTAAGCTTTGTATTAATCATAGCGCAAACGAGATTTGACTGGTGTCAGTAATGATTTCCATATACCAGATGTGTTATAGTTGTTACCTGATAATGGTTTTAGCATTCTCTCTTAGATTTGACACAGCTTTCTGGGAAAATCATGAGTATGCTCTGAACGAATGACCACTTTAATTCTGTTCGCTCTTTTCTGTTCACATTTTTTCTAATGCTGCCCACTGCTTTTATTTTCTTCCCTAGAGCAGTCCCCAAATTCTCTGGGTTTCCCTTCTGCTTTCTGTCTTTTACCAGCTGGAAAATAGTTAGAAATAAAATGTTACAGCTTTCTTGTCTTCGCGTATATCAGTAGACTAAGTTTGGAACCTGTAGGGATAAGTATTTCTTGACTTGACATGAGATGACTGTATGTATTTAGCAAGTCTTTACCATGACAAAGACAAAATGCTTAATTGGAAGGCGTTTCATATGACAGAGGCTAAATATGCCATACAGAGATTCACTTGATATGAAACGTGTGTCTAACTTTTAGAGCTCTTAGAGCAACTTCCTAGAGCTCTCCTGCAAGGGTAAATATTCCTACTTTAGAAGAACAGTTGTCTAAATTTAATTATGAAGATGATGATTAAAGACAGAAACAGTATGCCAATTTATTGTTGTTTTCCTAGTCTACTAGTTGTCTGTATTTGAGTATCACCTCTTGCTTGCGTGACCTTTTGTGTTAAAGTAGACATAGTAAATACTTTAAAGCAGAATACGAAGCTCTGTTACACTCTGTATAGCCTCTGTGTTGTGACCAGCGGTTCTTGCTGGGCTGTGATGTACTGTTCTCATCCATCCTCTGGTCAGCTGTAGAAAGGACTGGACCTAGGTTTTACTTTTCTTGACTACCTTAGGAGTAAGCTGGCAGCTAGAGAGCTCTTCGAGTGGTGTTGGCTATTATACAAGGTTTAAAATTAAGCTAAAAATGGCTTTGCTATTAAGGGGTGAGATGATATCAGGGTTGCCGGCAGTGCTATACAGAATTCTTGAGTTTCATAGTTGGCTTTTGGACTGTTGATGATATTTCACTTTGACAGGAGTAGTCTGGGTTCCCAAGAAAGAACAAATGTCAACTCAGTACTGTAATGACTTCTGGAGATTCTTGTTCTTGGATTTAGTAAGTTAATGAAACTGCTGCTTGAGACCCACTTTAATGAACGTCTTAAAGATCTGCAGATCAACAGGGATAAATAATGCTGAATTTGAAACTTTTTTTTTTCTTCCAAGTCAGCAGGAAGTTTGAGGTGCTAAGCTGCTGAGATGCAGTTCTGATGTGACAGCTGGGCTAACTTTCCAAAGGTTATTCTGCGTGGGGAGGGGTTTTGTGTTTGGTTTTGTGGGTTTTGTCTTGTTTTGTTTTCTTTTTAAACTAGCTTTAGGTTTAAATGCTGTTTAACTTGGTGTAGATATGACAAGTGTTGTGGGATGCTTCTGTTTGCAACTGTTGCATTATTCCTTCAACAGAAGTTTCAGTTGTGGTTTCACAAGTTTCTGGTCCCCTTGGAGATTTCCAGAGAGTTTGCTACAATACTTAACTCTAGTATACTTTTTCATTATTGAAACCCAAAGCAACTAAACACCTACAAGCTTTTGTCAAAACTGAAAGCAGCTTGGACAAAAGTTGAATTAAATTGCCTCTTCAGAAATCTGTGTATATTTACTGTATGTCACTGATAATCCTGCCGCGATTAGGATTGTTCTGTTTCTGCGCTGTTTGTCAAGGTGACTGTGTACTAAGTGAGGCTGATACTGTGTGTGCTATGCAAAAGCTGCTCATATGGTAATTAACACAACTTCTTACGCAGACTAATAGAGGTTCTGAGAAAGCAGAAGCAAACAGATGGAGTGGGTGTTGGCATCGCACAGCAGGGATGCTTAGCTCTCCATAAGTGGGTCAGTAATCTAGAGCAGAGGCTAAATAAGTACAGAGGTCCTTTTGACACTAGCCCTCTAGGTAATTTGTAGTTATCTTGCTGAATCCTCCCAGCAAGCCAGTGGGATTCTAATCGCATAATCCCGGTGTATCCTGAAACTAAATGTTGGCATGTGAGTTCACTTTTCTACAATACATAATGAATTCGATAGAACTTAAGATCCTGTCTTTAGGCACTCCCTTGTAGTTTTAACACAAATGGAGCACAAGAAGCAGTCAGTGAAGAAACAGAGCATAAGCATCCATTTATATAAGTCGTCTTCTAATGGAGCAGTTTCTTTCTTATTAGCATGGATTGTTCTGTTAAAATAAATACTTCGTAACTAGTGATAGCTGAAATCCAAGCCTTTAACAAACCAAACCGTGCCATGTAGTGAATAGCCACCTGGCCTATTCTATTACTTCATTATTTTAAAAGTTGTTTCAGTGGTGACAGTGCGGAGTATTGGAATCCAAAGCAGGGAAACACAAATCACTAGTTTCAGTGTCCCAGTATTTTGGTGTGATCAGCTGTGTGCTTTTTCTGTCTTAAAAAGAGTACTGATATGCTTCATACTTTGTTCTTACTTCTTTTAAATGAGACTTACCAAAATGCAGCTGCTTTCATAAAATGACTGATAATATACAATTAATAACAGAGTTTAGTTGGGACAGGTTTGGGATGATGTTGACCTGGGCTGTTGTAGCTCCTATATTTTTTAAAAAAAAAGCTAGTGGAAGGGAAGTATTGAGTTTAGACTCCTTTGGGATGGCTTATATTCCTCTCGAGCATACATATCTGAAAACTAATGCAGGACTGACTGTGTCATTCCTGAGCTGCAAGTGGGTACAACTGTATCACATGTTGAATTCTGATTCCACGCCAACATTTGGGTAATGTGACAACTGTAGTAGGGTCTGGTCTTATATGAAGCATGGGTAGTAATGGAGATGACCTGCCCATAAGGACTGCTCTCCAGGTACAGCTGTAGTCCTTATTTGTTGCATGTCGTAACCCGTTCACTCTTCCCTAGGAGATTCCATCTTGCAATGTGCCTGTTGCTGAACCCGCAGAGCACTGCTGTATCTCATCTCCTTGCTGGCAGCTTCTCTATTCCCCTGCTGACACAATCTGCACGATGCAATGCTGAACTGAGGCACATGAGATCACTCAATGTATAGATGCATCTATTTTTTTCTTCCTGTGTATGCAGGAGGATAAAGAAGAGATAGGTGCCTCCCATCAGTCTCAGTATCTGTAGTTTTCATTCATTATAGCTTTCATGAATGCCCTGACAAAGGCTATTTGTAGTTGGGAGGAAGGGGGTAACTAAAAGACACATCTGTAACAATATACCTCTATTCTCTCTTTCCAGATGTTTGTGTACTCATCTCAGTACTGTAGAAGGGTTTGGTACAGCGTCAAACAACTTCCTGATTGATAACTTAAACTGTCTTCTTGAACAGATAAAATTTTTGTTGACGTTAATAGTAGTGATTATATTACAGTTACTGCGTAAACTTGGTTTTGAATACTGTGTGTGGAACAGTACTTAACGCTTGAATCTTAGCTTTAATGGGACATCCTGAGCTTCTGCAAGGGAGGTCTTGAGCTTCTGCAGAGGAGGTAAATTTTATCACTGCTTTACATTGGAGGAAACTACAGTGCAAAAGCAAAGCAGTGTTGAATGTTGATGAAAAGTGATCTGGCAGATTGCTGCCTGAAGGAAGGCTTTAAGACCAACTTCCTTAAAACCCAATTCTGAGATTCTTCGCAGGGGTGCTAGGACCATGCAAGTGATTTAGAGTCTTAGGCGAAATGCAGCAGTTGCTTCCAATGTAGAGAGAAGGCTCGTGCTCCTGTCAAAGCCTTGCTTTACAGCCTGCTGTGCCATTAGAGTTTCAGAAGGTACTATATGAAAAATGTTTTTTCTTGCTAAACACTTCAGTATGTATGTAGAAAATGTAGTCTTATCTGTGCCCTCTGCCCTTCTTGCCTAACACGATCATAGCATCCCTGTGCTGTGTTTCATGGTTTTCAGAAGCTGATTTCTGCTTTGTTTTCAGCAGCCTCCCAATTCTGACTTCAGTGAGAGAGCAAGTGAGAGGGGCTCAAATCCTGCTGTTGTTTCTTGAAGAATGTAGCTGATTTGTGGAATTTACAGTGGAATTTACAGCAGACAACTGCAAGTGAAGTGGTTGATTGGCATTGCAATTAGGAGCTACTTACTGACCAACTTCATCAACACTGGTGTTTCTTTCAGCTCGTTAGGATGAAATAGTAGTATTTTAAAGCCATACTTGTTGCATATTTTTGATGTCAGCCAATAGTGAAGGTTGGTGACTTTTTAAACTGCTGTCATGGAACCAATTACACTGTGATTCTCCTGAGGGAATAGTGTGGTGGTGGTATTTAAGCATTGCGTTCAGAATACCTATTTAATTTTTTTTTTTTCCTTAAGAGTGTAGAAAATGTGACAGTATTTATTGACTGCTTCTGAAGGCTGTAATAATTCGGGTGTTTTTTTGTGAGGCAAAAATCTACATATCCAGGAGTTTCTTGATGTTAAAGCTGCTCTTGATGTTAAAGTGACTAATGCTATTGACACTTGATTTATTTTCTTATACATGCCTACAATGTACAGGAAATAAACCCAGCACATCTTAATTTTATTGTATTTCCGGTATATTCTGCAAGGATTCAGATACTTAAAACTGCAGAATCTGGTGAAAGTTCATCAAACACATGAAGGCAAGACCATTTGACGCGGTTAAAATTCTCCAAAGAAACTATGAGTTTCTCTATTATGCTAGTGTTATTCCTTCACTTGCTTGTCCTGCAGCCCTTTCTTCATTCCCTGCAGTGAATTAGCACTATGGATAAGATAAGCAGCCTAGGCATAGCTTACGGCACATGTTAAAATTGTTTTCTGAAGGCTAGCTCTCTTTATTAGTTAATACAAGCCTCCATACATGGGACTCATTAGTGCTGATCAAAGTTAAAAGGAGCTAGCAGAAGTAAACTGTGCAAAGAAAAGACCTGTTTAAAGATGGGACAGTGGGCTTGGAACTGCTGTTTGAGAGCAAACAAATCTTTTTAAAATGATATCTTGATGCCTTTTTCTTTACATAACCGCGTAAAAAGTAATTTCTAATTTAGGTGTAAAGGGCACAGTTGTTCTTGAATATAGCCTGTGCTACTGGTTAGCACAGTTTTTTGCATTCTTAGGGAATATTTGTAAGAAAAGCGATCACATAGCTGCATGCAGTAACCTAGTTTTAGGAATGCTTTTGATCACCCCTAGAGCAGAGTTGTCAAACTAATGTAGCTTCTAGAATAGGTTGTTTTCAAGCTTTAAGCTCTTTCCCCAAAATAGGTTACTTCAGAAGATAGTAATACAGAAATTCCTTTGTTCCTTCTCAGGTTAAAGCCATAGGATGATTTCAGCAGTTATGCAGCAAGGGGAAGGTTCCTCTGGAAACTGTTTTAGGAGAGTTCCCAACATCCGCTGCTAAGCTGTGAGCGAGGTGGCTAGGAGGACAACAGCAGGCAGTTGGATTGGCACAGTAGACCCTAAGAGAACACTGGTATCCAGACAGAGGTGAAGACTGTTTTCCCAGAAACAGAACTTGCCGCTATCTGTTCATTTGTAGCAGATCTGGGATAATTCACTGTATAAGTTGAGGATGGACACTTATTCTTAATCATAGCTCACAAGTTGAGAACTGCTATGTATAAAGAACGTCCTCAGACTATATACCGTATTTCAGTCTGGATGCATTCACTTAGAAGTAAATTGGTTCTATAAATGTTTGAAGACTATAGTTGAACATCTTAAGCTTTTTAAAATAAGTATAGATATTTAAGACAGTACATCAGAATACACTAAAGCACCATTTTTATTGCTGAGATTACAGGAAGAGTGTGCTTGTAAATTGTTTGTTGATAAGCTGACTCCTTTTTCTCATGACAGGATTATTGAGGATGAAGTATAGCTCCCTCTGCTTTTCTCTTGTTTGAATTTCAATAAAAAGAATGCTTTAGAACAAAGCCAAAGAGATCTTTCCTGGAAATATGGCAAGAGATGGCTAAGATTTTGGGGAGTGTTGGCCGAGATTAGCTTCAAAATCCCCTGATCCTCCTTGTGATAGCTAGTGCTGTGAAGACTTTGAATGTGTTTGCTGGAAAGGTGTAGCAGGAGGATCAAATTGCCCTTGCTTTTCTCAGTCCTGTAATTATGGTGGGACTTGAATGTTGTCTCTATGTTCTATGTAAAAGACGAAAGGAAGGTCTTGGTGCTTTCTAAGTGTGTGGCGCCAGGCTCTGGCCTCTGCAGGGCAGTGAGGACAGAATGACGGTGTGCTTTGCAGTGGCTTCCTGTTGTGTGTGACATCTCTTCATCTCAGAGCTGGCCCCGTGTGTATGTACTCCTCCAGCAGCTTGCTGCATAGCTTCCTGGCTTCCTCTTAGTAAATGGTGTCTGAGTGCCGGGCCTAGCAAACAGCCAGGCAGCTGCTTGCCGGGTGAATAGAGTCCACCTGTGTAGCCTGAACATAAAATGTGAAAGGATGATCCTGCAGGAGAAACAGTCTGTTGCTGAAAGCGATGAGTGCAAAGCAGTTGACTTTCGGGGTGTTTTTCTAACATTTTGCAGTGTCTCTTAATCTGTGTTGAGAGTTTCTTTCAATAATTTTACAATGACAGCTTTCCAGCTGGTCCGTGTTCTGTAGCGCTGTATTGTGCGGAGAGAGAACAAGAGTGCTCTGAGAGATTGCACTGACTTCCTTGGGGTCTTTCTCGGAGTTGGGGTGGCAGAAACTGGCACCTGGTTTTCCAAGACCATCTCCTGCCCAAAGATAAATGGGTCCAGCCCTTCTTAGTTTCCAAATGTTCAGGGTGGTGGTGTTGTAGGCAGAAGGATGCTGGCCCTAATTACATATATGTAAAGCGGCATGCTTAAATTCTAGGTTGCAGAACGCCTTTAGACGTTGCATGGATAGCAGCTTTCCAGTATCTGAAGGGGGCCTACAAGAAAACTGGAGAGGGACTTTTTACGAGGGCATGTAGTGATAGGATGAGGGGTAACGGCTTCAAACTGGAAGAGGGGGAGATCTAGATTCGATCTCGGGAAGAAATTTTTCACTCTGAGGGTGGTGAGACCCTGGCCCAGGTTGCCCAGAGAAGCTGTGGCTGCCCCATCCCTGGAGGTGTTCAAGGCCAGGCTGGATGGGGCTTTGAGCAACCTGATCTAGTGGGAGGTGTCCCTGCCCATGGCAGGAGGGTTGGAACTGGATGATCTTTAAGGTCCCTTCCACCCTAAACCATTCTATGATTCTATGAAATAAAAATTCACGTCAAGTTTGACTTCAAGTCTATGAAATTTAATTTCTAAACTTGAGGTAAGCAATCAGTAAGACAGTGTCAGTGACACTACCTTCATCTGTTTGAAATGTACTCTTACGCATTTCTGATCTCGTTGAAGATGTCCCTGCGCTTTGCAGGGTGGGTTTGGACTCTATGACCTTTAAAGGTCTCTTCTAGCCCAAACTATTCTATGATTTCCTTTAACTACAAAGTACCTTAAAAATTACAGCCTCAAGTTAAATTTTGCTTGCTTTCTCCTGTTTGATTCTTAGCATCAGTGTATTTGATATGTAGGGTAGGATGCAGGATTAGTATGAGCCTGAGATAATGCTTTTTTTCCCCTGATAGCGTGTTTTTCCTCTACTAACCCTTCTACTTGAATGCCTACTTAGCGGCAAGACCTTATTCCTGATATCTGTATACAGAAGAATGTATGTGCATCAGTAAGGCACTGCCCAGACACTGTGTATTACAGCAGTCGGGGCCTTGCTGCAGCGTGGGTAAGTCATTCTTTAGAAGATGAATTTGAAAACTTAAGTTTTCAAGCCTTCTAACGCAGTGTTAATTGAAATTAGAGTAGTGACTGTATTCTAGTATAATTGAGTGAGGTTTTATTAAAAATACTAGAACATAACTGTTAACTTGGTTTGTTGCACAGGTGTGGCTGATGTTGAGGACTGAATTGCTGTAACTAAGGTTAAGCTTTAGTGTAGACATAGTTCAGGTTGCAGCATCTTATAATATTGATATCATCCTGAAGAAGGAAGTCTTAGAGTATTAAACAAAGAAACTTGGGGCTGCCACTTTTAAGCTGGTGCAATTCAGGAAGCCACATGACTTACCCACATCGTTTGTTACAGAGTTGGTATGCCAAGCAGAAAGTATTGGCATGTCATTTGAGGTAGGTCAACATGTAAAAAATACAAATGTGCAAGATACTTAGCCAGTATCAAAATACTGCGTACTTCAAAGGAGCTTGCCTCAAGTCAGGAATAAAAATTGAATTTGGGGGACTATATTGTGTACTAACTGGAGCACTGGATAAAGGCTTGGGGGATGTGGATTCTGGCCTTGGCTCTGCTGCTTTTATCCCTGGTAATCTTACAAGTTTTTAATTTGCTGTCATTTTTCAGTCTATAAATTGAGATGAATTTTTGTAAGGTATATGATAATGCCACCTCTTCACTTCCCTGGTATAAGCTGAATTATTTGCTTAGGGAGCATAAGTTTAAGGCATTGTTCCCATTGGAGTATCAATGATACGGAAAATAAATTTAAGGGTGCAAAGTTGTTGGAATTTGTGAAGGTTCTTTAGCTTCAAGTTACTGTTGTTTCTCACTAGGATTGCCTTAATGGTAAGAAGCAGGAAGAGTCAGAATCAAAAATAAGTGTTAAAGCTTGCTTGTTTTTTACATGTCACTAATTGTTTGTCAGGTTAACAACTGATGCTGGGGCTGTTGAATTTTAAGCAAATGAAAAATAGCTACTTGTGATTACTTTAGCGACTTACCTGTTCAACAGATCCCAGTATAAAGCTCTAATTAAGAAGAATAATATCTGTATCTGACACATCATGCTACCATTAAGAAGACATGTTGGTCACTCAAGAAAAATATGTTGACTGTGGTTTATTGTCAATATTGAGCCCCAAATTATCTCATAAATAGCACTTATTTTTCTCCAGTAAAGGAATCGGGGCTTTAGTCAGCCCAAGTCAATGCTAAACTGTTCTCTGGTTTACTGTGGTAATTAGTGTCTTTATATCAGGCCAGGTATTCGGTGTGGTGAAGATTCCTCTCCATATTATTTTCTTCTTTTGTAGAAGTCAGCCAATTTAGTTTTCTTGGTACTGTAACAAAACACCTGAGCGCTGTTTTTACTAGTGTGAATGTTTTATGACAACCAGAG
Source organism: Burhinus oedicnemus (assembly GCA_008921705.1). Classification (NCBI taxonomy): domain Eukaryota; kingdom Metazoa; phylum Chordata; class Aves; order Charadriiformes; family Burhinidae; genus Burhinus; species Burhinus oedicnemus. The sequence goes on from VFFE01009207.1 coordinate 1,981,138, forward strand.
CAATTTTGCAGGAAAAACTTCCCAGTTGTGGAACTCGGGCTGTTAGTCTAGGAAGAATTTAGAGAGAAAACAACATACTGCAGTTTTTTTACTGCGGCACCTTTGAATGCAAATAGCTAGTTAACGGGTTCCCTAGTGATTTAATCCTGATAGTCTACACCTGCTAATTTAATAAAAGTAATTTCCCATGTCTTGTTTACTGCTTGTTTCTGTTCACTTACCCTGACTTGGTTGCAGTGCTGATTGGTCGAAAACTTCTAAAATTTACTGTATACAATGCTGTAGTCTCATCATGAACAGCTTTCGTTGGCTTCTGTCATGCTGCATTGTTTGAAGCAGACCGGCAGGATACAAGAGAACAATCGGGAGCTGGAGTAAGTTCACATCTCACTGCATATGCTTCAAAATTGGCAGAAGAACAATGAGTTTAGGGAAATCCCCTTGGACAAGTGCTGCACAGTAATCTGACTTCAGCTTTTGTTCATAAAAGATCCCCCCCAAATTCTGGCTTTTTATTCCGAAATATACAAGCAAGTTTCAGTAGGTCAAGAATTGAAAGTTTTCATTTAGAATCTTTGCCCCGTAATGGTCGGTAAACTGACCATTTCTTTGGATGCTTGTTATCTTTTCCTTAGGTACTGGAGAGAGAAAAGCCTGATGCAAAAGCAGCAAATTCTGTGTTTTGCTTAAATGCAGAATTTCAAAGTTACTGTTTAGCTGAATTGGTGAGTTACATCCCAGAACTGGTCTTCACTTCCTCTTAGTTTTGTGGGAGGCTTCAAGTCAAGTTCCTCTGTTGGTATTTGAAGTAATTTTAACTCTTGCTGTAGTTTTGAAATTTTGAACAAAAGATGTGGAGTCTTTCAGTTTTGTGGCATGGAAAGTTGTGTTTGAAGTGGTGTTTGATTGAAAAAACCTTTTCTCTTTAGTAGGTAACTCAAATGGTCTCCAACTACACTTTCTGAGAACCGCTTCTCAACCTTACTGTGTTTGTGTAAGCCTGCAGCAGTGTAGCATCCTGCCCCCAAAGCTTATTGATAGGTCTTTACATCCTTCTGTAATAAATCTCCCCTTCTTTTATGGTGGGAGGAACTTGAATATAAACTTAAGGGCCATGTCAGGGAAAGAATTCAAGTGCGTCCATTCTGATGAATTCTGCAAAGCTAATATGAAAATTCCTTTTTAGTTCCTTTGTATCTAAATTTTAAGTGTCTAATGCTCTGCATATGTCCCATGTACCTGTCTTGCAGACTGGTGCCTTGTCTAAGCACAGTCAGTAACCAAAAATCAGTGTTTTGCTGTCCCCTGTATGTCTCAATTAGATGAATATAGTTGGAAAACAGAAGGCCTACTGAAGTGATTGTGCCCGTTGCAAGCTGCGTTGGTGGCAGCCATTTTAAAAATGCTGCAATAGTCTGTTCAGTGATGGGAAGACACTTTTCCTGGAGCTCCCTATCAGCGTGTTTGTTCATCATTTCAACGTTCTGGCCAATAACCACAAACATTCCAAGAAGGATTTAAGCAGCTCTCCTTGCAGTGAGAAGCCACATAACTGTTTACTTGAATGCTAACTTTTCTTAAACTGAAAGAGGGAACACTTAGATATCAGGAAGAAATTCTTGACTGTGAGGGTGGTGAGACCCTGGCCCGGGTTGCCCAGAGAAGCTGTGGCTGCCCCATCCCTGGAGGTGTTCAAGGCCAGGCTGGATGGGGCTTTGAGCAACCAGGTCTAGTGGGAGGTGTCCCTGCCCATGGCAGGGGGGTTGGAACTAGATGGTCTTTAAGGCCCCTTCCAAACCAAACCATTCTATGATTCTAATGTTTCAAAAGCTTTTGAAACTCTCATCTTTTTGACTGTAATGGGACAGAGAGAGCAGGGTAACTGCCACCTCAGCAGAGGGCAGATGATGGTAGATCAGGGTTGACTCCTGTTAGGTGGAGTGAGGAAAAGAAACTGTTGGATGTCCTGGGAAAGTGCTTTAATTGTTAAGCAATTGCATGTGAGGCAAGAGCACTTGTGGGTATCGTCTTCAGATGCGTGTTCTGGGTGTGTGTCCTGGTTTGAGGTAAAACAGGACCAATTTTGTTTAGTAACTTTACTTTTTAGCTAGGCCTCCCGAGCGGAGCAGGAGAGAGAGAGCATCTGTCGTTCCACCGGATTAGGCCAATTTGGCCCAAACCACGACAGAGTGGGTCATGAGCAAGGTGCCAAAGACTTCAGGACTTGCCCATGATCTTAACACTTACTTTCTGTCTAGCTCTAGGCAGTGAAGCTCCGGAAATAGATTGGGATTCTTTTTCTAAGGGTGTGCCCTACATGCTCAGGTTTTCTGTCAATAGTATCTAATATGGGATCCTGTATTCGGTTCTGGGCCTGGGGAGAACAGAGGCCTGTTGTTAGGCACCTCGGCTCTTAAGTTGCTTTCTTGATTTTGCCTTTGCTATGGACATAAGGCAATATAATATCTAAGCAAACATGCTAAGTTAATTTTAAAAATAAAATACTGCTTTCTTTTTTTGTATCTGAACACTGAAACTCTTCAAGCCTTTCTATGGCTTCCTTGCTAGTTGTGAATTTTCTTTAATATTTCTCATAAAATATGGGCATTGCTTTGAGTGATGGCCACGTCATTGTCTGACTTAATTTTTCTATTTACATATTTATCAAAATGATGTAACAGTCACAGCACAAGTACCATTGAGTTCTCTTCCCCAATATGTTGCTTGGGGAAACTTCCTCTGTGGCTCAAACCTAAACTTAATTTGAAATATCTTATAGGAAACACTACGTGCCTTAGATATCTAATACTTGATGTTTCTTTGAATATTCATATTCCTCATCTTTAGAGGCAGTCTCTTGTTTGGACATAAATCAAGTTCAATGTATTCTCCATTTCACCAGTTTTCTGCTTGGGCTGCAACAGGGGTCATTCTGGGTGTAGTGGTTTTCCTGCATCGAGCACTTTACACTATATACATCCTGTATTCATTTGTCTTCCTGGGTTTCTCGAGATGGGTGTGTAATTCATAGGGGAAGCTGTCTAGAGGCAGCTTCAGTTTGAAATGAGGTATTAAAAGATCCTGTAACTGTTGTTCTGAGAGTAATCGTTTTGCCAAGTTACCATATTTTCCAAGGAACATGGACAAGATAAATGTCTTGCAGAGCTAATCCCTCCCCCTCACTACCCCAAATACCCACTAGTTTGTGAAGGTTAATCAAAATGTCACATCTTTTTTTCAGCTGTCCATCAGTTGCAAAACCACCCACTCATGCGGTAGCGTCAGCCGCTCACCCACTTGGAGGATGGTGGACTACTTGAGAAAAATTATTTGACTTAGCCCTTGGTAGCTGTACCTGTTAGCTTGTGGGAAAAGCTTTCACTGCACCTACCATGACTAATAGTGGTCACAGAACTTGAGATAAAGGTCATTCTTTAATGTCTGTCTGGTGCTAGTCCTGAAATGTGTATGGCGAGTTCTGTTTGTCTTCTGAAAGTATGATCTTAAGAGATTGCTATCTTCTGTTAACAAACCAATTTGTTGTGGATAGATCAGCCAGTATTGGATGGATATGTCTTCCTATAAATATACTTTGTCCTTTGATACTTCTGATTCTGGTTAGGTCTGTTAAGGATGATACAGAGTGTTAATCTGTGAAACTGCATTGGGTGTCATCTTAACCCACTGCATGATATTGCTTAGTAATACAAAACAGAAAAAAGAAAAAGTAACCACATGTGGTGTGAAATGAAATTGAGATGAATCTGTTGGGTTGTTCATTCCTTATGTAACTTAGAAGTTAAAAAAAACAAAAGGTATTTAACAGCTTGACATTACTCCTGGTCTGGAAGACCATGCTAGTCGTCTCTTTCTTTAGTTGGAGCATTTCAGTGGTAACTTAAATATTAGAAAGGAATTACTTGATCAACTGTTTTCATAGGCATGGTATGATGAGAGTGGAGGACAGACGATGGTTTCTCAGCTAGACTGAGTTGCTGAACGTACTTGCTTCACAGCTGCCTGCTGCATGGTGTGGTGCAACATCTCACTAGCTAGCGGGAGCTCTGATTTTTTTTTTCCCTAAATTGATGTTTTTGGAGGTTGTGTTCCTGATTATGCCTCCTTTACTCCGATAATAGAGTTTTGATCCTTTATATCTTTCAGGAGATGGTGTGTGTTCTCTGGAAAGCTTTTGTCAGAAAGTCTGAAGACATTTTCAGGTGTGATGTTCTCAGACGAAATACAGATAACTTATCTGCAACATCAGTTCACTCAGACATGTAATGAACACGGTACTTTCAGCTATGGGAATTTCAAACTTGCAAATTTCTGTCCCCATGGAAGTGCTGTATTTATGTTCCTGAAGGTACTGTGAGATACTGCAAGATAATACAGCAACCAGAAAACCTTTATTGGAGATAATAGTGTAACAAATGAAAGCGGTGTAGGAATTCCAAGTTATCATTTCAAGAATGCCATCTTAAAGTACAAACATCCATGTTCTCCGAGCTTGTGGGTCTACATGGTAGTCTTTTTTTCATTTGTTGGGTTTTTTGTTGGTTTTTCCCACCCCACCCCCCCACCTGGTTAGTCTCTGAGGAGCTGCTGTTGTGAATGCTGTGGTACGCTTGTCATTCTCACTAGATGTGGGGCACCTCGAAGTCACTGATTTTGATGGCTTTTTTTTTTTGAACATGTGATTGAGGGGAGTTAATCTGTGTTGTGGTTCATCTTATCTCCAGTAAGATTGCTTCAGAGTTTGTGAGATGCAAATTGCAGCTGCTGAAAGCTGTGGTGTTATGTTGAGCGTAGGGAAATTTAGGGTGAGTTTCCCAGCAAAGCCGTTAGTTCAGGATTTCCATAGGCTACTTTTGCATGTTCCCTGTCTTCGGTCTTTTTAGCCTAAGACTTGTGGCCAGCTCCCTGCTGACTCTTGAGTGAGGCCGAGCTGTATCGCATGCCTTTTATTTCTCAGTCCTGAACACCATCCCTGCGCTGCTTGACCTTGCCATTTAGAAGCTTACGAGTTTGCAGGCTGCTCTCCACCTGACTTTGAACAGAGAGTAAAGACTCCTTGATAGGATCTGTGTCTGAACAGACCATATGGACAACGAGAAAAGAAAGAAATATTTTACTTCTGCTTGGTTTCCATGGCATCCTGGAAAAATTGCTCTTGAACTTTGAGGTGCTATCCTGGCATCTCTTAGCATCGAGAGAAAAATAAAGGTAACACTGATTGTTGTTGGCTGCTTTATTTTGTCTGACAGCGCTGGGCTAGCATGTTAGCATTTGGGAGAAGGGAGGAGGACGACGTGCTTTGAAGAGGCCTGCTTTATATCTTTATTTTTGCCTTTGTAGGCAGTTTGTTGCACATGTGACCAGGAAGAAGTGTGCCTTTAGAAAAGGCAACAGAAGCATGTACTGTTCATCAAGAGGACTTGGTGGCCTGGCACTCTGTAAAACTGGAAGAAACTAGCTCCTGGCCCTGAAATGAGCAATGGGCAGCTCAGATGTTAGGCTATAACAGAGTATCTTTTGTACCTCACGTTCCACTTTTGCATCCCCTGTGGACATCCTTGAAGTTTAAGCTGAAGTAAATGGGAGTTGCTCAATGACTTTTTTCTTTTCCCACAGTGTTAGAGAGGTTAATTGTATCCTGTGCCTCCTGCTTTTCTGGCTATTTTGATGTGTTAATTTTTTAGCATACATCCATTTATAAGGAAGGTTACTTAAGTAATATTCTTCAGTTCAGATGCTGCATTTAGTATTTGATGTAATGATTCTGCATGTATTGTATAAAATTCTATGTAAACTTTATTCGTAAAAGGGTTCTGATCATGAGAAGTTGTGTAATGGTTCCTGGTTTATATTCCACTAAATACTCACATACATAAACATTTTTTTCTTGGATGTAGTTTGTCCTGAATATATGTGTCTGTGGGGAGGAGGGAGCCAGGGAGAGAAGGTACAGTTACTGTTTTGAGCAAGTAATCTTTCTGTGTTGCACATGCTCGAAGAAGAAAGCTTTTGGATTCTGGGGGAGAGGGAAAACCAAGCTTTTTTGATTATGTATATAAGACCAACTGCTTAAATAAAAGTAAATCTAAGGGGTTGGAGACACTTGGGGAAGCCCTCGTAATTGTGGGAGCTGAGTGCCCCAGCTGCCAATTTTAGTGTTGTTCTGTTGAGCTTATACTGAGAGAGAAACCTGTGCTTTCAGTTCTGTAACAGCTTTCTTTTCTGGAGTCCAGGGCTCTTTTAGACATTACTTAATATCCTTTTCCTAGACTTAACAGGTCCTGTTTCTCCTTTGAAGAATGGGAGTATCTGTTAGCAAACTAACTGCCCACCTGTGCTTATAACATGTAAATATCCATTTACTCTGGTTGCTAATGTTACCCTTTAACAGAACTTTCCTAGGGCTCTGCTTTTCTATCCCAGTGTCTATCACGGAATGGTCTCCGTGGAAGAATCTCATCCAGCTCCTCTTAAGGATGAGTGCCACTGTGATCTGTGTAAATTAATTTTTAAGAATTCACACTTGTGCTTTGTTTTGGCATTGGTCAAGATACTGGCTCATCCCTCTAGGTGCCTACAAGAAAAATCGTTATTTCATACTGAATTACTAAATCTTTACGTTTTCTGTTGCAAGAAAATGAGATCAGGACCTCTGTGTTACTTCTCATCGTTCACAAGCAGGAGTGAATTGCTGTAGCTTTGAGTCATGCCATTTGGTGAATGTGTGCCTGGTTATGTACGTGTAAGGGAGTAGATGACATTTTGTCACTGTAACATGGGTTGATGGAGATGCAAGTAAAAAGATTGGTCAGTTCTGCAGGGATGCAAAATGATCTAAGATTCAAAGAGGAGTAGGGTAGGTATCTCATGAAAGTAACTAAATATTTGCATTGTTATTGCAGATCTCTCTACCGTTTTCTAAGTGACCATAGGGCAAATAACCTTTTCCCTGCCACCCCCAGCCTGGGGAAAGGAAACCATGAGCAACATACATTTCACTTGTTGAGACACTTAGGCCAGCCAGACTTCATTTTGCAGTAAGCTTTTGTTCAGACAACTGGCTATACAGCTAGCTGAGGTGCTGTTTGCAAAGACAGGTAATATAATTAGCATTGCTGCTGGCTGGTACGTAGACATTTTAGGCTCTAATAGGGAGAAATGCTAACTGCCTGTATATAGAAAGGACTGTCAAGTCAGAGTATAAAGGCAGCTACACACATTTTTTATTTGAAACCCAGAATTAAGGAAGCTATAATCAAGCAGATTTGGTGGAACTGTTTTCTGTGCTGAATACTGTACTGTATGTAAGCCAATGAACTCTTCTAATTGCTGACTTTGATTCATCTATATTACACCTAAGCCTTTCAAATCAGTCTTTCCTGTTACTGTTGTCTTCAAGACCTTCTCCGAACTAGTTCCAAAGGCTCTGTCCCAGCTTTATGGGTTCTTGAATGCCAGTTGCATCATGAAGATAACTGGTATGAGAGGAAGGATTCTATTACTTCATCCATCGGTTGATCCTTTTGTCAAAGTTAGTGTTAGCGGAGTGTAATGGACGGTGCGTTCATAGGAGAGCAACTTCAATCCAGCTTCACCAGTGTTGAACCAGAGCCCAAGTCAATATAGCGGTATTCCTGCCTTGGTTTCCTGCTCAGTATGTTGCAGTATAAAGTCTAGGATCTAAGATCTTATATAGCAAGATTTAAAAAAAAAAAACCAAATAAACACAAAACCAAACCCATCAAAAAGTTAGTGTGCAAGGGACAGATCTTCAGTCTCTATGGACTATAACCTGTTTTCTTAAGCAAATTTTACATAAGCAGCCATGAGCATGTTAAACCATTGGCATTTGCCCATTTGTTGTGAGAAAATGGGATTCCATAAATCTAGTTACCATTTCTTACTGTTGTAACTCCATTTTGGGTAGCTCGGTATAACTCTTGAAGCAAATTCTGCACCTCTTTTCTGCCCCCTTGACAAAATATCAGTCAAGGTATTAAGTCCTGTAGATGTTAGGTGTTTGTGTGCCTGTGCTAAGTGACTTTGCTAGTTAAAGTGAAAACCTGATCTTTTCTGTTGTTGTTGCATTTTTCTTGTTAAGTCTTTGAGTGAAAACGTGCTTGGATGAAAGGCTTGTGATTATAAAGTGCAGGAGAAAGACAAAAGGAGAAGATTGCCTTGAACATGGACTTGCAAACTCTTTAGTGTTTGTAGATTCTGAAAGATAACAAAAGATTCCAGAAAAATGTTAGGGGTTCAGTGTAATACTTCACAAATAAGCAAATTAAGCGTCCAAGGCCATTCTGTAATGATTCCTGTATAATATGAGCTTTTACTAGCTTGATGCAATTTGCATTTCAGGTTTTATTTGTTGTCTTTCAAGTGCTACCACTTCAGGTAAAGAGGAGGCTGTCACCTGTGCCTTTTAGCTCCTTTAGAGCTGTTCCACTTCTTTGCAAGACTTTGAAGAAGAAAGTGGAATTGCAGTTACGTATGAATTGTGACAGTACTTAACAACTTCTGTATAGAGTTTCTGGTACTTTGCATGTAAATATCTTTGAAGTGGTTCTGCCTACTTTCATCTGATGTCGTACTTGTTGCAAGCACTTTATTTAGTGCAAAAAGTACCTAAAGCATGCAGCATGGTCGATACTGTAGTGTTAGTGGTAGAAGAGTTGCTTTGTTCATTCTGGCTTTCTAAAAACTGGTAGTAAATTCATAGTAGCAACAACCTGTAATATACAGACACCAGCTTAAGCATGTGTGTAACAGTTTTGATGCACATAGGATGCTGTTTAAAACTCTGCTGGCTTCGGGTTCTTTCAGCTATAGCCTCAAATAAAACAGCATCTCTTTAAACCAGAGTATTATTGATGAGACCTACCATCTTCATCCCTAGCTGTAACTTCTATTTTGCAAATGCACTTGGGGAAAGTACAGGGCTGTCCTGGAGTGTGTGCAGTGCCGTGCCATGTGTAGTCACCAGCTCGTTTGATGCTGACTGTTTGGACAGTGCAGGTACTGCGCGCACTTGCTTGGATCTGCGAATCAGTACATCTGGCTTTTAACTGTGCTGAGAAACTGAACCTAATTAAGCAGCCTAGGTTGAGTACGAACCTGAGGTGGCTTTATTAGTTGGCATCTGGACATCAGTGAGGGGACTGTGGGTTGTTCTGTGTTTCTGCATCTCCAGCTACTGAAGTCTCTAATTCAGAATTACTGCCACTGCAAGCCAGGATGTGAATGGCTTTCTATACTCACTAAGATGAGGTCTTACTGTTACTAATATGCTGTTTGGCAATGGTCATCTTACCCTCTGCAGCCTTATCCTGTTCCTTTTTTCACCTAGATGGGTCAGCATCCTTTGCCACCTAATCATACTGCAAATACGAGAATCTATTTTTGGGCAGTGTTCCAGCTGAGATGATGTCCATCTGTATTTTTGGACTCTTGAATGTAACTATAGTTTGTTACTTCAGACTGTTTCATCCCATGTAGTTTACATCTGCTTATTACGGATTTTGATACGGACTTTGATTCCTCCAGTAGAGGTATAATACATTAAAGCAAGCAATCATGTTGCTTACTTATGTATGTGGCACAAACCATGTTTGTCTGTGTTTGCTCTTCGTGGTAGATCAATAATCATCTGTATTTGAACTGGGACTTGAGAGTCCGGTTTTGCAGTAGACGTATAGATACTATTATTCCACTAAGATAGTTTGCACTGCTGATGCTGATTGGGAGCATCATCTGTGATATGTAGACTAGGCAGTACAAATACTTTTTGAATATCTTTGATACTTAGGTTTTCCCTGTGTCCACATTTTTCTTGTGTGTGTCAGTATTTTCTGTCTTACTAAAGGAAGGCAGTTTTGGCACTTTGTCTCAAAATTGTGAAGCATTGCTACAGCTCTTTGCTGTTTAGGTAATTTCTTGCCCAGAGTAGGGTTTTTTTGGAACTCAGATTTTCCTGTCAAAGGAAATGATGAAATGGAAGAAATGAAGGCATACTGTGTGCTGTTGCATGCTGATAGCCACATTAAAGATTCTTCTTGCCAGAATTGTACAATATCAGCTGAGATACTGCTCCTTATAAGCAGATGGAAAGACAGGTTGAAACGCCAACTCTTGCAACCCTTTCCACTTAGGGAAAGACATCGACGGAGGTGGCTTCAATTCCGCCCAGTAATAATTTGTCTGACCCTTTCTTTGCCACATCAGTCCGCTGGTCAGTCCCGAGATAGGAATTGCAGGACTGAGTTTTCCCAGGTTTAGTGTGTAGCAGCTTAATCAGATGTCTGCTAGACTGACTTTTCCCTAAAAATCCCTGGGTCTCAAAGAGTAGTTGTTATTCCTTGCAAGTATCCTTTGAGCATTTCTTCTTTCTCTTGGAAACAGGGGGTTTTTTGTTAGAACTTCAAAACACCTGGGAAACTGAGCCCGTGTGATGCTTTATATCCCTGAAGTCCCTTATAATAAATGCTCTTATTTTGTGGGGTCTGCAAAAGCAGCAATCCAGTATGCAAGCAAGCTTGCTCTGGGAGTGCCAGAGGCCACAGAACATGGTGATTTGCTAATCTAAGCTAGTGTTGAAAAGATAAAAATATTAGCTTTTGTGTAGTTGACCTCGTTTCTGTCAACAGACAAATTGTTTTGAGAACAGCAGTGAAAATGCTCCTTGGAATGAAAGTGTCTGCTCTGGTGGGAGGAAGTATATTAGCTTTAAGCTTGTATTTTGAAGTATATTTAAGTGCTGTCTACACAGGAAAGATTTAAGTACAGCTTGGATGCGGGAGCCAGATTATATTTTGGAAACAATGATGGCTTACCAGTGCTGCAGTATACAGTGAGTTCAAAACCAAAAAAACCCCTGTTTGGTAAAACACAAAGCCTGAAGTGTGCTTCTAGACTTCGGTTTGAGGGCAGTCTGCTTTCTAAAGGTGAAATGGTGATATGTCTTGGCTGCCTTCCTCCTAATAAATTAAACGTGCCTGGGAATGTTCCCAGGCACTGTGGCCAACTGGCTCAGGACTGCCTTGTCCATACTCCTAAACTCTTAGCTACCAGGGCAGGGTGGCTGCATCTGAACTGCCCAGTGCGAGTGGTCCCCGTGATGTGCCGACTCACAAACCTGGGAATTGTGTGGGAGAACACTTAACTGGCACAGCCCAGCGCTGGGGAATGTCCTAGCTGCTTTCTAGCATACACGATCATGTTCCAGGGCCTGGGAATGCTTCCAGACAAGACTTAACATAGGAGTACAGATGTTAGTCCTTGATTCTTCCAAATTTGTTATGGACTAAGGCATCAGAAGGACTCTTCACATCACAAGGGGTTTAGGATGCTTCAGAAAGGTAGCTTTAGGAGAGAATGCCTCCTACTTATTTTGGGGCAGTAATCCTGCACTACTAAAAAGTCTGTGCCTCCCGTCTCCCTTTTGGATGGTTTTAGTGGTTGTCTAAACATCTTTCAGAATGCAGTCGCCTTCTTTCCAGCCACTGTCTTTCTGGGATGAGTAGACATGTCTGCCCTCCGTCAGGCTATTGCTTGCATATGAATGAACATACTGTGTGGTCTTTCATGGAAGCGCTGTGTCTGAATTATGCTTTTTATGGTTGTGCAGAATTTCATTCTGATTTGGTGCATGCGTGAATATTAAGAGCCCTAGTTTTCTGTCTGGGTGAAGGGGGGGGGGGGCTAGTCTTGCATCTTTTAGGTAGTGGGTCTTTTATGTGAGCAGGAGAGTTGGGAGATCGCTTTATTTCCTCGGATGTTTCTTTTAGTGAACAGTAGAAGGTGTGTTGAGCTGACTTTATTGATAATACAGGATGATTTACTGCGGGCTCTTCAGTGTTTGATTGTGGATTATTGGAATTGGAATATATTCCTAGTGTAGATGAGCCAGTAAAACACTGATATTAATCCTAGCTCTAAGCAGACATCCATCCTGGAAGACAGCATATCATGTGAGCTGCTGAATATTGGAGCAGTTTTGCTCTAACTGATCAGTTTTTCTGTACCTCCTGGCCTGTCCTTCCTCCATAGTGTCCTAAGTTTCATTGCAAGCTATGACTCGGTCATACAGTCACTTCAGGATACTGTTTGTCTTTCCGTAGGTTATGGAATATGCTGCCAGCTTTGATAGCTTGAATATTTATAGAGAGAAGAGTGTAGCAATATAAAATTGTGCTTTGTCAAGGGCTATGAAATTTTACTTTTGTATGTGTTGTCTTAAAAGTCTTGTGAGGCAAATACGTGTCATGCTTACACCAGTGACGCACCCCACAATTTTGGGAACGTGTAATCTGTGTGACAGCATCGGCTTTGGAGAACTGCTTTGTATAAAGGATCCATTGCTCAAAGGTAGTAAGCTGTCAGAGCTGACTGTGTCAATTAATATGCAGCAAGCTTTGTGTCTGCTGATTGTTCTTCTAATTTAATGCGTGTGATGATCTGTCTTACCAGCAGTAGTGGTGCATATTTAAGGACACAGTGCAGCGCAGAGAAGCTCCCTGGTGTCCCACAGGCTGCCTGTGTGTCTTCAGGGCAAGTATTTCAGTCCTTACACAGCTTCTGGCAGCCCACCATCCTGGAGGCATCTTAAGAGTATGAAAAAGAGAGGTTGCAGGCTCTGCTGATGCAGTGATGGTCAGTATCCCTCTTCTGCCTACTCTCTTTCTGAAGAGCTGCGATGCTGCCTGTGTCCAAGACGGATGTAACTTGTTCAGGACAGTTGGCTGTTCTGAAGAGCTGGATATACGTCAGAGAAGGGGCCTTTGCATGTGGTGCTCTGCTGCTCTCTCCTAGACAAAAAGTCATCTAGAATGAAATTTTACTTGTGTCCATAATCAGTAAAATGTCAAAGGCCACATTTTATTTAACGTTTTTATTTATGATAAATGCAGGCTGCTGCCAAAAATTACACCCTCAGTCCTCCTTTGTAGTGCTTGGGTAGCTCCGCAGTGAATAGAAGAACTGATCTGGCTGAAAAGTAACTCTCAAAACATTAATTTTCAGTCACATGTTCTATGGTCAGAGAGCCAGTTCATAGATTTGGGTTGCCGCTCAACTGCATGGATGTTCCTGGGATGGCATTAGAAATGAGGCGTGTGGGACAGGCAGGAAGGGGACAAGGACTATTGGTTCTCTTTGTCAGTAGTCCACACTTATGTTTTAGTAAAGTCACCGTGGAATTGAGGTGGTTGTCAGCCGTGAAAGTGGGGTTTAAGTACAGTGCTGTGCTGTCTGCTCTTTTGTAACACTAATGACTTTTCTCTGTGTAGGGACGAGAAATAAAAATACCTGCTTCACTTTTCCCTTGAACACTTGTGTGTGTATCGGCTAAGCTTAGTGGCTTAAATTTAAATAGTAAAGCCTATATTTAAAACCAGGAGCTTGGTGAACTTGGATTCTTTTCTTTTTGTTGCAACTTTTCAGAGGCTGTTGATTTTAAAGGTAGTGTAGCAGCCAGTCAAACTTCAGGCTTCATAATTAGGGAGTGGAGTTGTAAGTGGCTCATCAACCAAATTCTCTTTGTTTCTGAGGTGCAAAGTCTAGTTGTGTGTTACATATAATAAGCTGTCAGTCTTCAGTGGTGACAGAGCAAGTCTATGATAGAGCTGAGCTTGATTTATGCTTCTGAAAATGTGCTGCCCGTTCACAAGCCCATGCTGTTTTCTTGCTTTACTTAAATCTTCTGCTGCGTTTAGTTTGTGTCTACCGCCGGTGGTTCCTTTTTCGTCGCTGTTGTGGTCTTGTCATTGAACCAGTTTGGTTGATTGCTTGATTTAGCAATTAAAGTTTTGTTATTCTATAGTTAAGTCTTACAATACTATACTGTAAAGCTGTGTGTTAAACATTGTGTTTTGTATACAGTGGAAAAGAATATTTAGTTCTTTAATCAAGGAGAGTATGGAAAACAGTGAGAAGTATCAGCTACAATGTGCTTTTCTTCAGAGTCTGAATTTTACTGTTTTGGGAAAAGCAGCAAATTAGTATGTGCATGGCGAATGAGATTAATGCTTTAAGTGGTGGTACCTGAAAGTTAGGTTGTGATGTTCAGTTTCAGATACGTGTGGCCTTTGTTTGAAGTCTTAGGGAAGCTTATGTGTAAAAACAAACAAAAACAAAAAAACCCAACTCAGAAACTACCCTTTAAAATTGAATTTTGTTAAGAGCTAGGCTGAGGAAGTTTTGCCTGTTTTAAGGAACATTACAACTGTATTGACTACTTAAAACCACAGAACTTGTTCACCTTTTAAAAACATTATCATTTACCTTGAATCACGTGTTCCATTTTGATAGTCTCCTTCATATAGAAAATATAGCATGAGATGTCAGTTTACATGCAAGTCTAACAATGCTCTATCTTCTATGTGAAAGGAAGTATTCTGTACATTTTTCCATGTTTGACATCATGGTGTTTTGAATAACCATGTTCCATATTCATATCAATTTTTTGTTTTTGTTTTCAATTTATGCACAGCACTTGCTCTGAAATTTGGGGACTGAGTACACCAAACACGATAGATCAGTGGGATACAACAGGCCTTTACAGCTTCTCTGAACAAACCAGGTGAATATTCTGCCCTCTCTCGCATCATAGAAGTCTTGTGGGAGGGATTGGCTTTGGAGGGTCTGTAATGGGATGCTTTAGCTGTAAAATAGACTAAAATGCTTCCTAGGCCTCTCATGGTACAGCATTTTAAAATATTTGCTTGCCAGTGTAGAAATCCGAGTGTTCTCAGCTGATGTTTTGACCAATGAAACTCTAATTCTGGAATATTCCTTTTTCACGCCAGTGCCACTGAAAGAATGGGAAGACTTGTTAAATGCAAGCTCTAATGTGGTTTGGTATTTATATTAACAAAGTTGGGATACTTAATTCTTTAGACCTAATCTTACAAAGTGTTTAAACTGCTTTGTATGCCACAAGCTTTCAGTTAAATCTTGCTAATTGGCTCAGATACGAGCTACTAAAGAATTGTTTGTAAATTCTTCAGTAGTTAATGGTGGGCAAATTCTAAACAGGGTCTTTATTTTTTTCATGTCACATTACTTGATTTGTGTATTGAGGTTTGTCTCCCATCCCATAACAATCATAAACATCTGCATTTGTGTAAGCATATGCAGTCTGTCTTAAAACTAGCAAAACGTTTTCAGCTGGTAGCAAGGCAGATGAAGTCAAGAAGATAAACTGTCCAGCCCTTACAAGATGCGCATTCATGCTTTTTGCATTACAGTTATACTGCCATGTGGATCACTTGGGCAGCTGACGGCTTATAGGCTTATTTGCAGTCCTGTGGGAATTCTTATGCTTAAAGCCGTAAAGCATCCATGCCACAGCAAAGCCTTGAGGTTTAGCAGTGGAAGGGACTATTAAGTGTGTGATTATTTTTTTTATTTTTACAACTGTCTTCTGCATTTAAAAAAAAGTACATGAAGCAATCATCCTAAATACTTGGTTGGAGGTAAAGTGGCTTTTAATGAACTCTAAATTCACTGGCAATAATTTGAGCAGCTCAAAAATAAGTTAAGACACTGCTTGATACCATCATTTTTGTCACATTTGAAGCCTTTTAACAAGAGTATAAATGTCACTAACAGTGTCAGTCCACTAAATTCTGAGAATAAACAGACTACCCATCCCATGTGCGTACGCTGTTGCTTGAGTGATTAAGAGACAATATGCAGTCTGTAAATACTTCTCAACATCTTTCCCGTATAGATCTCTCGATGGCCGACTACAGGTATCTCATCGTAAAGGATTACCGCATGTTATTTACTGTCGTTTGTGGCGCTGGCCAGATCTTCACAGTCACCATGAACTTAAAGCAATTGAAAACTGTGAATATGCTTTTAATCTTAAAAAGGATGAAGTATGTGTAAACCCTTACCACTACCAGAGAGTGGAGACACCAGGTAGGAAGGACTGCTTCTGACTTTCTATAGCAGCATCCATACGTACTTGTTGAACATAATGTTTTAAATGAGAAATAGAGAAAGATGATGCTTTCTCTTGCCAGAAGTACAAGATTCTTAGAGATACAGCTTTTGAGAATACCATCCCCTGGAAGTTTTTAAAAGTAAAGATACTGAAAAATCCTTACAAATGTGTTGAATACCCCTGATAAACACTTCTAGTACCGCTAGCAGTTTCCAGCTGGCTAAGTACGGGCCAGACTGAAATGGAGAATAGAGATGACTTACCTTTGCTAATGCGGAATAGTCTTGCCCAAGAGATGCTTCAGGAATCCAATTCCTCTAGTAACTTGCAGTACAATTGCAGTATTAGCAGTACCGAAGAGTCAGAAAATTTCAAAACATATTAAGAAATTCTTAGATGGTTTAGATGTATTTTTTTTCTTTCCCCTTTTAGCTTACAGAAGTGTGTATTTTCAGGGTCTTACTAATGCTTTGAATTTTGTTTTTCCAGTCTTGCCTCCCGTACTAGTGCCACGGCACACTGAGATTCTAACGGAGCTTCCGCCTCTCGATGACTATACCCATTCCATTCCTGAAAACACTAACTTTCCAGCTGGAATTGAACCACAGAGCAATTACATACCAGGTATTTTCTTAACTCCCACTGTAAACAGTACACTTAACATTTTGCCACTGGAATGAAGATGGTAATTTCATCCTGCTGAGTGATCAAATTAATTGAAAGATGCACCAGTAAATTAAATCTAGTTGAGTTCTTGTATTAATTCCGGTGGAAATACCTGAACATTGTTGTTCACAGAACATGATCCTGTGTGAAACCACATTGCTGCGGTTTCACAATAGCTTGCTTGATTTTAATAGCTTATTTAAGATTCAAAATGCTAATGAGTACAAAGTAGACCTTCACCTTATGCTTTAAGCCTGTTCTACGAACATATAGGTGTTGCCAAATGCTGTTTATTGGAGACTGAGTGGTAAACTGCTTCTCAGTCTCACCATGTGTAGTATGGGGAGAAAACCTCAAGTTGCAAAACAGTGACTTAAAAAGTATTTTGATCTGTAGTTCACAATCGATTAAGGTCTGCTTTGTGTATTTGTTACTATTGTGTGCATACAGTTTTGTCTTTTTAGTATGAAAGAACAACCTAACAATATTAAACACTTAAAGAATTCCTCCTCCCCCTCTTTGCCTCTTCCCCACCCCAAAACAAATACCAAGACTCATCTGCTACAGTGCACCCTAAAGCCTGTACGTTTACTGAAACGTAAAATCAGGGACCTTTGTTTCCTGCCCCAACTTCCTGTCTCCCATCTCTTCAGGAAGCTGCCTGGAGTGTAAAACCAGCAAAGCTCAAGTTTTCTCATACATGTTTAATGCAGCTATGTTACAAACAAGCTGAAAATGCCGATCTGGACTCTTTCGAAGAATAAGATGACTGCCTTGAAACTCAAATATGTGCAATGTACAAATTGTATCTACGTGTCTTAAACAGGATGTTGCTTGTGTTTTCTTTAAATGTATGTGAGAATTTAAATGGCACCAAAAAAAGTCAATTAATTTGATCTCATATGTTTAATTTGTGCCATGTTTGTTGCCACCTAGGGACAGCAGATCTTTAAAGAGCAATTTAAGGAGCTAGCAGTTGGTGTTGCTTTCTTAACTTGCGTATACTTTTTTTGACTCAATCTGAGGGCTTTTGATAGCATTTGCAAACAACTTACTGGAAAGCCACCATTTGAAAATCCAGCACTATGGAAGCGAGCTAAAGCCACCGGGTAGTTACTTGCAGGAAGTCTGAAGGTGATTGTGGGTATTCACAAAATACTCGAATGTTTATACAGCTAACCACACCTTGCCACCTCCTCTTTGTCACTGACACCATCCTGTTGCATTCATATCATGGCATCTTACTTTATTTGACTTTGCTAACTTAATCTTGAATACTTTGCTAGGTGCTGATAAGTCTTGTGTGTCTTGAGAGCCTGCTTGCTAGAACTGTTTTCTTTAGCGGTAGGCCAGACTAACAACCGTGGTGGTTCTGCACCGCAATGCTGTCTTGGTACTTGGTCTACAGAGGGGTTGGTTTCACCTACAGCTGGGAAGATGGCAATGGTGAAGGTGAAGGATGGCCTTTGGGGTTGTATATTCCCTTTCAGGTTATGGATGTGCTGAGCTGCATTGTCCAAACTTCGGCAGCGTTCAAGCTCTGCTAAGAATTTTTAATGCCGCATTTGAGCATTTCTTTCCAGCTGTGGTGGTGCTCAACCTCTGACCCTAAAACAGTATTAATAGTACTAGGTGGAGGAAATATTCTCTGTCCAGACAGAGACTAGATATGGAAAATAATCTGTGCCAAAGAGCCTAGATTAGCAACTGGAAACAGGAGGTGTAGGTTGGATTGGAAATGGTTATTGGCCTTTTACCATGGCTGTGGGCTTAGCTATAACAAATGATTTAGAGATGGGTGGAGTCCACTTTATCACAATGAATTCTATAAAAATGTTCAAAACAAGTGTGATTTTTTTTGTCATCATTCTTCTTGCTAGTAAAGACTTCCCTTAATCTTCCTTTTAAATTCTCACTTGAAGTTTGTCACATCTATATTTAGCACACTAGTTTTACAGAATGAACCAAAGATATAATTCTTTGGTTCATTTTTATTCAATCTATTGACTTACTCTAGTTTCCTCTCACTGACTTCCTTCTGATTTTACTATATTGCTGGTAATCTCAGACATGATATTTGACATAATTTGATTTTAGTTCTTAAGCAAAAGGCTTTATATTTAAATTTCTGCTGTTTGGTAATAATGTAATTAAATATGTTTAATCTCTCAGAGACAATTCTAAGGCGATTGTAGAGATAGTTAGCTTCAAACACTTTCACTAAAGAAATCCAGGTTTTGCCTTTAATATATAGGAAAAGACATTTGCCCAGTTCAAAGAAAATTATTTCCTGAAAGGCAGTTGGTTAACTCATTATCTGGATTACAAAGTACATTTTGAATGGAGAAAAGGAACAACCATACTCTCCTGGGTTTTGAAGATATTTCTGTGGAATTAGACAGTTTCTAGTATCAGAATGCTTCAAACTTGTTACTGCGTTTACTTTGGCCTGTGAAACTCCATCTTTAAAGAAAGCTAGTTAAAAGAATAGATGGTAGTTTTGATAGAGCTTGGAAGTAATAATGATAATAGAGCTTGTAACTAGTTAGATAATATAGTTGTCATTAATGAGTGAAATCAACTGTTAGGTATTGGATTTGGGGACTGAACTGAAAAATAACCTTTAAATCTAGCAGCTTCTATAAGGCGTGGGAGGGTATCTGATCTGCTGGTTATACTACATAAAGACAGCTCACTTTTTTTTTCAAAGTCACCAGATGGTTTTTTCATTTGTAATTCTACTAAATGTGAAAGCTGTTGATCACAATTGCAAAATTGTTACTCGTTGTAGTGAAAGTATTTTGTATTAAAGGAAACAAACAAGGATTATCTGTTAGTTATACAACATATTTGAGCAATCGACTCAAGTATACAAGAAGTGATACATTTTGCATAGGTAATAAGGCAGGTAATGCATTTGAAGTCCTACTGGTAGGAAAAAGGGACAGCAAAATGAAATTCTAGTTCAGTATTCAGGTATTGTATGGAGCTTGTGAAGACTTGAGGACAAAACCCCAAATGCTAAATCTTACCAATTTCCCCAGTCATTGAACCAATAGTTGAATTTTTTGTTGTTTTTTTTCTTGACAGAAACACCACCTCCGGGATATATTAGTGAAGATGGAGAAACGAGTGACCAGCAGTTGAACCAAAGCATGGATACAGGTAACACTGATTTTATTTATTTTTTTTAAATTTTTTTTTTCCACTGCTTTCAAGACTTGGGATGACTAGTCGTGATCCCTCTACGTAGTGGTGTGAATTAAGCCTGAACGATGATGGCAGCAGCCTTCTGTACAGCCTGGTCTTTTCTGTTTAAAATATCACTTGCAGGCTTTTGTGAACAAAATAATTTTTTGCTAGGGGAATGCTTTTAAAACATTCTGTGCCGTATAAAGTACATTTCATTTGTTTTGTAACAAAAGCGTACAGGTCTAGTTCAGTCTTCATCAGAAAGCCTTAAAATAAATTTTAATAGTTGACTGGTTTCAACTGACCCCTAACTTTACCTGCTGGAAACAGGTTCGTTGAAGCAAAATGTCTGTTGGCCTAAACAAGTTACAGGAGTGCTGCATTTTGAGAACCTGTCTCTTAATTCTGACAACATCATCAGTTCTGCCATGTTTCAAATTAATTCTTGTATGGAAGGCTCTACTGAAAGAGTAGTAGAAACATGAAGCATTTGTGCCTTTGTATGAGAGGGTTCCTTGATAATCTGGTTGGCCTTAGACTTAGACAAAGCACAATTAATGTGCTGGATAAGAACCTCCTGCTATGTGCTGGCAGACTTGAGTGTGTTTGGTTAGCTAATGTTCGCAACCTTTTTCAGTTAATTGGAATCAACTGCACTGGTTTCTGTAAGAACTGCAATATTTTCCCGCTATGTGACAGTAGGTACCTTAATTAAAAAAGCCTGACATCGGCAGTCATTTTAGGAGTGTTTCTGTGCAAAGCCTGTCTGTATTTTGCCCTACTAGTGCACAAATTGTGTTGCAGAGTTTGTTTTTCTGAGGTTTTTTCCTTTCTTTTTCAAGGAAAGAATAATTTCCTCTAATGAGGAAATACAGCTTGTTCTTTTCTAGAGATGAACCCTCTCCTTTGAGAATAGAGAGGTAATATCTTGATTGTTTTGCCCACTTTTCCTTAGCTTTTTCCCCAGTGAACTTGGGAAGAAGTCACTACCTGCTCACTGGAGAAGTGCATAAATAAAGTTATGTTCACAGAGTGTGTGTGAAGTGAGAGCTCTGCCAAATACAACACTAAGATGTTAATTGAGTCTTGACGAGGAGGGGTAGGCTCCCAGGAGTCTGGAAAATTAAATGTAATCTTAATTCAGAATAAGCATGTGACACGCTGGAAAACTGGTTGTAGGATTTCTGAGGTTTCTTATTCCAAAGGATTTTAATGTACAACTGTATCTAGGTAATGGCTATATCTACCCATCTGAAATAACGAGAATCATTTGCTATGAAACTATCTGTATTGCTTCAACAGGATCTCCAGCAGAGCTGTCTCCTAGTACTCTCTCCCCAGTTAATCATAGCCTGGGTAAGCTGGAAATACTTTTAATTGTTTCTGTGTGTATGATGACTCCTCTTTATTTATATAATTACATTAAAAATGAAAACGTACTTTAAAAAAATAAGAGCTGTATTAGGAGGAGACTGTTGGGTTGGCTTCCTGATGATAAACGTAATAGGGCTGGGTTAATAACTTGTTAATAACTATTTCTGTAACTGTTGAGCTTCTAGCAAAGAGAAAAAGTAATATGGTGGTGTGTGCAGGAATAGCATTTGTAAAAATAAATAGCTTAAAGGACATTAGCCTATCCATAGTGCTGCCCAGACTTGCTGTCTCCCGTGTATGTGTGTTCTGCTGCTCTTGTCATGTACTCTTTCACCTGTGACCACAACACAATTGTTGCTCCCACATGCTTTGATCAGGTGCTGTTGCTGTGTGTCTGTATAAATGCCTCAGGAAGATCAGATTCCCTTGGGTTTGTTTAAGGAATAGTGACAGGATGTGACAGGAAAATGCTGTTCAGAACGCGGAGTAAGTAATTAGGGTGGGTAAAAAGGGGAAGCAGCGCAGGAAAAACTGAAGATGCTCAGGGAAGATACTGAGCTCTAGTAGGGGAGAGTAAAAGGAGCTTAGAACTGCCTTTAGATAAAGAGACATTAAAAGATGTAGTGTAATACTATAAGGGAACATCATTTTCATATTAATACCCTTTTCCTTTGTGTGGTTCAGTGTTTGATAGTTTAATCTTTTCTTTAATGGTGCCAAAATGTTTGCAAGTTATAGAAAGGCAACAGAAATGTCTCAGCATCTGGCACTCACAGCAACATTAGCTTAATCATTTTACCAAGCGAAATGCAAGTACTGAACTACATGAGCTGCGGTCAGATTAGATCACCCCTTCTTCTGCTCCTCCTTCCCTTGTGTGGAATGTTGAATTCCATTCTGTTTACTGGGGTAGGTAAAAATGACAGGAAGCAAAATAGAATTTGAGTAGTTTGAGAAGATCAGCGCTGTTGTTTCTGGAAGAAACGAATAGCAGGGCAGATAGGTTTCTCTTCAGCTTCAAATTCTGTGTTAAGCTTATTTTGTGAAAATCTTTTTTTTAGACTTGCAACCAGTTACTTACTCGGAGCCTGCGTTTTGGTGTTCAATAGCATATTATGAATTGAATCAAAGAGTGGGAGAAACCTTCCATGCATCACAGCCTTCCCTGACCGTAGATGGCTTTACAGATCCATCAAATTCAGAACGATTTTGTCTAGGTCTGCTTTCCAATGTAAACAGAAATGCTACAGTGGAAATGACAAGGCGACACATAGGTAAAAATCTCTGCTCTTTTAACTATTTAATTTCATTTTAGCTGTTAAATTATCTGGAATGATCTAGATAGGCTGGGTAGATCTGTGTGTTGGGATCCCTTCATGCTTGTGCAGCCAGCCATTGAATTTCTCTCTCTCGGCTTGCTAAGGAGAGCTTGGTCTCTCTTGCTAAGGACAGAAGTGGAAAGACGCAGCGGTCACCACTTCTGAAATCAGGGAGAAATGTAGCAGCCTCTGCTACCGTAGCCAGTTGCAATTGGGAAGAGATGAAATGATGGCTGGAGCTGAAAGGAGCTGCCTTTCTTCAATCAGTAGTCACTGAGTCGGTGGCAGCAGCAGTCACACAGCTGTCGGGCTGAGAGCGGCACAGGAGGAAGCCAGTTAACTGTATGGAGTTTCTGTTGCTCACGTTGCTGTTCTCTGCCTTCTGGATAAAGACGATGCTCCAAAGCATCCCGAGGGGCAGGTTTTTGGCTTTCAGGCTCCTCGTTGGACCACTCTACCCTGGGGAGCGTTTATATTGTTGTTTATGATTGAAAATTAAGCTTTAATTATAGAATATTGACATGTTGCTTAGTTTATTCTAATTTATAAAATGCAGAATGGTCACTGGTAGTACTTCTTGAATTCTTTTCTGAAATGGGAAAAGCTGCCCTTGAGATAACACGCTGTTTTGACAGATCAAGATTTTGTTTGTAATGGTTAGTAAAGAATACTGTTTTCCACAATGCAACATCTTGGCTTTAAGTTCTTCATTAAACTAATACTGTTTTTTCTAGATTCTTTTATTAAGTCACATTCACAAGATTTTTTTTTTGCTTTTACTTCTAGTAAAAAAAGTTCAGCCTCTTTAGTAGAACCTTCTGACTCCTTCTATGCCAAATCCAAATGCTTGTCTAATAAAACTTTAGATGTGCAGAAACCCAGGCTATGGCTGTGCTGACTGATCAAAATGGTCAATGATGAGGTAAAGCAAAAATGTAGGGAGCTCTCACTTTTTGTAGAGCAGCTCGCCTTTTGTTTGAAAAATAGTTTTAAAGAAAAAGGGGAAGAGAAACTACGTCCTTTAAAGGACCTGTAAATTATAAATAGGTTTTTTTGGGAGATCAGTTATACGTTGCTTGTCTTAGTTGTGCTAGAAATAACCCAAACAGATTTCTTTTTTTCTACTCGGAGAGAACAAGATCACAATTTAAAAGTGAACAATAGGATTTCTTATGGGTATTTTGTTTTGTAATAGGGCTAAATGAAGTCCTGTTGTTTTTTGTCCAAGTAGTACAGAGAAGGGGTATGCAGTGGGTTGTGAAATAGTGTGGGTGCATGTAAGCTGAGAGTGTTGAAGTGGTGTACTTGTGGTTTTCCTTTTTTGCCATAGTGGCCTGTGCCGTTTCACATACAACACTTTAATATTAACACAAGTTTTAATTCCGTTGAATCTAAAATTTTCATTTCGATTTTGGTATTTTTTAAGTGCAAACATTATTTGGTAACAAACACTGCTTCCTTACTTGGATTTGGTCACAAG
The DNA here is from genome assembly GCA_008921705.1 of Burhinus oedicnemus. Classification (NCBI taxonomy): domain Eukaryota; kingdom Metazoa; phylum Chordata; class Aves; order Charadriiformes; family Burhinidae; genus Burhinus; species Burhinus oedicnemus. The sequence goes on from VFFE01009207.1 coordinate 2,005,136, forward strand.
CCATTACATGGCTAGAAAATTCTATCTTGTTCTTGACCAAAAATGATTCTGCTTCTCCATCAAATAGCGTGCATTCGTGGGAGAAAAATGCAAGTTAACTGTGTTCTGCTCCTGTGTGGTCCTGTAGATAATTGATTTCTGTTTCTGGTGTAAAGAAAAACCTTGGCCTTCTCTGCAACAAAATACTCTCTTGTTTGTTAATCTGCTTGGGTCATATCATGACTAGAGTTCCTTTGAATTTTGCTACAGGAAGGGGAGTGCGTCTCTACTACATTGGTGGAGAAGTTTTTGCTGAGTGCCTAAGCGATAGCGCAATTTTTGTTCAGAGCCCCAACTGTAATCAAAGATATGGCTGGCATCCTGCAACTGTGTGCAAAATTCCACCAGGTGAGTAGCCGACCAAAGGTCTTGTGCAAAAATATCCAGTGAACGTAGTTACTGGATGACATTTGCTTTCCTTTTGATAGTTTCTTCATAGATTCGGGCTTCTATGTAGCGAACACAGCTATTCATTGATTGTACCCTTTTGACTTTTTTTCTTTGTAGGTTGCAATCTAAAAATCTTTAATAACCAAGAATTTGCTGCTCTTCTGGCTCAATCTGTGAATCAGGGTTTTGAAGCAGTTTATCAGCTTACTAGAATGTGTACCATAAGAATGAGTTTTGTTAAAGGATGGGGAGCTGAATACAGGTAAGAAAAAACCTTTGCTTTTAAATTTAGAGTTAATAATTTCTTTCACTAATTCACTATTTCTCTGGCTTGAAAGCCGAATGTACAGGCTTCTTACTGCTATTGTAGATACGCTGTCTGCAAGTTAAACCCATCTTTTCCTTTTTCTCTCTCCTCAGCTACGGAGTTCCTGTCATAAAGACCAGTAAACCGATTTTAGTCAGTGAAGTCAGCTCTTGAGCAAGGAATGTCATCAAAGTTCCATTTCCTTGCTCAGTCCTGCTTGCTTGCTTATTGTGGTGAAATCACTGACAACATCATGTTGCGCCAGGGGAGGTTTAGATTGGATATTAGGAAAAATTTCTTCACCAAAAGGGTTGTCAAGCATTGGAATAGGCTGCCCAGGGAAGTGGTGGAATCACCATCCCTGGAGGTATTTAAAAGCTGGGCAGACGTGGTGCTGAGTGACATGGTTTAGTGGTGGACTCAGCAGTGCTAGGTTGATGGTTGGACTTGATGATCGTAAAGGTCTCTTCCAACTGAGGTGACTCTGTGATTCTACCCAGAAGTTTCACAGTTTGTGCTATGGGATTATTTGCTGTTTGTTAGACGTACGGTCATTTTGGTCTCGGTCCTGTTCTATATGGAGTGTAATGAGTTTGTTAGGTGGTGGTGCGGGATGCGGTTGATAGTACCTGATGGAAAGAGTTGGAGTCACTTGGAGTGCATTCCGCAGAATAAAACAGCTGGAGAACACACATTTAAGGGATGGCAAATATTTTGGAACTTGTAGTGGAAAAAACTTTGCAGGAGTACGATGACTGTGTTTATGTAGTAAAACTGCTAAAAACAGTTTTTTGAGTGGAAAAAGTAGTCTTTTATCTGCTTTTGAATAGATTCCAATTGTGTTCCCTATTAGCACAAACTAAGAGCTGTGGTTGAGGACAGTGCCTGTTTTTAATGTAGTATGGGAATTTGGGAAGAAAAGGTATTGCCTTCTAACTGAGCAGTATTAAAGATCTCATTATTTTGGAGAGCTAGAGGTGTGGTTTTAAACAAATCTCTTAAATCCCGCTAGAAATTGTCCACTGAAGGAATGAAGTCTGATGTAGCAATACCCTATTGCCATACATAATGATTTTTTTCAAACCATATCATTTCTGAAGTTGAGTAATGGCATGTAGGTTCCACTCTGAATCCTGGGGTTTTGATTCTTTTATCTGCTCTTGAAATATATATGTGTAAATAGCAGCGGCAGTATGTGGGGGAGACTTCTCGGCTAAGTGAAGCCAATTTTGTAAAAGCCTAATTAGATGAAATGAGAAATTTGAGTAATGGAATAAATCGGTACCTCTTTGTTAGCAAGAGGTACACAAGAAGGAATCTGGCTCAAGTTTAAAGAACTGCTGGATTTGGCTCAAAAGGAATATGTATACGCTTACATATAATTAAATATAACATTCAAATTGGAACAGAAGAAAGGCTTAATCAGTCAGATTATATGGAGACAATTTGAAGTGAATGGAGTGTAAGCGCTGGGTTAAAACAGTGGGGAGGCTTTTGGTAAAGTTATTTTTAAGGAGGGAGAACATTGGTTGTTAGCCTGTAAACCCTTCAGAGATCATAGGGTTGAAAAAGCTCCAGTGGAAACACTGCCAGAACAGCACAGAAACTGATTACTGACATAATGCTGAACTAGTTTCTTTGCGTCTCTGTTTAAGATGGTGCTATTAAATTATTGATGCATAAAACTTGTAAGTTATGCTGCAGTTGTGATTAGATCAAGAAGAGGTTGCTCCTGCAAACATGACCTTGAATTTAAATAAATGTAGTCTGAATTGTCAAAATAGACCAGGAGGCACTGTAAAATCCATCATTCTTCTTAAAATTTCCATGCTTCGTTATTATGTCAAAAATGTTTCTCATAGAACAGGCTTTGGTAAAGCCAAAGCATTACTTAATTTTAGGCGGATGGCATATGTGCATAAATGTGCAGATATGGCAAGGTGGTAGATTTTATAAGCTTGGTAGACAAAATAGTTTATAGCTTTTTGCTCAATACGACTTGGCTTGAATTGAGGATGGTGGTAGAAGTTCAGATCAGCAGTCAAGTGTTCTTGTTAGCACAGGAACTTTCCAGGTCTAGGATCATCTTCTGCAGAAAGTTAAGTAGAGGTAATTACAGCGAAGAGACTTAGTGATACCTGGACTGGAAATCTCGGGATAGAAGAGGCTGAGTTTTTGCTTTGAGATGGCTGCTAAGTGATTGTCACTATTTCATCAACTTTTGTCAGTGTAGTGCAAAGCCAGGGCCGTTGAACAGAACCAGTTATAAAAATTTGAGGAAGAGTGTTGTGGAACACATTCTAGGGGAGTTGACAGCGGTGGAATAATGAACTTCCTTCTTTGGGAGAGGATTCGAGACTAAATGGAATTATATTTCCTGTGGCTTAGATTGTTCTTTTATTGGATCACTTTGTTTTGGCATAGGCATTTGGGGCTAAGATAACAATGTTTTTTAGAGTGCTGAGAGAGCACAGATCCCGCTGCTTTCTTCTCCTAGAAAATGTGAAACCACAGACAGCTTTTGAAATTCATCCTCTCACTGGCTTAATCTTTCTGCCTTTTCAGTTCCTCTGTTTATGTAAACAGATTTCCTTAAAGCAAAGGGTTGCAGTGCCGACAGTAAAAACGAAGGGGCTGGGTTTGTGTCTGACTAACCTGCTGCCTTTGAATCTTAATGCCTCCTTGCTTTGACTTTGGGATAGCTAGAATTACTAGGAAAAACTGGCTTAGCAACAGTAGTCTTGCCAGTCTAGTTTGGGAAAACTCCCATGCCTGGAGTGGATACAGTGAAATAAGAGGATTTCTCAGGCAGAGTATGTCCATTGCTGATTTCTTTACTTTGGAGATGAGGCGGAAGATTTTTGACTAACAGGTTTCTGAAACAAGGATCTGTGGGAGAGTGAATGAAGCTTTTATGGTTGTTAACCCTTCAGCTTTACTGAGGCTTTCTTTATGGTGTTTAATTAAGGGCTTCTGTTGTGGAAAATTATAGGCAAGTTTATATAGAAGACAAGGGAAACACAATTTTTACCTAAATTATTTGTGAGGATGTTTACAGTACGAAACACATGTAGAAGTGTAAGATTACAGGAAATCGGAGATAAAGTTTGGTGTTTGCAGATAGCATCAGTTAGCACAGTATAACCACACACTGTATTTTGATGTCACGCTTCTGACAACATCTGGCAGTTTCCTTCTACATTTATCTTGTCAGTTGCTCCAAAAAGCCAGACTTTTTGATCACCATAGTATTGTGCTGTTTGGCCATGCTGACAGTGCAGAGCCAAGTGTTTCTATTCTCTGTTTCTCAGGAGTTGTCTACAAAATTCAAACGCGGTTATGCAGGCAGACCTTTTGAAGGTCGAGATAGAGTTGCACGCAGCTATCTGCGATGTGAACACTGCATTGGTTGGACAATCTTTGGTTTTGAATTTCCATTTAGAAGTAAGGCTCTTGGTGTGGCACTTGAAGCAAATGCTGCAGTTCTTTTCTTATTCTCCAGAGCAGAATATTCTCAATGTGGTATGGACAAGCATGTAATTATTGATGTGTCTTATAGATGTGAGGTGTTTGGGGTTTTTTAGTAGGTTTCTATTTTTTTTCTTCCTCAAAGAGTGATAAAAGCTTAGTAATAGTTATGGTAATGGTTGCAGATTTTTATCTTTCTGCGTAGTAGATACGGATGGAAACATATTTGACCACATGATGGAGAATTTTATGGCAGCCACAGCTGCTGTCTGACTTTCCTATTATTCTTTATTTTCTAGGCGGCAAACAGTAACAAGCACTCCTTGCTGGATTGAACTTCATCTGAATGGACCTCTACAATGGTTGGACAAAGTATTGACTCAGATGGGCTCCCCTTCAGTACGCTGCTCCAGCATGTCGTAAAACTCCTTCCTCCGTTACCAGTGGGCTAAATACCGAGTCCAATCAACAGACTTAATATAACAGCTCGTCTGTCGTAGTATTTGTGTGTGGTCCCCATGAACTGTTTACTATCCAAAAAGGTTTTTAAAAAAAAAAAGAAAGAAAAACAGCACTTGAGGTCTCATCAATTAAAGCACCTTGTGGATTCTGTTTCCTATACTCTGATACTAGATGAAAATTTAGTGTATAGAAATACCTTCTTCAGAAAGAAGAAGGGACAGTTCTAAAGACTCTTAATGGTGTTTTTATTGGGTATATAATTGAGTGTCCTAATGGTTTATCAATAACATGAATAGCTAAGTATATGTACAGGTAATGTATCATGATCTCAGATATCACAGTATTGTGCTGTTCTACATTTTAGTTCCCATAAATAGTCGTTTGTTTTTTTGATTGGGGCAAATCTCTCATAAAATTCCAAGACTCTACTCCTTTATTCTTTTATATTTTTTTATATAAGCAGGTTTTCGAGTTGTCCTAAACATAAAAAGCAGACTTTCCTTGTAGAAAAGCTTAACTTTTTGCTGCCTTCTTAAAGAAAAAGAAAATCCCTCCATTGGAAGGGAAAGAAATGTCTTGAGATTCATCTGTGAAATCTTAAGACACTTTATATGCTTAATGGGGCCTAAAATGAATTCATATTATAAATTCCGAGTATCCATCACACTAGGAGTCTACTTTTCCCTACCCATCTGAGCTGATGCATCTTTTGCCAGCAGTGTTGCTGGCATTGATGTAATTTGGGACGTTTTTGTACCTTGAGTCATTGAAATCAGTGTTTTTTTCTCATGGAATGAGAATTTACCGTAGCATTGGATACTGGATTAAGTACGTAAGGTTATTGGCTTACCCCTTACATCTGTATTTTCTCATTAAACAGATGTCACTAAAAATCATGGTTTTTAGTTTTTGGAGCCAAATACCTTGAAAAATCCTTTCCCAGGGTAAACTAGACTCTTTCGTATAGGTTTTAAATAGATGCAGCTTCTTAACATATTTCAGTAACAGAATTTAAATTTCTGATCTGAGTGGCTTTGTATAGCTTACTTACATACCAGATCATACGCATTCATTATGTCATAACGGGCCTTGTTATTAAAAGTAGTTGCTTCTGCAAAACCTCTAGGATAGTGGTTGCTGAGGTATGACCAGCGAAGGAGGACTTGTAGGTTCTTCGTGACAGTGCATGTTATTGTGAACCCTTGGACACTACAGCTGCACCATATTAAAAATATTCTGAAATATATTCTACAAATAAGCCTGGGTTGGGGAAGGGTTGGGAAACTGTATAGAAGGGTTATTCTGACTTGAAAAATATACATCTTACTAACAATCTTGTGATCTAGCTGTCTGTCATTCTTTTGTTATTGTGGCAGTAGCAGGATTGCCTTTGTCTGTTTTTTCCCATTGTTTCATCCATTACACTAGTACTGTACTTTGTAAGTACAGCTAGTGATAACTTAGCTTTGAGAACAAAAATGTGGCCAGTGTTACAGCTTTTAATCAGTTGACTGAATTGATGATAGTGATGGATATTTTTATGCCATAATGACTAGGGCATAGAAGCAATACCAAAAATCAAGCCTTGAAAAAGTGGGCCAGACACCTTTTAAAAAAAAAAAAAAAAAAAAATTGGCAAAGCAGTTACCAGTTTGTGCTAGTTTTACCAGTAGACTAATGTATTGGTAGAACTTGTGAACCTAAGAAATAAGCTTCATGCGTGTTGCATTTGCCTAATATGTGAATACACTAATAAAAGTTTTAATTCTCATGGTGGTTGGTTTTTTTTATTAATTGCTATATATGTTTTCTGTTGAAGGTTAGGAATCATTCTAACCCACCCAAATAAATGGCACGCGTGTCCTGCATGTTGTGGCTGGAAAGATATAGTATAGATGTTAAAATCACCTCTTACGCAGCTATCGTGGAGGTTCTGGATCTGTGTGTGTTTAATGATAGAGACTTCTACTCCAGATCAAGTTCATTAAAGCAGCTGCTTTTTTCTGTCACAATCAAATTACATCCTACTAGCTTGGACGTTTACTTTCACCTGTGAAACACTTAGATAAGAGGGGCTTGGCTGGGTGAAAGACTCCATTGCATTTATGAGCAGGTTGCAGCTTGAATCAGCTGAGTGACCTAATTCTGTAGTCTCCTTACTGTGGATTTCTGTTCTTTCAGTTATGGCGATATTACTTGCTTTGCCTTGAACATTGTAATAACCTTGACTGTACCCTTTTTTGGTGCGCACTTCCCAAGCAGCGTACAAGGACACTGCAGACGTTATCTGTGGACCTGTGGTGTTGCCTGTGTGCAAGGCCATCTCACTCTGTGTAGAAGTCACTTTTTTTTGACTTCTGTTAGTACCACTAAAATACTCTCTCCTGCCATTACTGTTTCAGCCACAGCTTAGTGGAACAAGGGAACTTAGCCACATTCGAAATGTTTGCTTCCCTGTATTTCGTTTAAATCCCTTTGGCAGTTCTTGAGTAACTTTAACCTACTCCTGTTTCTTAATCCAGTGCCTTTCTGACTTATCTCACTGCTGTTCTGCTCTTCCTCAAAGTCTGACCAGTGCCTGCTCAAGCATCTTAATGCGGAATGCCTGTGGTACGTAAGGAATGTGACTTCATCCCTCTTCTGCCAGTCAAAGTACTGATGTCCAAAGTGCAACTGAAAAGTGAATTATTTTTTTCCGATGAGGCTGTTTTGTTAAATAAAATACTTACCAAGCAGGGAGTACTCAACTGGAGATACTTTAAGTATGGGTAGCCAGCTGCTTTTCTGTATTGTGAAGCTGGAAAAACTGTGTGTAACTCTTGCCGTAAGTTTGGACTGGGATTCTGTCTGCCTGGGTTCTGATCTTGCTTTTGTCACTAGCCCTGGCTGAGCTTGATTTTCATAGTACTGCCAAAGCCAAGTAATCAAAAATCAGGTAGTTGATGTAAAACACCTGAGCCTAAAAATTTTTTTTTGAGCTGCCTTTTAGCAGCTTGGATGCACTGAGCTGACATTTCAGAACCCTCCCCCCTCCAAAGAAAAACCCGGATTCATTTGGAAGTTCTTCCAGTGCCAGGGCTGGGGCTTTGAGAACAATGTTGAATGCTTGGAGTCTTGCGCCTTCAAACTGTGAGAACAGATAGTAGAGCATCACCTCTGCCTGTTTCCCCCTTCCTGTTGTGCGTGTTTCCGATCTAGGTGGGTAAGCTCTCTGCAACGGGAGTTCTCCGCTGTTATTTGAGCGTCGTGCACGGAGTCCTTTGGCTTCCAGGTGCTGTTATACAAATCTAGAACATGGTGAGAGCTGTGAGTTTTTTTTCTCGGTCTTATTCGGGACGTTGTGCTTAATGAGAACTGAGCCTCCTTGAGACTGATCGGGGGCAAACAGCGTACATAGTTTAACTTCAGACTCCCTGTATAATCAGCAGGGAGAGGTAAAGTCTGAATTTGGGGCTCTGAATTGCTCTCTGGTAGAGATCCTAGGCTGTTGGCTGAGGTGCCTGATATAAATGCATGCAGTAAATATGAATCTCTGCCTTAAAGTTCTTGGGTGCTATCAAAATAGTCAGCTTAGATGTTTAGGAATAATAGCTTTAAACTAACTTACACAGTAAAAACTAGAAATCACAACTTCTGTACTTCACTAAGCTTTTTATTTTCATGTGTCCAACTTGACGTTTCATGTTGAAGTGGGAGGGTGTGACGTTTTGGGGGTTTGATAATCATCTGCAGCTCTAAATTGTTGGCACAGTGAAGTGTAAGTGTTTTGTTTTAACCTTCAAACTTGTCATACTTCGTTGTGGTTACAGCTTTTTTTAGCATTGCAAACTGAAATTTTACTGCAGCTGGGTTTTGAGTTAAAATATTGTGAAATACAGGATTTCACTATACTCCACCCACACAGTGTTTTACTTGAGTATGAAGCAGTGTTCCTTTTACCAAAACAAGTTTGACTATAACCTAATTTTGGGGACAGTAAAGCTTCAGTACGAGCTCTGAACAGTCAGCGAGGTACTGTCTTCGTTAGAAGAATTACATGTATCGCAAGTAACGTGCCAGCTGTGCTTCTAGAAGGACCTGCTTGGGGAATTGAATTGCAGCTGGTCTGAAAGTTTATTACTATTAAGAAAAGATTAATGAAATGTGTGTTTTCCTGACCACTTAAGCCTGGCCAGTAAATAGCCATTATAAACTGTATTAAAGGAGGCCGTTTAAAAATAACCTGCAGTCTTGTTGGTCCTCTTTTCCATCTCTCTCCTGTAAAATGTTGCTGTTTCTTTGGGAAAGCGCAGTTTGTGGAGTAAGTTTCTAGTTCTAGATTGTCACAGCTATGAAAACTAGAAATCAAGGCTTCAAAGCTGGGAACAGTCTTTGATGGTACGTTAGCTGTTGTTTCATTAACTGTGATCAGGATTAAATCTAGTTACGTGGCAGGAGAAAAATGGATGACAAATAATGGATATGTAAAAATGTCTTGATCCTTTTCCCCCATGTAGAAGATCTAGTCAGAATGGATTCAGTAAAGCCCAGCTGCTTGTCCTGTTCCTTTTTGGAATAGGATCCAAAGTGGCAATGGACGTATATGCTCCAGTCCTAATTTTCTTTTAATTTGCAACACTGAAAGTTGAAACCAAGCTTCTGTCACTCTTGAATTTTTTGTTAACAGCATCTGGCTATTTGCTCATCTAAAGCTGTAGTAAGGTATTGTACAAAATTTATGTATGCCTCCTGGATTAATTGAGCTTATGAGCAATGTGTACCCGAGGCTGCAAATTCTGCTTGATTTTAAAACCTATCTTTGCTTTAAAGTGTTGCTTACCTGCCGTTTCATTTTGAGGTAAAATTCCAAGAACGCCTGTTGTGGCCCCAAGCGTAGAAAATCATTAAAATTAGGTTGCCGGCAGTTGCAGTTTATCTTGGGGTGAAGGGGTGGGTGCTGTCCGTCACTTCTTATTTAATCTTTAAAAGGAGTTGTCTAGGAGGTTGGTCGCCTTTGATCGAGGACTGACAAGAGAGGGAGGCTGGAGCCTCAGGCATGCAGCCAGTTGACGGGGAAGCTGGAGCGGCGGCAGGTCAAGCTGCAGAGCCGTACTCTGGACCAGGGAATTGCAGACTCGCAAGGGTTGATGGTCATATGCTCCGAACTCTGCCGAGATACGAAACAGTTGGACAGGGAATAGTATACAGCTAAGCTTAGGTTGTCTCGATTCGTGAATTACTTTGAAATAGAACTAATGCATAATGAGTTTAGAAACGCTTCAGAAGTCCTGTCTCTTCTGTTCGTGTCGCGCGTCCTTGAAGAGTTGATCTGTAGGATTCACAAAGTGAAGCTGAGAAAAAAGATGTGCTTAAGCTGTTGGGATTTGGGTGGGGGTTATTCAGCATGGACTCCCCAGGGCTTTCACAGCTGGGTGTTGGTGTATTTATTTATTTTTTTTTTCCCTGTGGAATTGCTGATGGAGCCTGTGGTTAAAAAAAAAAAAGCCTCAGGCAGGAGAGGCGGGCTTCTCAGGAGAGGAGCAAGACTTGATCCTACTGACGCTCTGAGAAGAGCAAAATTTGTCTTGCTGCGAAACAGTGGCAGGCAGTGGTGAGATTTGTGAGCTGGTAGAAATCCGAGTGACGCCACGTGGAGAAGGACTGTGTGCTCTCCGAGGGGCTGTTAGCTCAGGTGCAAGTCCTAGTGAACTTTCTCATGGACCTGAGCTCGTTCTGTGTGTACTGTGCTTCCTCACCTCCTTGGTTCCAAAGCTGGCAAAGGCAGATGAAGCTTGGGCTTGTCTCTGCTGATGGTGTAGATGGGTTAAAGCTCAACAGGGTCCACTTGAGGGTTGAATGAATGTTCACTACCCAGACTGCTGTCTGATAGTGGAGAAAGGACTTCAGAATCAGTTGCCGTGGACTTCTGTAAGTGGTCTGCTGAATAGCAAAAAGCATTGGCTTTGGTAGAGGAGGATCTGGAATTAACTAGATTTGTAGTGGGGAACAAATGACGTTGTCTTTTGGGTGAGGACTGTCATGCATCTGAGGAGCTAAGCAGCCTCAGAAGTATGGGAGGACTGTCGAGCACTGAGGCAGGCTGTGGGTTGGGAAGGACTGCGGTTGCTCTGGAGAGCATCCACCCTCCAGGCCGGACATACCTAACAGGATCCTGGTTTGCAGAAGAGGTGCACATACAGCACCGAAATGTCCATTCCCACGCCAACGTAAACCTTCTCTCCTCTTTTTGTAGTTAAGCCTTGGAAACTAATATAACTTGATAACACTAATTTAGGAACAATAATCCCCTTCTAGACAAGTACATGGTCTTTTCTTGTACAGTTTCAGAAGTCTGAGAGTCCAACGGGAGGAAAAACCACAGCTGTTAGCCGCGCTGATGTTAGTCCTGGTGCGAAGGGAAAATACCTTCATAATGTACTCAGACTTTGAGGTTTGTGCAGCGTAGGAAATTCAAATGGGCAAAGAGCCAGGGCTGAGAAATACTGATGTTTAGTAGAACAGGAAGAGCGGTGGAGCCGAAAAAAAAAAAAAAAGATAAAGATAAATGAACGAGTGGTTGATGCTGAGCTTTAGCAGTGATAGGCCATCACAAAAGCACCTTTACCAGTTATCTGGACGCTCTTGAATTTGTATCTGCTAGGTAAAGATCATAAAACTCGTTTTCCTTTGGTTACAGCGCTGAGTTGTTGGAGCACGGGAGCAGGCTTAATGGAAATTGGACTGAGGGGGAGCACAGATCTGGTTTGGCATCTCTGTAGTTGTCAAAGCGAAGGCTCAACGTAGTCCCTTGAGAAGCAACTCGACATCAAGACTGAAGAACTGACACAACTTGTCCTGCAGCCTGGCGCTGGATGGAAGAGACTGTTACCTGACCGCGGGGAGAAGCAGTCTGACAAATAAATAGTAATAAGAAGCCCACGATCTCTGTGGGAAGAGGTTCGCTGTCGTATCTAAACGAATTTTGGTTTTGGAGGAGAAAGTTTTGCTTTTTCTTTAATAAGAATGCTCAGGCAGTCCTTGGGGAGCGTTCAAGTGGTCCTCAGGAAATAGTACATCTCATCCTGTGGAGTGAAGGTGTTCTGTTTCGGGGGTTTTTTGGTGGTGGTGTTTTGTTGGTTTTTGGTTGTTTGTTTTTTTTAGGCACTGAGCAGAGAGTCTGACTTAATGAAGCTCTGCAAGGCTTCTATATATCTCCTGATTTCATTCTAGAAAGACTTAAAACCAAAGTTAGTGGATTTTTGCATGACAAACAGCAGCCGTGCTTGTTAAATGTGGAGAAAGCGCTGTGTTCTTCCGAGGCCCTGAGGAAGAGTATTAAAGAGGATTTTTTTCCAAAATACTTATTTGCCAACAGCAGGAAGTCATCTTAGAAGGGGTGAGGAAAAAACATCTTCAAAGATACCTGCTTTAAAAAGGAGGGGGGAGGTTGGAAAGGAATTAATGTGCAAGTAACAGCCTAAGTATTTTAATTGTGTTTGGATTGAGAGCACTGGGTTGAAACTTGCCTGGCTGATGGACCAAAGCCTAGTTGAAGTTAAGCTCGAAGAGGCTTAATTTCAAGTGTAGGACACTTGATCACAAACGCGTATTGTATTTTTTAGCTGGCTGTCTCAACAGGCCTGTTTCGTGTAGTTTTGCTTGGCTGACAAACAGTATGGCGAAGGTGTTCTGTCCCCAGTGAAGACACGTGAAAACAGGTCAACCATCAGTTGAATTATTAATTTTGTGTGATGTGAGAATTGGTGCATTTGGGATGGCAGTTTGGATCTTGGTGCCATCCCAAGGGCACAAACTGAAGCTCAGTAGTCCCCTTGCTCGTGTGTGTGTTCACATGTACCCGTTCAGCCCTTATTTCTGATCATCTAGTTGAAATCAAGGGCGACTAACAGGAAGCTTTGCTGCCTGCTGTAGTAATACCATAATTACATGATAACGACCATCGTCTCTGTGTTCCCTCTGAGCTCTACCTGCTGTCAGTGGAGCTGTGGCCAGTTTACACGTGAGCGGATGCTATTTGGAGTCAAAACCCTTGAGTGGCATCTTTGTTAGGGAACCAAAAGGCAACTGTGAAGTTGTGGGGATCTGTTTGTACCCAGTGCTTCCCCTGGACGCCTTCGGAGAGCCGAGACACTTAAATGAGCAGAAAGAAGGATTTATCGTGACATTGGGAGGATGAGCAGGATTTGGGGAGGTGGAATCTCTGACCCAGGGTTAGCAGAGATGCTTCTCCCTCTGCCTTCTGTCTGGTGCCGTCAAAAGATCTGGGTACGTTTAGAAGAACTAATGTGCTGTTAATTAGCACTGCAGTAGGTAGCGCTGGCCGCGCTAATTGCGAACATTGGGACTGTTATGTCCGACTGGGCGGCTAACAAAAAAGAGACAGATGGCAATGGATTAGCTGACTTTTTTGACTGTGGTTCAGATGCTGGCTTGAGGAGCTGCAGTCTGCTTGCAGAGGCTGCTGGTAGGCTAAATTTGCTAGGACCCGGTCGAAAGCCAGCTTAAGGAGTTAGGTAGGTGTTGAAATATTTCTTTGCTATTAGACCAAATCGTTGGAAGACATGTAGTTAAGGGGGATTAAAACAATAGGGCTGGGGTGGGGAGGAATTGGTGGACTTCTTCCCACATCATGGGATCTTTTAAGTGGCGGTTCCAGTTCAACCCAAAACTCATGTATCGGATGTTAATATTGGTGCATCTGCAGCCATGGAGCTCTGGCTCTGAGACTTTCCCCCCCACCCATGACTGAGCTAATTCCAAAACTGATGATTCCGAAGATGTGCCTTTTGAGGTGTATAGGAGCTATTCCTCCTCTTCCGATAGTCTTAAATGTCCTGTGCTCTGGCTGGCGCTGATGAAACCTAGCTTTTCCCTGAGCAGTCTGGGATCTTTTTTTGTATTTTGTGTTCTTGTCGTCCGTGCGGTCAAGGCAATGGCAGCTCTGTCACCAGCCCTAGGTCCCTTAGAGCCTCTTCCCCACAGAAAAGAACTAATTATGTGGGAAGATTAAAATGGGATGAAATACTGATATTGAATACGATGGAGGTAACATGACCATAATTTCAGGAGTTTAAAAAAAATTAAAAATAGTAGATCTCTTTCTCAGCCTCGCTCCCTTAAAAGGTGCTTGCATGGGTTGTTTTACACAGCAGAAGCATCAGGTTCTCTCAACGTGGGCGTCAAACCTCCACAACTATGGAGGAGTAGGGGGGGAAAATGATCTGTTAAAAGTTGGTGTGGAGGAGTGCCAAGGGAGGCAGAGGCAGAGTATGGTGAATGGTATGTACGTAAAGATGGAAAGCCGGTAAGTGCAGTCAGCAGGTAGTACTTTATCTCCCCTTGTTTTGAGCCGTCCTCGGGTACGCCTTGTGCATGTCAACCCGACGTACTTTCAAATAAGTTTAAACTTCTGGGGAATTTCTTGGTTGCTGTTACCTGATGATGCGGCAGCAGGGCCAGCGTTAAAACCCACATTTTCCTGCCTTCCAGCCTCAGGCTGGTTTCGCTGAGCCACAGTATTTTTTCTTTTGACAGGGCACAACCACCGTTGGCACCCCATAGCTCTGAGTCATGGAAACTTTGAAATGATTCGTATATGACTGCTGAGATGTGGTTTGCTTTGCGTCTGCCTTCCTTTGACTGGTGGAATTGATCTGGTTTCAGCCCAATGAGACCCATCGGGGTGGCTTTCTTGTCCTTAGTTAATGAGATGGTGGAGGTACTGTCACCAGACTGTAACTCAAGATGGGGTTGGCCTTCTGACCAGCTGAAATAGGAAAGTATCTTCTTCAAAGGGGCAAAATAATGAGAAACAGGTGTTGATATTTATGAAACTAGTTGTACATCAGTTGACCGACTATTTTTGTTCTTAGTAGTCTTGGAATCTGCAGATGTGACACTGCTACGAGGTGCCCTTGCTCGTTGTCAGGGTAAAGCTGCTTTGCACAAGGCCTGAAGGACCCTCGTTGACCTTGATTTCTTATGTAAGACAAGCTCATTTGACCTTAGGCATCAACCCAATGGATGTTTCCAAAGCAATCTGATTAAACCATCTGTGCGCTTCTCACGGAGAAGGTGGGTGAGAATGACCGGTGACACACGCTGCTTCACCGCTAGCGGGGTTTTAAATATAACCTGGTGCTTGTAAGAGTGAAGAAGTTTGAAAGAAGGAAAGCAAATTAGCACCTTGGCTTTAGCATGTGCATTGAGAATAACTCGATCCTTTGAAAATTACTACACTTTAAAAAAAAAAAAGAGGAGGGGTACCTTTGTTGATTACAATGTTTTAAGGAACTTAAAATATCAAGAAAGCCTTTGTTGCACGCTGTTAGGTGATAGTTTTCATCCCGTGTACATGAGAGGTCACCAAATTTTGTTAGCATTGGATTATTTTATTTTTTTTTTAAAAAGAGACAGGCACTTTTGATAGAAATTTACATGGAAATGTGCAGATTACATGGGACCGTTGAATAAAAGCAGACAAGTTGGTCCCTTGGTCACCTTTCCAGCCACGCAGCCTCCCTGGTCTTATGTCACCCTGTGTGTCTCCAGCTAATTCAAAATTAAATTTTTCTGACAAGTCTTCCACCGAATATTTCTCACTTTGAATTTTCTATTCCCACATAATGTGAAAATCATCTGACTCCCTTCACATAGGGTAGCCATCCAGGTCTGAAGTTCCTCCAGCTGTTGTTATATACAGCACAATAACTTCTGTTTGGATGTGAGCATTTCTCTTTCTCAAAGCTAATCTATTAATTCGGGCCACTTCTAAACCCCTTTACAGTTTTGACTCTTCTCCCCGCCTCCTAACAACAGAACTGTCTTCTCTTCCAAAAATTGTCTGTGCTATGCTATTATTTAACTCTCCAGCCTCATATTCTTACAACCTGGGGAAGCGATCTCTTGATCCGCGTCCTTGAGAGGTGTCATTTTCCCCTCTCCAGATGGTTTGTGCAAAACCTTGGGTCTCGCAAAGGCTAGGACAGCTAGAATCTGGAAAAAGGCCACAAACGCGTTTCAAAGACATCCTACAGTGGTTGCAGGTAAGATCTTGAGGTCTCAGGTGGGTGCCAAGCTTGATTCGAATCATGTATTATTGTGAGCATGGAGTTTGTTAGGGCATCTTGTGACTCCCTAGCAAGGCAACCTTGACCTCCTATGGGCAAGGTCTCCGCTATGCTAAACATGGCTGGGACGTCAACTGTAGAACCAACCACCGTGGTCAGATGGTGTCTGTCGCTCTTGGGCACATGGTCTTTGTTCTTCGCATGAGGTTTCATATATAAGCTTCGCTTCAGGTGTTCCCAGATGGAGCTGCGCTCTCTTTACTCTCCTGCCAGACTTTCCCACAACAGCCTGGTCACCGTTCGTGCTGGTAAGACTCGTTCGGTGGTTGGGAACGAAAGCCTGTCTCTCCCCAGGTTCGTGTTAGCGAACACCATCTTTTCTGGTTGGAGCAGCTCATACAGGCAACTTCAGTAGTCTTGGTGTATAGTCCTGGGAGACACAGAAATTTCCCATTCATGCCCTAAAGCTCTGGGCTGCTTTAAAAGGCATTCATGCAAAGCTTTCTGGTCTGTCAACCACTGCTCGCTGTATCAAAACGATTACCTTTTCCTCTTGTCAGGCATCCCGGTTTCCCCGTGGGTTTGGTGTAAAGACAACAGGATTTGCTAGTCTCAGTAGCTCCCCTCCTGCTTGTCCTTGAACGCTCTAGGAGATGAATTGAATGGAGATCTGCTTTCCCCCCGCCCGCCCCAGGTAGGAGGTCTATTTTGAAGTTATTTCAAGGGCATGTGATGTGGGGTTAGCCCAATGTAAATAAACCCAGACTGCTTATTTCCCATGTGACCGAGAAATGCCGATGCTTCTGCTTTGGAGTAGGTTCGTGCCCAAGGTCTTTCTGAGATGTTTCGACTTGCATGGCTGAACCGTCCTGGAGCTGATCTCCTGAGCTCTGCTGTTTCTCTGTGAAGCTCTGAAGAAGCCAGGATGATTCTGGTCAGTGAAGCAGGTTGGACGCAGTCTTCGTATCACAGTCTGGTAAAGACTGTTGAGGTCCCTGAAATCCATCTGGGATATTCTCTGACCTCCTGAGTCAGAGATTTGCCCACTTGATTCATCCCACATCTAAAACACGGTTCCTCACAGCTCGGATGTCCTACAGGTCTCCTTGCTTGCTAACTCTTCTTCCCCTGCTGTACCAGAGGTCAGAGATAGGGAAGGGAGGTCTCCTAGGAGCAGCTTTCCCCTCTCTCAGTTACAGCTTCTGACTATTTTGGGATACCCGGTGGAGCCAGCAGCCTGGGTTTCCCCCTTGGCTCTGTTAAGATTGATCTTGTCCCCGTTGCCTGGTTGTGGGTTGGGCATCTGTTTCCTTCATCTGCTTTCTGAGCTTGTGGTGGGAGGACAGGGGAAACCTGACTCCTTGTGGCTGACACAGCTTAGCTCTCAAGGGAAGAGCATTCCTTTGGAGTCTACCCACATTTTTCTCTAAGACGCAGTCTAATTCAGCCGAGATTTAATAATGTTTCCTTCCCCAAGCCTCACACCTCTAAAGCTCTCTCTTTCACACCCTTCATGTCAGGAAAGTTCTCCCATATGAAGGTCTTTCTGGAGGGTCACTGGCAACTGTTGCTACAAGGTAAGAATTTGGCAATTCCAAGTGAAGGCGAGGTGGGTGCATTGAGGCTCGCTGCCATATTGCCGAGGTGCCTCCACCACCAGGCTCAGCTGACAGGTCCTCTCCTTCAGGCTGAAGGAGCTGAGGTGCTTCCTTCTTTCACACACATCATGGGTCATCTTCCGTATCTTCTCCAAGCAGCGTCCTGTCTCTGAAGCACGGAGGGCAGATGCAACGTTGGGCTGAGCAGCTTCGTGGGTGCGTGGAGGACGTGACCCTCTGCCCTTTGAATTAATGGCATAGGGAAATCTGGGATTAGGTGGGGATTGTCACTTGAAGATAAGATCCAGTGTGGGTGAAACAACTGTACATGGGGAACGTGCGTGCTGGTTAGCGTCTTCCCACCTGCTTGCACGGAGTCTTCTGGAGTTTTATTTCTGTATGAGAGGAAAATGAAAGACGTGTGATGGACCTTCATCCATCCACGCACCCATTTGGGGGTAGCTCCGGTGCTGGCGCAGGCTCTGCAGAAGTCACCACACCATTTCCATGTCTCCTGAGCTGCACTGGGGCTGTTGCAGGGAGACACGGAGCTTGGGATGCAAACCCTCTGCCACAGCCCATGAATAAATCTATAAAATATTGCCCAGCGTATCATTTTTCTCACCTAACGACATGAGGCAATTCAGCTCAACAGTAACGGAGAGGGGAAAAACCAGGAAATAGTTTGTGAAAATGCTTTCAAATTACAAAGCACTAAAGGCCACCGCACACACTAGGAATTTATGGAAATGATGCACAACAAAAAACCCTCTATAAAAGGGATCTGGGTCATGTTTGGTTATTTTAGTATGATTACAGCCAATGGTTCTTGGTATTTAAATCGCATTTAATGGGGAGAAAAAATTGTGGTAGCTCCAAGCCATGAAAACTCTGATTTTATTTTATTTTTTTTTTTTTTTTAAAAAAGGAAGCACACAGCAAAACTTGAAATGAAAGAGCTAACGAAACCCATATCCTGCAGACCACTTGCACTGAAACTTTATAAACATAAAAGAAAATACTCCTAAGTAAGCTAATACTCATTGAGCGAGAAGGACTTTCTCTCATCCGCTCCGGCAGGGTTTGAACCACGCTGTATTTCAGGCAGTCGGGAAGTTAATGAGATTTTTATGTCAAATGATATTTTTCATATGTATTACTTAAAGCAATTCATTTCAGGCGGGGAAAGGCCAGCTGCTTGGTCGCTGCATCGATTGTATAAAAATGATGTGTGTTATACTAGCTGTGAGGATCTGGCCTCCAAAATTTCTAGTTTTGGTTTTTTTTTTTCCACAGATAAATGTTAGTCTAACAGGCAAGGCTTTCGTTGAGAATGTAAGGATAAATATGTGAAGGTTTCCTGGGAAACTTACTACACTGCAAAAAAAAGACCCCAAAAAAATAATAAAAAAAAAAATTAAAAAAAATGAAACCTTGGAATGCTCAGGCATTATCGGCGTAATGTTATGGATGGGAGAAGCCATCAAACATTGGCTAAATGCTAGTTAGGAGAAGTAATTTTTAAAATTCTTGTCAGCTGGGACAAAGTTATGTCTAAGCTCCCCGTGGCCTTGGCAAGCCGTAACAGCCCGCAGAGAGACGTACGTGTGGCAGAGCGCATCTAAACACCCCGGCTCCGATGGCAGGGAAAGTAAATTAAAGGAACAGGTTTGATCATAAACCTCCTGGAAAATATGAGGATATTAAAGCCGGCTGGATAATTAGCATAATTACATCACGGCGCATGCAAAGGAGATCATCTGAAGGGATATTGTGTTGTGGGAGCTCGGCTTCGACTGGTAGCGCGTGTTGAACGACAGACTAATAGACCGCTCCAGGGAACGGAGCAGTAAAATCTTGTTATGAATTTGTTTATCAAGAATGCAGAGATAGGAAGGAACAACGACGGCAGTTAACTGGCTGAATTATTGCTTTTTTAACCTTGCTTTCTGCTGATAGGCTTTTGTCAACGCCTCAGCATCCTATTTACTTTAGGGGCAAAGGAAAAATAGGAGCTGGCAGAGGACTTGCAGGTCACCAGCACTTCGTATGCCGGTAGCAGGAGCCTGTTTCTGTGGCTGCTTCTCTCTTTCCTGTTCCCGCTGCCTTTGCCGTGCTCTGCTTGTGACTCAGCAGATGCTGGTGCTTCAAGAAGTGGTGCTGGCTCCTGCACTGTGGTCGCTTTGCTTTCCTAGCTCCTCTTTCGACCAAGATGGGAAGAGAATCACAGAATCACTGGGGCTGGAAGGGACCTCTGGAGATCATCTAGTCCAACCCCCCTGCCAGAGCAGGGTCACCCAGAGCAGGTTGCACAGGATGGTGTCCAGGTGGGTTTGGAATGTCTCCACAGTTGGGGACTCCACCACCTCTCTGGGCAGCCTCTTCCAGTGCTCTGCCACCCTCAAAGTCAAGAAGTTCCTCCTCATGTTTAGATGGAACTTCCTATGGTCAAGTTTGTGCCCATTACCTCTTGTCCTGTCACTGGGCACCACTGAAAAAAGACTGGTCCCATCCTCCCGGCACCCTCCCTTTAAGTATTTATAAGCACTGATGAGATCCCTCCTCAGTCTTCTCCAGACTAAAAAGACCCAAGTCCCTCAGCCTTTCCTCATAAGAAAGATGTTCCAGTCCCCTGATCATCTTTGTAGCCCCAGTGCTTCATGACTTGTAGATGATCAAAATCTACTGGGGAAAACTAAAATGCCTTCTTCAATGTCCTGATTTGCTGCTTTGTGCCCTTTCTGCCTAACTTGAAAATGTCTCCCGTGACTTTTGTTTTTCAATTTGCAGAGTTGTGCCCGTGCTGTTGTCACTCCAGGCTCTCCCCGCCCGTGGCCTTTTGAACCTACTCAGCAGTTTAGGTCATGTTGAACAGAGGATGCTCAGTCCTGTAGGATCTTCTAGGGCCACCTAGAAGGAAGATGTGTAGAGACAGTGCTGAGGGACATGGTTTAGTGGTGGACTTGGCAGTGCTAGGTTAACAGTTGGACTTGATGAGCTTAAAGGTCTCTTCCAACCAAAACGATTCTATGAAAATCCACACCACTATCCAGCTGCAAAGTGAGGTTGGTATTTCTCTTCTGTTTGGTCCACCGCAGATGAATGAGTATAGAATCATAGAATGGTTTAGGTTGGAAGGGACCTTAAAGATCATCTAGTTCCAACCCCCCTGCCATGGGCAGGGACACCTCCCACTAGACCAGGTTGCTCAAAGCCCCATCCAACCTGGCCTTGAACACCTCCAGGGATGGGGCAGCCACAACTTCTCTGGGCAACCTGGGCCAGTGCCTCACCACCCTCACAGTCAAGAATTTCTTCCTAATAACTAATCTAAATCTCCCCTCTTCCAGTTTGAAGCCATCACCCCTCGTCCTATCACTCCATGCCCTTGTAAAAAGTCCCTCTCCAGCTTTCTTATAGGCCCCTTTCAGATACTGGAAGGCTGCTAGAAGGTCTCCTCGGAGCCTTCTCTTCTCCAGGCTGAACAACCCCAACTCTCTCAGCCTGTGAGAAAGTATCTACTGGTCAGCCAAGGAGCAAGCATGCAGCCTGGCAAGAGGAGACGCGATTGGTGGGAAATCGCTCCTTGGGGACTTCCTCCACGATGGAAGGGGTTGAAATGCAATGGAAGATCCAGGAATAAAGCACCAGAGGTGGACGCTCCGTGGTGATGGGGAAGCAGCACATCTAGCGCTTGTTTTGTATAGTGAGGTTAGTGAACGAGTTGGCATCGTTGTCGCTAACTGCTGTACAAAACTAACACATTGGCCCGGGTTATGGATGATGCTTCACATCACATTGCACCAGCACCGAACATCTTGGCAGCATCCTGGGTCTCAGTAGGATCGGGTTGGTTGACTCCTCCATCAAACTACCAAAGATTTTCTGCATGAGCATGCTGTATGTCCAAATCTCAGTCCTGAGAGAACGCTCTGGGTTTTCAGCGCTGCTGCTGTGGTGTGGAAAATAGTGATTTTACACCTTTTTAAATTAGCTACTGCTTTCCATGGTAAGTGCAAAACAACACCAAAAACTTTTACAAATGCTGCAGTTTGAAGCAATTCTCAGAAGTCATGTGGCATGTCGTGAAGAATATGCATTTGTGGTATTAGATAGGAGCAGACCTTGTCTGGGGCAGTTTTTGGCTGCTGGATTATTATCTCAGCAAAGCTGGCTGGGAAATTAAGACGTGCATTGCTTTTCTTTCTCTGCCAGCAGCTTCACTTCCAGTGCGTTCAGCAGCAGAAGATCTCCAAAAGGCTGTGGTGCCCTGCTCGACATGAACCCTGCCCCATGTTGTCTTGTGTATCCCATGCCAGAGACTCCTGAACAAGCAGATGCAGGAAAGCTTCTGGCCCTGGGGTCATTTCAAGGTGGGTTCTGGTGCTAAATCCTGCTGCTGCTTGGGATCTTGCCTCTCCTGGGGTGGGACTTGCAAGGGAGATGCTGATGGTATGGCCAAGGGGAGCAACGAATAATGCCAGTCAACCAGGTGGGGTTGGATGCAGACCACTGACTTAGAGACAAAACCCAACAATGCTGTCTCTTGGGTCTTGCCAGCTCTCCGTGGTGCCCAAAATCAGCTTGTTCCTGGCAAGGGGGAAAATATTAGGGATCTTTCCATGTCTCCAGGCTCCCATGGCTTTTCCTGCACGACCAAAGGCCAGGGAATCTACTGTCTGTGGCCAAGATGGTTAAACCCAGGGAAAACACACTGGGATTTTTCAGCTTTATCCTGAATAAAATCAAACATCCACCTGATGGCAGCAGAGAACGGGGAATGGGTGAGTGGTGGCCAGCCTGGCTGTCCGTCGAGTGCTGAACATGCATCGGGGATTTCTGAAATACGGAGCGTGGTTTGGTGATGTGGCCTTCCCATGGCGAAAGCCAATGTCCCCTGTCCTAGGAAGAGTTCACCAACAGCATCTCTGTGCCCTCCTGGAGAGGAAAAGGCCACGCAGGGTTCGGGTACCGCTTTTGGGGATGCCACAACACGATGAGCAGTATGAAGTGCCCAGTGTGCTTGGAGGATGGCTTCTGCTGAGCATCAGCATCTCCCAAAACCAGGTGGTGAGGACTGTGGTGGTACGGCTGCAGGCTGGGTGCCCACGGTTGCACTTGCGAGTGGCGCTGGATCCAGCCGCCGTCCCTTCAGCCATGAGCACTACTGGTGGTGGCTGGAGGTGTCAGGAGAGTGAGTTTGGGACGTGGATGGATGTAATGGGGGAATTTGGGAGCTCACCATGGGGTGTTCAAGTGGGAGAGCTCCTGAAGCAAAACTGGGGAGTTGCTTTACAAGGGACAGAAGTTCTCAACAGCAGGAAAGGCTTGGTTCCAAAACACATCTCAGGGAAAGGGGTGAGATCCACCAGTGACCACAATTTGGAGCAAGCACCTTTCTGCATAGCATTTTCTGTTCATACCACTGGCATCTTCCCAGGGCTTGCTGGGACAGGGAAGGACGTGGGTCTTCCCATGTGTCATGGAGTCACAGCCATCCGTGGCACGTTTCATTAAAGAAAACCTGGGGTAACTTTCTTAACTGAAACTCTTCCTGATGAATAAACCCAATTCTTTGATTTTTCAGCATCTGTTCAGCCAAGCTGCTTGGGTCACAGGAGGGGGATTTAAGAAAAGCTTTGGGGAATATCTCAAAGGAACACTCTTAAAGCAAAACAACTCTTTCTATTCAAAATATGTTTTATTTTGAATTTAATTCTATTGGGGGAAAATATACTTTTAAATGCTCCATTTGAAAAAAAGGTTTGACCCACAATTTAACTCTTAAACTTACTAATATTTTTTTTGCTGTTAGACCCCCAGTTACATTATCATTTTTAATTGCCAGTGAATGGAAAAATCAGCTGTACATCTGCAGTGACCAGTGCTGTCGCTGGGACCTCGTGACATATTTGATACTAAGAAAACAGACATTGTGGCAAGAAGCGAGGAGACGAAGTTGCATGAAAAAGGAGAGGTGGGGGGAGCACAGAATGATTTGTTTTGTTTAAAATAACTTTGCTCTTCTCTTGCCCTGTGCAGATCCCACATGCAGGAATGGCATCAAGGCAGCAACAGGGGAGGCTGGAGCTCTTTCTAGCATAGGAAATGTCCCTGGGGTAGGGACTGCCCCCCAATCCTGCTCTGCCTGGCCCCTTCCCACCCGACTTCTCTCACAATGTCCTGCGACGATGGCAGGAGGTCTCAAATGGGAATCGGCAGCGTCTCCACCAACCTGCTATATATAATGCTCATCTGTAAGTGCCTTAAATAAACACTTTTAAATGACCATGCAGAGACATAAGGAAGGTAAAAAGCACCCACTGGGTGCCATGCTGCTCACTGCAAAGCCCCTCCTGCCCCTTCCCTCCCCAAATCCTCTTAGGATGTCCCCACTGCTGCCATCAGCTCAGGTCACCAGCCAGGAGAGAGGATGCTTTGGGCTAGTACCATGAAAACAGGTGCCACTTCCACCCAAAGCCCTTTCCAAAACCAGCCATGGGGTGGAGGCTTGTTGTTGTTCCAAAGGCAGGTGCAGTGTCCCCACCCCAGTGTCTGGGCTCTCCTTTCTGTGCCTTCAAAGGACAAAAAAAAAAAAAGAAGGAAAGAAACCCAACGTAATATTTTGAAAAGTATTGCACGTTGGCAGAGTAACAGAGATGTTGTATGAACTTGAAAAACTAAATTTGGATGGTGTTCACTGCTGTTGTCAGCTTTAAAGTGTTAGCTGGTCTTTGCATGATTACTTGGCCCATTTATCCGTATAATTGGAAAATAGCATTTATATCCATATGACCTTTCAGTGACCAAGTAATCAGAGCAACAGCAGGTCAATGATTTGGTGTCAGGTGAAGAGCTGCTGACACCAATAGGTCTATGCTCAAGGAACGCAGCAGCGACAGACTGGAGGGCAGCCTTGTTTGAAGACCAAGGAGAGCCGAACAAGTTGATTTCAAAGATAACCTCATTCTGCATTCAAAGCAAACCTTTAGCTAATAATATTAAATACTAACAAAAGAGACTATGGTCAGTTACGGGTAATAAACTATTAATTAGAGCTTTGTCATAAACGACTCTCGACCTTTGCGCCAAGACAATAAGCAATTGGGGATCCTTTGTTTCTGTGCTCTTGACTCCAGCAGTGTCAAATGTTGGATACAGGTGAGTTATGTTGTTCTCCCTCTTTGCGAAAGGTGATGCCCGGTAATTTGAGGATATTCGGCAACTTAGAAACTAATTAGTTTAAAATTAAATTTTCCACTCTGCCAGACCAAGTACAATAAGACAGGTCTTAAGATACAAGAGACCACTTTGGAAAGGAGCAAAGGGTGAATGGGCACATGAAATTGCCGGCACGCGTTTCAGGCAGATCCAGCCACCCTAATTAGGTGGAACACAAAACCATCCTGCAGATGCTGCCAGCACTCATGGGGTCTTACAGCCCCGAGTGCTGCCAGGGCTGGGGGAGGTCCCTGTGGTCCCCCTGATGTCCCCAAATCTTCCCTGTCCACCTCCTTGCCATGGGATGGTCTTTTCCCACCTCTACCTTCCACTTCCTTTTCAACCTTCTCCCTTGTGCTGGGGCTCACCTAATGTGTGCAGCAAACTGGAAGGATAAAATAAGCTCAACTGCCCAGCTGAAGACTCTTTAAAATTAAAAAATACATATATATATATTCAATTAATCGTGGGCAGAACTGATGGGCTTGCACTGCACTGCTGTGCCCATTACATCTCATTGCTGATCTAGCTGAAATCTGCCTTTGAAAGGGTAGCGGCCCAAATCCCATCTTTTCCCTTGCATTGGGATTTCCTTCCTTGTGCCTCTTGCCTGCAAAGACCCTCTCCGGGTAAACCTGTTGCTCCCCATTCCCAAGGTCCCGGTGCAGCTCTGGTTTTCTGGGAGGGCATTTGTGGGTTCTTTCCCACCCTCATGGCCACTGCAGGGCTGAGGACAGCTGAGCAAAGGGCTACTTGCCACAGGGGCCAGGGCCGTGTCTCCTCTTCTTGGCCAAACACACGGTCATCATGGGATGTGCTTCAATACACGACTGGACATGCACTGTTTGTGATGAAGAAGATGAGGTTGGCTCATGGGATGTGCTTCACCGCCCAGAGTGTGTCCGCAGCACCAAAACTCTGGAAGTATTTGCAGGACTGGGCTCCAGTTGAGTAAATCCTACCAGGTAGGAATCCCCTCTTGAGTGCAATCAGGTTGCAATTACTTTGGGTTCCTATCTTTTGGAAATAAACAAGCAAAAAAACCCTTCTGAATGTTCCCAAAATATTTTTTTTAAATACACAAAACCAGAAAAGGTTACGTTAATATTGGTAAAAGCCCTTCCCCACACCCCCAAAAGCCTCAAGCCCCTACTCCAAGCCAGCTCCGCACCGTAGTCCTCTTGCTTGTGGTTAGCACCGCTGGAGAAACTGTAATTGTTCATAAGCCAAGTAGCACTTCCCAAAGTACAGTATTTGTTTAATGGATCATTAAACCAATATAAGTAACACTGAAGCATGCATGGAAGCAACGAAGATTTAAATGTAATTACACAGGGAAACTTGGAGCATGACTGTCCGCCTTCCGAGGCTGAGTAGCAGCATGAGTAGCATCACCAAAGTGAGGGGATTAAACGGAGCTCAGGAGGGGGTTGACTCTCCAAGGCACTGCTTTAGGTTTCTCCATTTCTTTCCTGCTTAGAGGGAAAATTTGGGAACAGGCTCTAACCACCTTACTTTGTTCCTGGAATAATTTCCTCTGTAATGATTTAATCAAGATCAATGAAATTAAATCAAAAAAAACCCCCATCTCTTCTACGGCTGTGTGAATCAAGATATCACGCCATTTGGCACCCGTTTTGGAAAACATTTTGGAGTTATCCTTGTGTGTTTGCCATCCACAGATTCAAGCGCCGAAGGGGAACTCAGTAACCATTTTAGCCGACCTGCCCGGGGCTTTGCCGCACCATCCCTGCCACCAGCCGGGAAAACCCTAACCCCGAGCACAGCCACCCACCTTCTTATCGATCGAGGACTTTGCATCATGCTGAGCCAACGCAGATTCCTTTGGGAAAGCCGCTTGAGCTATAAAATAATGCAGTATTAAAAAATGAACTTTATATGATAAAAGCCAAATCCTGCGGCCAGGAAGGGCTATGTGATATGAGCAAAACACGCATGGGAGCACAGCACGATGTGTGGCCTTTGCTGTCCAAAACGCGTGTTCAGACCACAACCAGTAGAGAATAAATTGTCAGGGCTCTTTTCCCAGGATCCATGAGCAAGAATTCGGCGTTGGGCTGGTTTTGGTACTTGGAAGCTGCGCTGCGGTCACCTGGGGACGGAGTGTCCTGAATTTACCGTCACTGAACTGGCACCAAGAAAGGCAAAGCTCTCAGGTGAAGGTTGCGGAATGCTCAAAGAGGTGAATATTCCTATTTTATCAGCGAACAGTTGCATGGCACTGGGTTATGGTTTAAGCCTTGTTGGATTAAACTAATCTGGGCTGTTAAAGTGGATGAGACCAGGGAGGGGGCACCGTAGGATGCTGATGGAATTATTTGTCTTCAAAGCACCTACGTAAGGATGGTTTTGGCTTGTGCAGGTGTGTATATTGGTAACTAATTGCAGGGCTGCTTGGGCTGCAGCTAATTCACAGAGTCACCGGGGTTGGAAGGGACCTCTGGAGATCATCTAGTCCAACCCCCCTGCCATAGCAGGGTCACCTACAGGAGGTTGCACAGGATGGTGTCCAGGCGGGTTTGGAATGTCTCCAGAGTCGGAGACTCCACCACCTCTCTGGGCAGCCTCTTCCAGTGCTCTGCCACCCTCAAAGTCAAGAAGTTCCTCCTCCATGTTTAGATGGAACTTCCTACAGTCAAGTTTGTGCCCATTACCTCTTGTCCTGTCACTGGGCACCACTGCAAAAAGACTGGTGCCATCCTCCCGGCACCCTCCCTTTAAGGATTTGTCAGCATTGATGAGATCCCCCCCTCAGTCTTCTCCAGACTAAAAAGACCCAAGCCCCTCAGCCTTTCCTCATAAGAAAGATGTTCCAGTCCCTGATCATCTTTGTAGCCCTCTGCTGTCCCCTCTCCAGCAGTTCCCTCTCCTTCTTGAACCGGGGAGCCCAGAACTGGACACAGTACTCCAGTAATTTAGCTTTTTTGGTGAAGGAAGAGCTCAGCTTTGCAGCTAGGAGAAACCAGTGAGGTTGGGCTGAAACCCCAGCTGTATGCTGGCCTCCTCTGGTCTCTCTGAGCTTGCCCTTTAACTTCTTACTGCGCAGGGAGGTAATTTGCTGTCCTGAAAATGCTCGTTACCAACTCCAGTGCAACCTCACTGGCTGGTACAGCCATGCAGTCAATGAAAGTTTGTTATTCTGTTCGTTATTACTCAAGTTAGCATAAACAAATTTGCCAATAATAGAAAACACCGCCCAAGACAGCATCGTTGCACTAATAATTTGAATGCTCTGCGTACAGCATGGGGGAGCATTTGGGGGCTCCTAATGTCCAAAAGCTAACTGTGATCTCAACCGTGAAAAACACAGCATCTTCAGCACCCTCATCTTCCTAACCATGAGTTTGAAAATAAAATGCTGGGAATGCCTTGGAAAGGAAGCGCTGGTTCAGTCCTCGCACGCCTGCTGAGCACACCACGAGGACATGAGGTCTTCATGTACCTCTGCTCCAGGCACCCCATGCATTGGAGAGGATTTAATATTCCTGTTTTTACATCCAGAGCTGAGCTCTGGGCTCTCTGCTGTGTTTGGATATGAAACCTGTTGCTTTCATCCCTTCTGTGCTTCTGCGTGTCCATGGGTCCCCTTGTTGAGGAGACACGGAGAGAGGGTAGCAAGCCCCAAGGAGCAATGCTGCCCTTGCTCCAAGCCCCTGGGACTGTTTCGGCATGTGGATTTACAACATTATAAGCGACATCTATGCAACCCTGGCCCAATGTGTCCAAATCTCTAAGCTCTATTATTTCCATTTGGGCAGATAAATAAGCAGCTGGATGTCCAGAGGGACCTACCAACCCTTCTCGTATTTCCTCAAGCTCCCCAATCCCAGCTCTGGAGGCCAATGCTATGTTTCCCGGAGCCTGCGACAATCGGATGATGCTACCAGGGATCCCAGGCTGAGCCTAGGCAGGTTGGAACACCCAAGGGTGCCCAGGCTTCGGGATTTCCCCCTGCCTTTCCCTGGGATGTGGGAGGTGACAGCTCTTCCACCTTGCTGGACCTGGAGAGGGCAGCAGAGAAAAGCGGAGCATCCCTGGCTGCGAGCGCCTGGATGGAGCAGGAGCAGCTGCGCTCCAGTATCCAAACACACTTCTCTGTGAGGAGGGTAATTTAGAGCAATTACACCGATTATTATTGCTTTTCTAATTAGTGCTTTTCCTACAGAATTAGCTGAGTGTTTATTAGGAGCCGCTTGTTGCCAATAGCTTAACTGCTTCAGTACCAGTTTTTATCAAACGTTAGAGGGGCTTAATTTTATTTAATTTTTTTTTTCCTGTGTGTAACTGGTTTTGTTATCTGGTTTCACATAAAAGCCCCGATTAAATATTCATTTTGCTTTGTTACATATGGCATTAAATTTTCATGAGCTGCGTGTTCTTGAAATTTGGGGGGGGGGGACGACGACGGACGAGGAGGACGAGAGAGGCGAAGAAACCAGCACTCATTTGAAGGCAGGGGTGCGTGCACGTGGGTTTGCTTTAGTGATAGGGAGGGAACTGAAAAAAAGCAAAACAAAATTAATAAAAAAACTGCCTTTTTCTCATGTACTGTAGAGATCCAGCCTTAAATCAGCCTTAAATCCACCAGCGGTGGGGAAAAGAATCGCGAGGCAGGTGGAGTTTCGGTCCCTGTCCTCTTGTGTTTCGGCACAAGGCTGCGGCATCAAGGCTAATCCCAAGGGGAAAACCGGTTTCCTTTGGTGCCGAGAAGATGATTTTCACTCTCAGCCCTTTTTCCACCTTCCCAAGTGCTTTTGAGTGAGTTTTGTGGGTCCCTAGCCCGTGCAATCCTTCCTCAGCGTTGTCAGGGTATAAACATGTATTGTTGGGAAGGGGTTACCTTTTAGCGATGCCGATGGAAAGCGTTGGGATCGATGGTGGTTTGATCAGGGGGATTAAAAAAAACTAGCAATAAATTAAAAAAAAAAACCAAACCCAAACCCAAACAACCTAGCAATAAAAGTGATGATGATTAAATCCTTACCCTCCTCTCTGATGCGGGGTAAGGATTTAAAAGCTTGCGTTTACCTTCCCCAGTACATGTAATTTTAATTTACCAGCAGTTGATTTCTACCCCACAGCTGTAGGGCCGGCTCGCCTGCTCCCATCCCCCTGTATAAGGGTTTTGGTTTGGTTTTGTTTGGTTTTTTTTTTTTTAAACCTAGGATTAGCTGACCTGCAGCGAGAGCACGGCTTTGGGTTTGTAGCAAGGACAAGATCCAGCACAGCAAAGAGGTTGTGTCTCCCCGGGGTTTCCCGGCATCCCGGCAGGCAGCTGCCAGAAAAGCTCTAGATACCCCATTTCCCTCCCCCAGCTTCACCCTGCAGACCCTCAGAATATATTTCATGGAGAAAGAGCAAAAAAGTTTATGCTGAAAGTACAAGTTTCCAAAAATTACATTGTCCTGCAAAGCAAAAAGAGAGAGAAAATACAAAACTGACTTTTTTCATTTTTTGAGCTGGGGAAATTTGAATTATAACAACAAAGACAAAACAGCATTTCAAACAAATGTCTTTCAATATATCCTATAAAAATCTAATTAAATACTTTCCCTGAAAATATGACTTATTCTTAAGACACCTTAGAGGTCTGAGGGGGGTTTTGTCAAGGGGAAAATATGGTTTTGTGTAGTTTTTTGATCAACTCTCTTTGGTCAATTCTCACGTAATGTCATGACTTTGATAGAAATCGAGCACCCTCCTTTCTATCCACAGAAAACAGCAACGCGTCTTACCTGTATTTGAAATTAAACAGGGAAACAAAATTTGAAAAATGAGGAAAAAGTATTATTTTCAATTTTTCTTCCCCTTCCCTTGCTTTCAGAGGGCAGATAGGGGCGGTGGGACACAGAGAGCCAGGAAAGAGCTGTCACGTTTTTCCTCCTCCTACCCTCAAAATTAGAGAAAATAATCCATTTGTTTTCAGAAACCTTATAGTTAGAATATTTCTGAAGACTTTTGGTAGTAATATATTGGGTTTTACCATAAGATACAGAAGAATTCCCGTGTCCCACCAGCCACAGCAGGTGATAGGATGAGCATGTGGGTTCCAGCTCTCTCATAGAGGGATAGAAATTATTATCCATAATAAAAAAGTTTCTAACTGGCAGCATTTCTGCCAATTCTGGGTGGCACCGTCACACCTGGCTGCCCAGTGTGAGCTCAAAGAGCTGCCTTGAACAAGGGAACGCGTTTGTACCTATTTCAGGGTAAAATAGGCTCAAAGTGCTTGTCCGGCATAGATACGCAAAGCAAATGTCCTGTGTCTTTTGGGATGTTTGTGTTTTTGTATAATTTCGATTTTACATATATGTAAGTAAAATTTTATATATATATATATATAATTTTTTTAACCTACAAAAAAAATAATAAGACATTTTTCTCCACAATATCAGGACTTACAGAATAACTACTTGACAAAACATTGACCAGAACATCAAATCCTCCGAATTATGTCCTACTTACGGGTTTCCAAAAGCGAGCTTTAGAATAAATTCCTGGGGATAAGTAGGATGGGAAATACACGGGCTAATATGTGTACGCGCATCGCGAGTGACGCTGTTGCAACTGCTGAAACCGAGGAAGGTGGTAAGATAAATGAAATTCATAGTCAATAGATCATTTCTTATCCCCCTCTTGGGGCACAGGGTTCAGGTTTTGTTTGGTTTGGAATATATTTTTTTTTGCCTGTGTGCAGCTATCCCTGAACGTGAGAGTAGGACTGGGAGGACTTTGGGGTACCCAGTGGGACCATCCCGACCTTCCCGGGGTCTGCAGGCCCATCCACGCCACTTGGGGATGGGCTCCTCCTCCGACTAAAAGTCCTGGTTTTGGATAATGTCATAAATTTCAATTTTGGGTTTTTTTTTTATTGTTGCCACTGAGAATTACTCATTCCTCTCTTTGTTTGAAACAGCAGATTTTAAAACAAGGTTAACTGAAAGGAAACTATGGAGCATATTAGAGGCGAATGAAAGCTGGAAGGGGGGAGAAGACAAATCATTCCCATGGCAAAGGTGGACTTTTCGGGTGAATAAAACCATACACAAAAAATGGCGTCAAATTAAACACATTTTGTCTGGAGCGGGGAGGGTGGGGAAAGTGCCACAAAAATGTAGAGGTAAAACATCATTAGAAGTTAGTCAAAATGGGATATTTACATTTTTAAAGAGTAGTTTGAAAGTATTGAAAATGCATTTGGAAACGTGAAGCCTTTGCCCCCACTGCTGTCTTGAGAAAAAAAAAAAAAAAAAAAAAGAATTTGAGTAAAATGATTAGGGTCAAATTAAACATTCCTTTAATTTACAATAAATGTTCTTAACTTTAAGAGAGAAAAATTAAAGAACTTTGCTTGTGGGCTGTACAAACCATTTTTTTCTCCAAAATTTTGCAGGGGCTAGAAAATAAGGGAGAACAGTTCAATTTGATCCATGGGACAGCGCATGGCCGGTGAGGAGGATGCAGGGGGTGCCCTGGGCAGGACGGGCACTGAGATGGCTCTGCTCCACAGCGGCATCCATCAAAAAGGGGTTTTGCTGCCCGGATTTTCTCTCCCTGTTGGTTTATATATGTTTTTTTCTGGGGTACGAGCACAGATATACCGCGCTTGGAAGGTTCATCCAGGTTTGGCATTTAAACTTTTCTCTCATAGCGTGTGCATTCTACTTTTAGCTTAATTCTTGGTAAATTATCCTAAAGTCATCCTCACCCTTCCAAGTCTCTTTCCATTAGAAGGTGAGAGATCTTGTCTGGACAAGCCGTTTTCCAGGGCAATTTGCACAGCCCTGCCGGGTTTTCCTCGAGAAGGTGAGATAAACGGGACCGTAGCACTACAAAAAAAGCACAGGGGGTGGCTGGGACTCCCTGAAACAAAGGGATTTTCATGGAAAACTGTCTTTTTTTGAGTGTGGAAAAGCTAGCTGCTAATTCTTTGCCACTTATCATTTTATTTAGGTCTCTTCAGAGTTTTGTTTCGGACAGGGGGAAAACACAAACCCTGTTTGCGGACAAGCGCATCACTCTGAAAAGCCGGTCGTGGCCATTTGCGATAACGGTTTGCGTTCAATTAGGTGAGTAACCGTTTGAAAAGTAATTCTGGGCACTTCGTCATGAAAAATGGCTTCAGTTTTTCAGCTGCTGTTGCAAATATGGGGACCGGGGTCTGCTGGACCCAAGAGAGCTGCCTTTGTGCCAGCCCGCAGTGCTGCCCACCCCGCTTCACCCCGGCACCTTTCGGAGCCTCCCAAAGAGCCAAGGCTTTGAATTTTGGGTTTTCGCCATTGGTTTTCCTTCCCCTGAAGTCCTTTATCTCGTATCTTATCTTCCTGCAAGTCTCAAGACAGTTGTGTGAGGACAAGAGGGGACAGAAAAATTACGCTCAGCCTGGAAAAAGCAAAAACCCCGCAGCTCCATTTCATCCATTAAAAAGTGGAGGGGGTTTAAACCTGAAGAAATTAAAATGTCATCTAGTAAAGGAAAAAAAATCAAAATATCACCTACTTAAAGGGAAAAAAATGAAATATATCATCCTTTTAAAGGGAAAAAAATTATTTGGAATCAACCAAATTTTGCATACCTAAGCAAAATTTTTCAAAGTTACAAATTCAAGGAAAGGCTTGCAGTTTAGACTGAAGCCCACCTAGGTCTGCGCCTTGTATTCCCGGCGTGTTCATATCTTTCCTAAGCATCGAGGTGGGCAGGCGCTCGCTGCCTCTTGTTCAGCTGCGCCGTGCGGGAGCCGGCATCGCTGAACCGCAATGCGCGGCCGTGCAGTCTGTGAAGCTGCGAAGCACCTCCAAAAACCAGCTTTACAGTAGATTCCCAGGGATAAGCGGGATCGAAAAATACACAGGCTAATATGTGTACACGCATGGGGAGCAAAACTGTTCTCCTAGTGGTTTAAATAGTGCAAGGCAGTTGGCGATGAGTTTTGATCGTTGCAGTTCATCTTCATCCATGATGCTCCAGAGCCATGGCCAAGCCACCGTCGTGGCTCGCTGTTGGCAGGACCAGGTCCAGGGTGGGTTTGGTAGCCAAACAGGTCCCAAGGAGGGGTTTGCTACTGGGTTGGTGGGATAAATCAGCCCAGCAAGGCGATGCTGGGACAGTGCTGGCGTGAGAGCTAACGAGGGCAGTGCCTCATTTGGAAAATGAAAATGTAGAAACTGTGGCTTTTGGGAGAAAGTGGCCAATTCGGCACGGATATCACTGCTTTCCCAGTCACAAGCCAGCCCATGGCGGTGAAATAATAACTTGCAAATAACAAGTCCTTGTATGCAGGACTCTGAACTTCCCAGGCCAAATTTGGCTAGGGAGCAATTAACTGCAAATTCAGGTCAGCCCCATCATCTTGCTGGAGCTGATGAAGGCTGTCTGCTGGATCTCCTTTTCTTGCTTTCCCCAAAACAGCTTTCCCCAGGTGGAAATGCATCCGTCACTCGAGAGGAGCCGTGACACCTTCTTTCACCCTGGTGACAGTCACCTTGCAGGGATGCCAGGCGTGAGGAGCACCTTGGCCTCTAGAAAACCCCACTTTTGGAGGCTGGTGTGCAATTACTCAAGCTGGAAAGCAGCCAGGGTCCGTGAGGGATCCCTGAAAAGCAGCATGGGCCACCTCTGAACCGTACTGGCCCCACCGGGGAGAGACAACCCCAGCAAGGCAAGGGCACGAGGTCTTGATCCTCCAGCATGAAGATCAGACAGGATCCCTGTAGGGTTTGAGCTGGAGGTTGGAAATCGAGCTGAGTTTCCCAGCCCGTGGCTCGATGGCATGGAAACAGAAACGCCCCAGCAGGTTAAGAACAGGCTCTTCCACCTAAAGGATGAAAAGAAGGGAAAAAAAAAAAGAGAGAGAAAGAGCTGCTGCCATTGAATAATTGATGAGTTTCAGACCAATCAATGTGACAGCAGAGCAGGGCTAATTAAAGGTTTCTAAGGAATCCCTGTAGTAATTTACTTGAATGTAAGAAGTTCATTCTCTCTCTCCCTTTTTTTCCCCTCCCTGTTCCCAGGAATTCCAGTTTTAGGCTTCGGCGGTCTCTAACCACCGCTCACTTTTCCCCTCCAGGGGGGTGTTTGCTATGGAAATATGCAATTAATATTGCAGCGATCATAATTGCTAATTATTAAAACAATGCTACCCCCTTTTTCATGGCCTACTTTCTTGCTCGAAATCATTTAAATAACAGGGAAAAGAAAAAAAAAAAAAGGCAGAGACAAGGTGGCTGGGGCTCAGCTGAGGCAGGATTAAGCGCTGAGCGTGGCTGGGTTTGGCTGTAATTCGGTGTGTTCCCACCACGTCTGCCTGAAAACTCGGGGCGAGGCGCTGCTGCCGCCGGTGATGCCTCTTGTCATAACCTTGAGCCACGCTGCAAAAATACCCCACGATGCCGGAGCGACCATAACCCGTTTAGTGATCAGGTTATCTGGATGGTCGGCCTGCGTTTTTGGAGCAGCTGTCGCGGTGGTGTCCCGGTGCTGGCTGCTGCTATCAAATATTAATAGTCGGTGATGAGGAATTAGCTGTCAGAGGTGTAGGCTGTCAAGGGAAAGGTGAATCAGGTAGGGGAGAGAAGCTCAGCACCAGGGACCTGGCTCAGGGAGGGGATGCGATTCTATCCCACGCCTGGCCAGGACTTGCCATCCCACCAAAGAAATATGGGGCTTTTGGGTAGCCCAGATGTTGGGATCCTGGGGGAGCGGAGGAGAGCACAGCCAGCTCATGGTGCTGCCCACAGGAGTCATACTCTGATGGGCAACAGCTGAAATTTCTTGGGGTTGAGCCAGGAGAGGAATGCTGGGGCTGGGTCTGGATTCTCCCCATGCTTTGCATCCCAACCCTTTACTGACCCATTGCTTGACTCATGTCATTGGGGGCCTGGAGGAGGATGGGATGGAGGGAACACGCACATAGTGTCATACGAGGTTGTGTGGATTTGGGCATGAGCGAGATGCCACGGTGAGAGCTGCCAGTGCAGGGAGCTCTCGTGGAGCTCCTTGGAGGACCTCTTCCACACCTTGATAGCTGCCGCAGTTGTGAAGTTAGAGGACTTTAATAGACCGTATGCAAAAATAGTACAACCAAAATGTGAAGAGCACTGGTGTAGTTTCATCGCCCACGTGAACGCAGAGCAAGAAAGGATGGAAAAACCTGCTCCCAAGGGTGCTGCTGGTGTGTCGCGCGCAACCATTGGTGCACCGAGCATCAGACTGCAGGAATCCGGAGGGGATCTGCTGGGGGGTTCTGGAAGCAATGTATGTGGAAATAAGACTCAAAAAAAGTCCCCTTATGTGTTGAGGCTAGCAAAGCAGCCATTTTTCTCCCTGCACATAAATGAAAGCAAAAATCGGCAGGGTTATAATAAAACATGAAAGGCTTATGTGTAAGCTAGGAAGCAAGGCTTTGAATGGGTTCCTGGTGGTCTCAGGTGGTTGAAGGTGTAGCTATAATACAGCAAGCAATTAGAAACAGGTTTTCTATTAACTGGCTTACTTTGCTGGCTGCTTTGATGGAGCTGACCTTTCCCTCCCAGCCCATCCTAGAGCAGGCGACAGGTTGGAGACTGCCTGGCCCTCACCGCTCCGTGTTAAGCCCAGGTTTCAGTCCCACATATCTTCCCCCCGCTACCCCGCCACAGGGGAGGGATCTGGTGTCTGTAGAGCTGGTGGTGTGACGGCTGGGTCCTGGCTCTGTTCGTGGCGTGCAGGCGGTGCAAACCTGTGATTGGGAAGGCAGAAGGAATGGGCTGGGCTCCCCTTCGCTCCTTCAAGAGTAAAAAAACTCTGGTGGGACTGGAATGTTTTTATGAACTTCTTTTTTTTCTTTCTTTAGAGGGTACTTTCCCTCTAAAAATTCCTATTTATTTTGTAAAACTGTCAAAGCTTCATTACAGGTGTTACCAGCTGATTTGCCTGGACTTGTTCCCATTTATCCCAGGAGTGAACAGGGATAAAAGACAGAAATTTTCCCGATTTGCTGAGATTTCATTTTCAAAGGTCTTGAACTAAGTCATCTTTTCCTGCAGCTCACGAAGCTGTCTGGAACTTACCTGATCTAGTTTCAAACCCACCATTCATCCTGCCGGGATTTGAACCAGTAATTTGAAGAAAAGCTCTCTGCTGCTTTTCTTAGGAGCTTTCCACCACCAGCCGTCTTGTTGGGTCACCCTCAATGAACCGGCAGAGTGGTCCCAGGCAATGGTTGACTTCAACAGAGGGAGAAAGGGAATTGCTGCCAGCTCCAGTTTGCAGGGGCAAATTGGTTTTGGACTGGGCATGGTGGAAGTGGAAGAGTTGCCTCTGTTACAGCTCCAGCAAGGTGGCTCCTGTCTCCATGCTAATGTTCACCACACCTGAAGCTGCATCTTTTTGGCCTGAACAAATGCAAAATACAGATGCAGAGCAACTGTCAGGAGTCACCTGAGGCTGCTGAGAAGCCAGGTAGGTAACTGAGTCTGTTTCAGATCTTTTTAACCTCATGCTAGTCAGAGGTTTGACCAACAGACCAAATCTGTTCCCCTCACTTGGTGTCTTCCTCATCTCCATCACACCGACAACACCTCAGTTGCAGCTGTCTCCATCTGCAGCTTCAGGGAATGTCCATAGTCAATTATTTAAAATAATTTCCACCGTTGGTAATTGCAGGCTCAAGCACCCCTCTGAAATGCTGTCAAGAAGATCCACACCAGGCTCCAAGTGCTGTGTCCAGCTCTCCTCCTTCCCAAGCCAAACCATTACATCTTCACCTGGAGTTGGTAGGTGAGGAGTTCAGAACTGTCTCTGACTGCTGAAGGTCTTGGACCCCATTGCTGGTTTTTGGGAGGAAACCAAAGCACGGATGAGGCCATGCCCACCTCAGTGCAGGCTGGCAGGCTGATGGGACCATGTGTGCCAGGAACGAACTCTGCTCTTGGAGTGGAGAGCAGCAGATGGTTGAACAAACTAGACCGTTAATCCAGCCAAATTATGGCAACAGATGTTTGAAGATGTTCACAATCAAATTCAAACTGTTTGCCCTCTTGGATGAACCAGGTGGGATGAGGGGGTTTGTTAATTAAAAGGTGGGGAAAAGGGAAAAAAAACAAAACAAAACATAACCAAAAAAAAAAAAAGGTGGTTGTGCCAAAATGGCAGAAGGTTTTTCACCACCTGTAATCAGGTGCAAAGGGAGGAGAAATGGACCTTGCATGATAAAAAAGCAGCCCCTACCCTCTTCCTGCAGCCCTCCTGGGATGGATGGAGCATCCCCGAAGGAGAGGAACTGGTTAAAACCACAGCTCCTGTGTAACAGCAGGATCCGCTGCGCGAGCGGTGAAAGATTGGTGGGCTGTAATGATGCGCGCGGGCTGTATGGAAATGCCCACCAGCTCTCGGCAGCGGCCGCGGCGCAGACGGGGGGACGCGGCACCGAGAGGCAGAGGGAGCGTTATTGATGCGCTCGCCTCGGGGAGGGAAGCGGATAATGGATGTGGGATGTTGGCCGTGCTTTGTCATCAAACGAGGGGCCTGAAAGATGGTGCGCTGGAATATTATCAGTCATTCCTTGATCAAGATGTAATGCTCTCGGTGTCCTTCTCTTTTTCTCTTTCTCCCCCACCGCACTGGTGAACGTTTTTATTTCTCACTCTTTGACCTTTTTGCTCCGGCATGCGGGATGCTTGGATCCCTTCCCCTTTTAACCAAGAGCGCGCCGTCCTCCCCTATCCTCTTCTCTCCCTTCCCCCAAGCCTGAAGATACTGGCGTGAACTCGAGGAAACCACGTTTCCTGATCTGCGTGGCCTCGCCTTGAAAAGACCTCTTGTTTTTTATCTCCCCCACCCCCGCCGTACCGTTAATAGATTATGTGCATGCATACACATACTTAAGTTTTATTTCTACGGTACTAGAGGTAAGAATAGTGCTTCACAGACAAATAAAAAGGTCAGGCCCTGCTTTGAGATTGCCATAACACAGCAAGGGATGGAAAATAAGGGGGTTTATTACATCTCACCTGTATTTAGGCAAATCAAACAATTGCATTTTTTACAGCCCTGTGTAATGGCCTGATGCAACCAAATGAGACCTCTCTCCCGGGGAGTTTAAGCAGCATATTAGCTTTATCACTTGATGACCCATAAAATGGTTGTGCACCCCTTAGTGATTACCTGACTTACTCAGCACAGCTCTGCAGGGAGGATATTTAAACATTTTTTGCATTATCAATTTCATAATGTCATAGCTCCAGTCGTCAGCCTTTTAAAGGCGGTGGCTTTCCTTTTCGTTTTGGTACGGGGTAGTAAATCAAGGAGGATGGCAACGGAAAGATAAAAATAAGGTTTCTCCATATCTTGGAGGTGGAACTAGAATTTGGGACACTTCCGTCCGGTCTCCTCTGATGATGTTTCATTGCATGAGAAACCTGATAGTCGGGAACCTAGGGGTGATGATGAACAGGGTAAACGGAGAACTCTTCCCTCCCACAGGATGTGGCAGAGCATCGGTGCGTGTTGCAGAGTGGTGTTAAGATGCAGAAGAGAAAAGCAGTGAGATTAAATCCTGTACGTCATCTCTGCAGGCTGCACGTGGCAGGAGACCCCCAGCTCATGGGCTGGTCTTCTGGGCAGTGGAGCATTTCATCCACCTTCGCACTGTGTGTCCAATTCTTGTGCATTTATCATCATCTCCTCACAAATTATCTGTAAGCACAAGATGCCACACCACCTTGTTCATGTGTCTCCATAGCTTGACCAGGGTTCGTTTGCAGAAATCCCAGCTTAGCGGCTGCTCCTAGGTGAAGGCTCTCCACAACTGGAGCACATGTTGGGCAAACCCTCACCACCATCCCATTAAATTCACCTCTCATAAATGAGAAGCGTCATTTTTCTGTGACAGAGAAATTTATAATTAGAGAAACTCCCTGGATGGGCATTACAAGGAGCATTTCAAAACACATAGAATGGTTTGTGTTGGAAGGGACCTTAAAGATCATCTAGTTCCAACCCCCTCCGGCCATGGGCAAGGACACCTCCCACTAGACCTGGTTGCTCAAAGCCTCATCCAACGTGGCCTTGAACACCTCCAAGGATGGGGCGGCCACAGCTTCTCTGAGCAACCTGTTCCAGTGCCTCACCACCCTCAGAGTGAAAAATTTCATTCCAAGATCTAGTCTAAATCTCCCCTCTTCCAGTTTTAAGCCATTACCCCTTGTCCTATTACTACATGCCCTTGTGAAAAGTCCCTCTCCAGTTTTCTTGTAGGCCCCTTTCAAATACTGGAAGGCTGCTATAAGGTGTCCCTGGAGCCTTCTCTTCTCCAGGCTGAACACCCCCAACTCTCTCAGCCTGGCCTCACAGCAGAGGTGCTCCAGCCCTCTGATCATCTTCGTGGCCTCCTCTGGACCCGCTCCAACAGGTCCATGTCTTTCTTATGCTGCCGTCCCCAGAGCTGGAGACAGTATTCCAGGTGGGGTCTCATGAGAGTGGAGCAGAGGGGCAGAATCCCCTCCCCTGACCTGCTGGCCGTGCTTCTCTTGATGCAGCCCAGGATACGGTTGGTTTTCTGGGCTGCAAGCACACATTGCTGGCTCATGTTGAGCTTCTCATCCACCAACACCCCCGAGTCCTTTTTCTCAGGGCTGCTCTTGATCTGTTCTCCACCTAGTCTGTATTTGTGCTTGGGATTGCCCCAACCCACGTGCAGGACCTTGCACTTGACCTTGTTGAACTTCATGAGGTTGGCACGGGCCCACCTCTCAAGCCTGTAAAGGTCCCTCTGGATGGCATCCCTTCCCTCCAGCGTGTTGATCGTTCCAAACTTATGACTGATGTCCAAACACCTCCTCCACTCCATTTGCAGTCATTTCTCCTTTCTCGTGAATAACTCACACTCTGAATATTCCCAAATAATGTGTGTGAGTGATGAGAGCACCAGCATTTGTCTGTAGTTGAATTCTCCTAAACTACAGCTGGAAATGTAGGGAGAAGTGATGCAAAAGGAATGTGCTTCAGAGCAGCTGTTGAGAGAACAATAAACAAGGAGGAACAAGTTCCAAAAGCAAGGTCTTGGGACATGGATTTCTAATGTCAATTTTTTGAGTATCTCAGTTTTGGGGAGCCACTTTGTGTGTAAAGCAGGTTGGAGAAAAGATTTTGTTGGGATTTTTTTTTTCATTTTGTTAAAAACTTTCAGGTTCCAAAACTCACATTTTACCAAATTTGGATGAAAAGCCAATATTTGTTACCTTTTTGAAATTAGATTTTTGGAAAAAGTCAGTCTGACAAGTATTTCATTTAAAAAGCCTAAATTTAAATCAGGGGATGCTTTTTCTACATGAAATAAAGCATGTCTCAAGATGAAATGAAAATATTTAGAGAATAATTGAAATGAGACACCTCACTATTCTAAAAAGTTTTTCCATTTCTTTAGAAAAAGTCTTGTTGCAATTGGCATAGACATGAGAAACTCTTTGGTGTTGCCAGAAGCTCATTGCTTCTGGGAAATGTCTTTTAATGATAAACTTATAGACCACTCCGCTTTTTTGGTAGGCACCATAGACCCTGCTGCTCCCCAGGGACTTATTTCCTCTGGCGCGGGCTTCTCAAAGGTAAACCCCACCCATGCTGTAGCCCAGGAATCCCCCCAGTTTGTCCCAGTCACCCTACTTGCGTGGGCAATAGCTGGACTACAATCTGTAGCGCCTGGAGTTGAATTCAGGTGAAAACACAGGTGTTTGCTCACATCTGAGATGCCTCAATGCACCTGTCGTGGTTTGGGCACCCCACATGATCACCAGCTGCTGTGCAAGATATGTCTCCTGGAGGTTATGACTTCAGTCTCCCAACCCCTTAGAGATGTTTTAGTTTTAAGGCACCTGGCACTGGATATCTGTGTTTGGAAACTTCATTCCCACCCCCTTTGCAGTTTGGTCAAGAGACATTGTCCAGCCTCTCTTGGCTGGAGGATTCATTGAGTCTCATTGAGACTTCATCCAGCTGACCTGCATCGTTGTGGGGTGGATGAGATGTCTGATTATCAAGGCTACCTAAAGCTCCTGCACCGCATTGCCAATGGGCCCAAACTTGAAATTGAGTCCAAAATCACACCGCCTTTGGACTGCAAAGGAGGTTAGTAGTAGAGGCTCTCCTGCTGGCCTCAGCACAGCGTCTCCCTTTGTCCATGGTTTGAGAAGCACCAAATGCTAGATATGAAGGGTAATCTTCCAGTGTCTGTGGAAAATTTTGAGGGGATGGGGTGAGCTATCTTTTCTTAAATAATTCTGAAATTGCACAGGCCTCCCTATTTTTACCGACTCTCTTTCATCAATCACACTGAAATTTCATCAGTCTCTGTGGGAATTCGATAAGTAGGTATCGCAAAGGGTCTGCATGGCACAGTGATAGATCATCTACCCTGAAGTACACACACTGAGCATATCAGGAGTAAGATTTACTCCCAAGAGCAGCCTCCAGGGATAGATCTCAGGCCTTAGGTAAAGACCACTGTCTCTATTCATTACCTTGTCACTGGTTCCAGCATTGGTTTGACCTATAGACAGTTGTACAGGGAGAAAAGCTTGGTAACTGGAGAAGAGTGCTCTGAGGTTTTGTCACTGACTAGGTGGAGCCACCTTGGGCAAGTCACTTGCTCCTAGATCACCAAAAATACGTTAGTGCTTCAAACTTGTTGACATGGATGGGGGTTGTGGGTTTTTTTGAAGATGTGGACCCTTTGCATGTGTCACGTTAGAGTCAGCATTAGTTCAGCTCCTGAGGTTGAGTCCACTGGAAACGGAGAAGGTGGAAAGGCTACAGGAGCGGTAAGAGAAGACATCACTTGGTGGTATTTAGAGCAACATTGGGATGCTGCTGTCCATTGGAGCAACATGCCTTGGGGCAGCTGTTGGGAAGGGATTTGTAGGGAAAGGAAGTTGGCAAATATGTGCTGGGGTCCCATTTTACTTGGAGATTTCCTGCAGGTGAGAAGGAGGGAAGACGTTAGCTGCTACTTCCATTTTTAATGAATATTTTCTCATAATCCTCTCTAATGTACAAGGCCATCACCTTTGCTGTCCTAACTTGATTTGGTATGCAGTTGGACTAGATGATCATTGTAGGTCCCTTCCAACTGAACTATTTTATTACTTTTAGACTTGACCCTATCTATCGTTTTCATATCTGTTAAATTCACGGTAAACAAACAACCCATCCGGCCATCCTGATTTTTCCTTCCCTGGAAAAATTTCAAAACACTGAAGACTGCTATCTGTAAGTCACCAACTGGAAAATACTCAGGTGGGTAAGGGGAAAACCGAGGTAGGTGGCACTGACCCATTTCTAATTTGCTCACAATAACACATATTCTCTTTCCACATGTGCCAAAGACTGAAGCTTCCTTGTCTTTTTGCGTTTATTGCCGCTCCACCAAAAGTGCCTATCACCTTAGAAAGTACTCGCATCACTTTCCAGCTTGCTTTTGGATGTCAAACCAAACAAAAATCCAGGCTTCTGAGATAAATGTGCCTTTTTAAGCAATTTTTTTGTTAGTCTTTATGATACGACTTCACCCAAATGCTTCCTAAATCAGGACTCTGCTTTGGCTTTGACAAATCTTTGGTGATTTCTGAGACTTACAGTGAATAATGCAGCTGCCTGGCGGGGGGTCTGCTGTGGATGTTAGTTTGTGGAAACAAATTCCTAACTATTCTGGTCTATAAATCCTGAGTCTAATGCCATGAGACTTGCATCAGTGAGCTCACTCCCAGTGTATTGGCATTTTAAGTTTTGACAATCCCATTTAACCACCTATATTGATTGCAGGTTTGGGTACATAGAAAGGAACCTTTTCAGGGGGAATTTGAATTACATTGGAGTAGACGGAAAGCCCCAGATCACTTCAATGCACTTTGATATTTAATTGGCAATCCTGGGATAGCGTAACTTCAATTAAAGTGAAGTCACCCCACGTACCTGTCT
Source organism: Burhinus oedicnemus (assembly GCA_008921705.1). Taxonomy (NCBI): domain Eukaryota; kingdom Metazoa; phylum Chordata; class Aves; order Charadriiformes; family Burhinidae; genus Burhinus; species Burhinus oedicnemus. The sequence goes on from VFFE01009207.1 coordinate 2,048,659, forward strand.
ACTGACCTGAGTTCCTGCATGAACATGACAATGTTCAACAATGAGCACGGAGAGCACGCAGTAAAGCAAACCCCAGGTATCAAGTCTCCTTAAGGCACCCTTTCCTCTTGTTTTTTTTTTATTATTATTTTTTCCCCCCGTAGTGGCTTTACCCACCTGTAATTGCAGTAGAAAGACGGAGCCGGGAGATATTTCTTTGCAGACGAGACAGTGGTTGTGTTATTATGGTGTATTATGTTACTTTCCATTAGACCAAAAACTTTTCATCTCTAACCCTAGGAGGTGACCTACAGTAAATACAGTGTCGTATTTAGCTTTTGTAAATAGCTTAGCTCTCATGAATGTTTTATAGTGGGGTAAATATCACGTTCTCTCCATTTATTTACATCCGCACAGCATCACAGAAGACTTGTTGGTATTAAATATTAATTGTGAGCTTCAGTGAATCTATGCTTTTGTCAAGAGTGCACTGGGCCACACATCTTTTTTGGCCTCACACATTGAGAAACCGCATGGTCTTCTGAAGAAAGAACTGAAGTGCATTATCAGTGTTTTTAACCAAACTGCCCCTTGGTGTGATGGCTCCAGCTTCCATTGCTTTCGCTCAGCTGGGAGGAGGGAGAGAAGTCTTGGACAAAGGTGTACATGGCTGAGCCAACACTTTGACCTTAGTCTATGTATCTTTTGCATCCCAGGACAAGTCCCTGTGGAAGGATTTCAGAGCTTTATGAAGGCCAGAATGTATCAGCCAGTCTGGCTTGCTCTGCATCTCAGTCCAGTGACCCCCTTGGTTGAGCCAAGAACTTGTGTCTGCCTGAAGTATATCTTCCAAGGAAGCAACCACGTTTTTGGCTGCAAGACATCAATCAATGGGGTATGTGCCATATCCCCCTGCTATTACTTGACGCATGGTTAATTAATTTTAGAATTACCAAGGATTTCTAATGCCATGTTATGCTTTTCTTGGCTTTCACTTCCAGCCGTGGGGTTTTGTTGTGCCTGTCCTGGTAGATTTGCAGATTTTGCTTAGTACTTTGTACTTTCTCCCTGCGAAGAGCAGGCTCTTGGTCTCATGATGGAGGGTAATAATTCATCTCTTTCTTTTGATATGCTAAACGCATGAAGCTCTTGCTCTCCATCTGAAGTTTTCCCCACTCACAGATTGTCCATGGCACTTTTTTCTATCTATCACAGTCAATTTTTGCATCTCATCTGTTTTAGAGCGGGGGGATGTACTCAGTAGTCCAGGATTGGTCTCTCCTTGGTGCATGAAATACCCCCTCCTCTGAGGGGCTCGAGGCTGCTTTTTCAGTATTGAGTCTTCCTCCAGAGTCACCATGACTCATTACAAGTTTTGGTTGCCAAGGATTATCTTTATTTTGTCAAATCCATAGTTTTTCATAGAGTAAGTATTGAAAAACTACTCTGAAGTGACCCCCGACTTTGGACATGAATGGGACTCCGAGAAGTGCTATTATTATTGTCTATGAGCACAGCTTAGGTTTCCCCCCAAATTTCAGAATAACTTTTCTCAGGCAATGAGCATGGATTATTTATGATCCGCACGCTCTATATACCCAAATAAATTTGCACCAAGGTGTCATTCCAGACATCTAAGTAGGGACGCACAGAGCTGTCAGCATCCGTGGTGTTGACTGATTTTGGTGGCTTCACACTGACCTAATGTTCATTGATTTCATGTTCACCCACATTGGTGCATCTCTGTTGCCTTCCCTCAAGTCTCTACTGAATTATACAAATGTGGGAGAGTAGAATATAGGCAAATTGGGCTGAGGAGGTTAAAGAGCAGCTCTCAGCAGAGGGGAGAAAGACCTTATGTCTTTGAGGTATTCATTTTTAAATAACCCTCCAAGAACACTTCATCTGAAAGATGACTTTTCTCTTTTCCCGGCTGCTGCTGGTGCCCGTTGGGGTCACTGTTTGTGCTCTGGTGGGTATCGGAAAGGTGGTTACTTAGGCATGGAGGGAAGCTAGTGTAATGGAGTTTAACAGCATTGATTTTACACGGAAGGCTCATTCTGCACTTAAACCCCTCCTTTCCCCATGAATTCCTTATTTAAATGGTTGGTATATAATTTTTTAATGAGATGTTTCCTAATCCGTCCGACCAAAGACGAGGAAGACTATGACTATACCAGAGGGACAAAATGCTTCTGGTTTTGTTAACTGTGTGATTTTCAGATTCAATGACACTGGTGGCCTTTATTAGGCAAGAAACGCCTTTTCTGCCCCACCTGACCCCAGCCCATTAAAAGGATTGCAGAAACCAGAGCAGTTGCTGGTACACGCTGGAGTTTGTCAAGTGACTCTTAGCCCACAGTAGCAGCCTAGTTATTTTTAATCGATGCAAATCAAGTTTTGAAGCACCCATTATGTCCTGGTCCAGGGGCAAACTAAACTACATTACCAAACACTTAAGCCCTGTAAAATTTCCTGACCTCTGAAATCTCTTATGACCTAGTTGCAGCCTCACAATGTCTAGCGCTAATCTCTCCATTAAAGCCTTTTCACCTATTTCCTAAACTGCTGCACGATGTACGTATTTAGACAAAAGCAGCAGCTTTCAGAACCATTAAAAGCTCAGGCCAAAAGTAAAGATGATTTCTTGTGGCTGAGGATGTCTGACAGCCACGGGGGGTTGGACCAACACTATGTTCTTCAGCTGACCCTTATTTAAGATAACCTGTGGGTGTCAGGATTATGATGCTAAGATTACTGTGGTATTTAAATATTATGTTATTAGTCAAATACTGGCACGTATAAACCCAAGATAATTTGGAGGGGGATTGGGAAGGGGGGAATTCACTGTCAAGGCTCAGATTTAAGCGGTTAGATTCAGCTCACAACTGAGCCTTTAAAAATATGCTCTTCCCTTCTTATAAACTGCTATTTATATTTGCAGCACCAAATTAAATCTTTTCTGTCAAGTATGGTGACCCTGATATGCTTTCTTTTAATTTACTAATCAGCAAATGACCTTTCTAATTAAACCAAGTGTGTTCCATTTGTAGTAGTGTGTGTTAAATCTGCCTCTTCACTTGGAGGGAAGGAGAACCTGAAATCTGTGTTATTCTCCACAGGTTTTTAAATTCATGGAAGTCCCAGGACTCTTACAAAGCACAGTCAAGAAAACCCAAAGACTTTTGACTCCCAAGAAAGAGCCTGGCTGCCAGCTGGGTTTGCTTTGCTGAGAAGAGGTGGGAAGAAAAACCAAATTAAGGGTCTCTTCCAGAATCACCCTCATCCTTCAGCCTTTCCACAGGAAGAGCAAGGACCATTATGAGGTCAGAAGAGTCACCCTTATGAATCTGCTTTTCTCCACCGAATGGGCAGCATGATCAACATGAGCCGACAATACGCACTTGCAGCTCAGAAAGCCAACTGTGTCCTGGGCTGCATCAAAAGCAGCATGGCCAGCAGGTCAGGGGAGGGGATTCTGCTCCTCTGCTCCACTCTCATGAGACCCCACCTGGAATACTGTATCCAGCTCTGGAGACCCCAACAGAAGAAGGACATGGACCTCTTGGAGCGGGTCCAGAGGAAGCCACAAAGATGATCAGAGGGCTGGAGCACCTCTGCTGTGAGGACAGGCTGAGAGAGTTGGGGTTGTTCAGCCTGGAGAAGAGAAGGCTCCAGGGACACCTTATAGCAGCCTTCCAGTATCTGAAAGGGGCCTACAAGAAAACTGGAGAGGGACTTTTTACAAGGGCATGTAGTGATAGGACGAGGGGTAATGGCTTCAAACTGGAAGAGGGAAGATTTAGATTAGATATTAGGAAGAAATTTTTCACTCTGAGGGTGGTGAGGCACTGGAACATGTTACCCAGAGAAGTTGTGGCTGCCCCATCCTTGGAGGTGTTCAAGGCCAGGTTGGATGAGGTTTTGAGCAATCTGGTCTAGTGGGAGGTGTCCTTGCCCATCCATGGCTGGGGTGTTGGAACCAGATGATCTTTAAGGTCCCTTCCAACACAAACCATTCTATGACCAGGTCTCAGCAGCACAATCATCGGTGTCTGAAGGCAAGTGAGACAATTCCCACCTTGGCCCACACTGATCAGCTGCTTTGCAAAACAGCTTTGCAAGAAAACACAATCCCCTTTGTCCTACAGGGTCACGAGATAATGAGCCTATGGGCGCATGGGGTCTGCTGGGTTTTCTCCATCTTGCCCTGTGGAGAAGTAGGACCTGCCCAGCCCCCTGAGAATTTTGCAAACTTCAGGGCATCTCTTCTTTTAGCTTTGACACCATCCTTTGGGGCAACTCTAGCTTAGGTGCCTCATCTGTGGGATACTTGGGTTCCTCCTCTGTAAAATGGCCGTGGTTGCAAAGCCCCTCAAGACCTACTGGTGCAAAACACAAGGACCCGAGCAAGTTATTTTGGAGCAGCAGACGCAGGGAGGCACGATGGAGGGAAGGGAGCTTCCTGTGGGAAGCCGCTGGCATTGCCCGCACAGCCTGTGGTTGTGTCATTTGCCTTCCCTTAATCTCCCGCTTTTTATTGGAGTTTTTTCCATTGTCATTCTTCACAGCGCTGTGGTCTCAGGATCCAGTTAAGCAAACCCCGCATTATCCACACTACCTAACAGTGTGACATCTGTGAATGGCTTTCTAATTACTCAAATAAATCAGCATGATTGGAAATTCTTGAGATTTTATTGGGAAGGAAATTTATAGTAATTAAACCCAATTAATTTTGGATTTCTGTTAATCCAAAGAAGGTTTCGGAAGCTTTGGGTTAGACCTGCACTGTCTCCAGGAAGTGATGTGGGTGAAAGAATGAGGAATTAATTGATTTTGGACAATATGATGATAACAGGAGAATTTTTCAAATGAGTTTGTTATGCATCTTGCATCAATTGCAGTCTCTTTTCTGGCATCTAAAAATATCATTCAGGGCTTTTACTAAAGATTCAAACAGACTGAAAGGAATCTTTTTTAATCAAAATAAAGAACCCTTTTTAATTACTCAGACTCCTTCACAGTTGGAGGTAATAATTGTCTTACGTTCTTAAGTAGTGCTGTTATTAGCCTGCCCTGGGGCTCTTCTATTTTCCAGAAGTTAGCATCGCTCTCTGTTGAACGCCAGGATAGAGCGCGCGGCAGCTTAAATATTTCTGTATCTTCAATGCTGGGAATGACACGGATTGAACCCAGCTTCTTCCTCTGGTGCCGCCATTCCCAAAACGTCTGTACGCACCGACAGGAGCCTGGCAGCAGTGGTACACACCAAGGCGTGGTAAGACCAGGTTTTGCAGAAACGCATGTTTCCAGGTGCACCTGTGAGACCGTTGTCTTATGTTTTTACTTAAGCACTTCTTTTGATGTTGGATTAGTGGGTTTTGGGGCAAATAAGTGCTAGTCAAGTGAGGTAATATTTTCCCACTCTGTTTTTTGCTATATGTTTTAAACCTTCCCTCCCTTGCTGATGGAGGGGGAAGGAGAGCATCCTCTGCAGCAGCACAAGTGGAGCTTTGCAGACTGTGCTGCGGGACTACCGGGACAGGAGTCCTGATTTTTATCAGGGGAAAAAAAAAAAAAAAAGGGAATTTATGGGACCAGGGATTGCTGTTCTTCACAAAGACCTGCTCGATGCTCTCTAGAAAACTGGCTGTGAATAACTCACACCAAATTAACAGCTCCTGATGGAGGGAGAGCATTAGAGATCTTGAGAAACGCTTTTGAGTATTTTTGCAGATGTTTGTCTCTTCTTCATGTTCTAGGCATCGGATATTGCTCTTGTGTCCATCTACTTTTTGTCAAAACACTTTTCAATTGATACTTTTGGTGCCTGTTGTTTTTTTGTGGCTTCTTCCAATGCTGAGCAGCATGAAGGTGCTCTTGATTGCAACTGAAGTCAGCGAGAGCAGAACTCGCCAGCAAGCCTTACACGTAAAACTGGTAAAATATAGGTGGATTTGGATTCTACCACTTCAGCAGCTGTAATCTTTTTATTCACCAGTGTTCCTAATGAACCACTCTTTCCCCTTCCTCTGTAGGTGAAAAAATGAGGTCAAATACAATGAGGCTCACTCCAAACTTCTCAGAGAAAAGGTTGGATGCAGCACTAAGACATCCCAACCCCCGCATTGCTTCTGTGAACCGATAGCTGTCCAAGTCGGCACCTCCTGGCTCATGCAGTCTGTCTCCTATAGAATCCCTCAAAATTACAAAGTAATTTTGGCTGGAAGCAACCCAATGTGTTTCATTGCTATGAGAAGGGAAGCACCCAAGGCAGTCAAGGAAAATAAGGAATCCGTCATGTACAGCAAGGCCCATAGAGTATATGAAGGTCTACTGAGAGAGGGAAAGAAAGAAGAAGAAAGCAAAAAAAGAGAAAGAAAAAAAGGTTTGGTGGTAGGCCAATGTCTCCGAATCAACATTTTCCAACCATCTCTGATCGGGAGCTAGTTGCACTGCCCAGCTGCAGCGACAGGCTGAACTGGTGATGTTTCCCCATTTCCCATCGAAAGCCAAGAAAAGCCTTGTACCGTATTACTGGAAAGAAGAAACTGGTTTGGAAAACATCCCAAATTTCACATGCACTGGCAACCAGTATAACTTCGGCATTGCAAACCCTCAGTATAGCCAAGCCAAGACCTTCCACTGAGGCAACTTCACGTCGCTCGAAATACCACATTTTTGGAATCTCTGGCTATAACCAAGGCAAAGCCTGGGTGAAGACCCAGGAGGCAAAGAGTTAAGCTGCTTTCCTGTTCCAGGTACTTTCCACTAAAGAAGCCCATATCAGAGGGCTGTATCTTTCCAAATGTGAGTTTAGACTGCTTTTGTGCTAATGCATTTATATTGTGATTGTGAAAAGCTTTTTTTTTTTTAAGAGGAAGATAAATCTTGCCCAAATCTGATAATCATTTTTTAAAATCTCTGCTCTGAGATTTATGTTGTTTTGGTTTTTTTCTCCCCTCCCCCTAAAAAAAAAAAAAGAAAAAAAAAAGGAAAAAAAGGAAAAACAACTGCCCTACTGCATCAAAGACAGAAATAATGGCTTGTAAGTACTTAAAAGCTTATGGATAGGAAACTTAAAAAACTGGTCGGATTCAAACCAAATCCTATCAGATTTTCTTGGTTCTCATAAACCTTTAATCAGCTCCCATGGGGCATTTTTGCTAACCATAAAACATGTGATTAGAAGACACATGAACTACTGGAATTATGACAGCGAGATGGGCTTTGACTTTAGTCCGACTTAAGAACGGGAATTTAAGAAGCTGTTGTAGTGGTAGGCGGCCGCCCCGGGAGGGGCACAGCACAACATCATTTCTGTTACGAGAAGCCAAAGTGGTGACGAGACCCCCACTCACCGTGTCTCAGCCCTACCAGGGGTTTTCAGAGTCAAAACATCCTTCTCGGTGAAACCCTGGTGCGTTCAGCACGGGATGCGCGTTGCAAGGCACTGGTCCCTGATGGCCTACTGCTGGTAATGGGGTACGGGAACGGCACGACCCAGGTGGGAAAACGGCACGGTGTTTTCAGCAGAGGACTGGGATGATCCTGATATACTGTGTTCATTTTGGGGCCCCTCACTACAAGAAAGACATTGAGGTGCTTGGAGTGTGTCCAGAGAAGGGCAACACAGCTGGTGAAGGGTCTGGAGAGCAAGTCCTATGAGGAGCAGCTGAGGGAACTGGGGTTGTTCAGCCTGGAGAAGAGGAGGCTGAGGGGAGACCTTTTCGCTCTCTACAACTACCTGAGAGGAGGCTGTAGCCAGGTGGGGGTCGATCTCTTCTCCCAAGGAACAAGCAATAGGACAAGAGGAAATGGCCTCAGGTTGCACCAGGGGAGGTTTAGATTGGATATTAGGAAAAATTTCTTCACCAAAAGGGTCATTGAACATTGGAACAGGCTGCCCAGGGAAGTGGTGGAATCGCCATCCCTGTAGGTATTTAAAAGCCGGGCAGACGTGGTGCTGAGGGACATGGTTTAGTGGTGGGTTTGGCAGCGTTAGGTTGATGCTTGGACTTCATGATCTTAAAGGTCTCTTCCAGCCTGGGTGATTCTACAATTCCATGATTCTAACTGCAGAGACAACATGGCACTTTTCACCGACCCCTTCTGGCTGACAAGGGTAGGGTATGGCCCTGGATGCCTGGTAGCGTCCTGCACTGTCCAGGACCTGGTACTTGCTCTAATGCCAGCCTATGAGCTTGGCTCAGCTGCTTTCCATCTCAGTGCTTTGTTGATTTAAAATACCAGTTTTCTGGAGCGTGAATTCCCTCTTATGAGTCAGGACTTCAGAGCTGAATGCAGTTCAGCCGGGATCTCCGGGTGCTTTTGTCATATAAATAATATCTGTTGGGGCACAGTCACTGAGTCTGCTACAAGAAGAGATTCTGAATTAGGCTGGAAACAGCTCCTTGGTCCCTTTATGGGAGAAGATTAATATTTTATAATCTGTGTGTAAAGGTCCCAGACATCAGCAGGACAGAAATATGCTGTAAGTAGCATAGAAATTACCAGGACGCTAGACACAGGCTGGGGTTTCTCTCTTAGATGTCACTGACAAACGTGTGATTGACATGAGAATTTGTATTTCTGTCATTCAAAAGATGCTTTATTTGGAAAAAGCAGTGGCTACATAGAGGTGAACGGGTCTTCATAGGACACTGCAGGTTTGATGTGGGGGTCCATGAGATGGGGGACCATTTCATAGAATCATAGAATGGTTAGAGTTGGAAGGGACCTTAAAGATCATCTAGTTCCAACCCCCCTGCCATGGGCTGGGACACTCGAGTGTCTTTACTCTTTAGCAACTGGTTGTGAAGTCTCCATGAAGTGGCCGCAACTGGAGCAGGAGCGGTTTTGTGTTATAGTAGCCTGAAGTCCCACAAGTGTATCACCAAGCTTCCCATTGAGCCTGTTCTGGAAGGACCCACGTTGCATGCGAAGATGCATTATTCACTCTTGAAGACCATTATGTTCCTGGTTTGTCAGCTAGGAAAACTCTAGTTTGGGGTCCCCCCTAATGATCTGGGATAGTGCCATGTGGATGTTCAACCACGAGAAAATATATATTCCTTGCAGGCATCAAGGGGCTGCAAGTTTGGGGACAGGCAGCAGGTCTTGTGCATCCCTCAGTGCTTCTCACTATTGTCCCATGGCAGCCACTGCAGGCAGCTGTATGACTTGCACAGAAAAATGCGGCTTTATCCTGGGTCCTACTGCTGTGACATGAACCTAGAGAGCCCTCAGACACCTGAACGGGCATCAGAAAGCGTGGGGCGACGTTGCAACCTCTGGTATAAGAAGTGGAAGGGGGTAACCAGCCTGAACTGATCACACAGGACTGGTACTGGAAAAGGAGTTGTTGGCAGATTTTCCCATGAAGGATATTTTATTTTGTAGTTCACTCTGGTTCTGAAATTATGTCATTTCTCTCAGTATTTAGGAAATGTTGCATGTCCTGGCTTTTTAGCTGGCTGAATACTCAAGGCTGGTATTTTAAAGGACAAATGGGTTTAGTACATACAGACCTGTACATCTGCTTGGTAATTTCAGATTAGGGAAAACTGCTGATCTTTTAACTGATACTATTACAATTTAAAAATTACCTCACAAAGCACATTTTCTCTTTGTACGTGGATATGATAAAAATTCCACTTAAATAAAAAGCCCCAACACAATATCTCTGCTAGGATCCCAGCAAACAACTTGAGTCCATTACCAAAACCTAATTTAACATAATCATTCTAGCACACCATGCTAAAATAATTTTAGATAATTCTGTATATGTGACACTATTTTACCCAGCTACTAGAACACTGCATAAATAACTTAGTTCATCGGCTCTGGTCTTTTCCAAATTCTGCAGGAACTTTCCTGAGTGTATCTGGAAGGATTATATAGGTTTATGTTACACGAGCTACCGCAACGCTCTTTACAATAAGATAAATTTGTAATTCCTAATGCTTTAATGTCTGCAGGAGGATTATTGTATGTTAATGTGATTGGACTGTATACTGGCTGGAACAATATAGAAATGATAGAAGAGCCTGATACTGAGTGTTACAAAATACGGAATTACTGGTACAAGTGAACTCCTGAAAAAATACCAAACTCTACAAATGTTACTCAGAGCAAAGGTAAAACTGGAAGCATGAGGTTCATATCCAGACCAAAGTCCAGCTCAGATGCTATCCTGTATCGGGTGTTTGTCCATAGGAGTTTGGTTTGGTTGGGCAGAAGGAGCATTGCGGCCATCAGCTGGATGTAGTTGCCCAGAGAGGTGGTAGATGCCCCATCCCTGGAAACATTCCAGGTCAGGTTGGACGGGGCTCTGAGCAACCTGACCTACTTGAAGATGTCCCTGCTCATGGCAGGGGGGTTGGACTAGATGGCCTTTAAAGGTCCCTTCCAATCCACACTATTCTATGATTCTGGGGGATGGACAAAGTTTGGGAGCTGATGGGAGCCTTCCCATGATGGGAGCCTTCCCATGATGGGACCCTTTGAGGTGCCAGGATGTGGTCTGCAGCCATCTTGAATCAAAAGTGGGACCGCAATTTAAAGAATAGCCCTCTGCACTGCCACCCATTTTGCATGCAAAGGGACAGCGGGTTGTTCCTCACCAGCCCTTCACACCATATGGCTCTGCTTTCACCACAGGGGACATGGGGCATCAACCTGAGCTGCTCTGCAAGACCTGGTGTCAATTCTCAGCCACTCTCTTTCCCCGCCCCCCCCGGGTTTGCAGACATTTCTTTGATTTAACAAGCAGTGGTGATCTCTTATTACCGGATAGGAACCGGCTAAGGAGATTGCACAAGTGACCACCAGTTCACCATACAGGTCACCAGAGCACGTGCCATTCTCCATTTCAGGGTGAACGATCACCTTCCAGTCCAAGATTGCTTTGGAGAGCCGTGGTCGGTGGCCTGAGCCAGACGAGCTGCTCGGACATGGTCCTTCTACTCCAGGCAGGTGGGTAAGAGCAGCACACCATCGCCAGCATCCTCCATGGAACATCACCATCCAGGCACCCTCAACGGATGTTTCGGGGAAGGTGGTGTGTCAGCATGCATGGGACATTTGAGGGTTGCTCAGAAAATGCAGTCCAGCTGTGCAAGAACCTCCCAGGTAAGAATGAGGTCCTCCATCAGGAGCCCAAAACGAAGGCGCGCACACATTTTTCTGGGAAATCACAGGAAAAAAAACCAAACCCCATCTCATTGTATTTTCATGCAGCCACGCGGAGATTGCTCGCACGGCAATACTTAGGTCACTTGGACTGGAGTCTTCAACTCGCAATGACTTTTAACAGGCAACATCTGACAGTACCAAAGCCCTTTGCAGCCCTGGGTGAAATTATGATAACAAGAGAAAAAAGCTATTACTGCCACCATGCTTTCATTATGCAAATGATATTAAGATAGGCTGTGCAGATCGCCTGTGGCTATGCTATAATCTCCATGCAGTGATTATAATGTGTCAAACTTAGTCATTTTGATTATGACATGTTAATTACATGCCATCCTCATGCAGACATGAATATTACTCGCAGTCAAACAAAACACAAATTGGGGGCATTGTTTTTTTTGTTGTTGTTTCATCTTATTTTGTTTGTTTGTTTGAAATTTTGTTGATTAAATGGATTAAAAGATGAAGAGATACGTAACATTGCAAACTCATTAAACAATTGGCCAAGTCGTCCCTGGCTGCCTGGGTGGAGAGGGGGGTTTCTGTCACAAAATAATTCTGCAGTGTTATTGCTATTTTTTTTTTGTCCCAGCAGGGCCGGCGTTTTAAAAAATATATATTTTATAAACTGGAGAGCTGCGTGGGGTTGAAGAGTGTTTGATCTTTTAACTCTTTCTGGAGTTTATCGGAAGAGGGTGCGGACAGCCAGGGTGTCCCCATCTCCATCACGGTGCAGTGCCCATGGTCACCTTGCTGTGGATGTTTCCCATCATCATCCCCATCCCCAGGTACCTTAATTTCAGAGGTTGTTTTTTTTTTAAAAAAAAATGAAATAACGTTCCAAAGTTTTCCAAGGACAAGCCCTTTTTCCTGCTGCCCCACCCTCTCCCTATGGCAGCTCCTGCTTAATCTTCCTGGAAGAAGAGGAGAATTTTTTTTTTTCTTGCTTTCCAGCAAAAACCATCTTTTAAGATATTGCTATTTTGAATGTAGCTCACTGTAAAAAAAATACAATTTCAGGGGAGATGGTTCAATAAAATATTCCCCCATGAAGAAATTTGCCATTAAATATAGAAACAGATCAGATATCAGATCTTCCCACCGAGATTCCCCCGGACAAGATATCTAGGTAAGAGTCTGAATTACTGAGACACCTCAGTAAGTATGGGAGAGGAGGGGGGAAAAAAAAAGACGCCTCGCAAGGGAGCAACACTTAACTAGACTTATAAATAGCTGGGACTGCAACTTGCCTGATTAATTTGGGGAAATAAGGCTCACTGAAAGTGTTTTGCAAATTCACCAGATTTCCTTACTTCTTTAGCCCTCACTAATGTTTAAAAATGAAATATTAGCATCAAAGCTAAGGCTTTGTTTTAGGTAATTGAACGCTTTGAGTTGTTGGTTCATTAACAGGGATCTCTCCTAGCATTGTGTCCTCCGAGTTAAAAAAAAAAAAAAAGAAGGAAAAGAAAAAAGCTATGATGGCGATAAAATAAAAATGTGCATGATAGACCATTTGCAGCTATAATTTGCATGGCGCCAGGTGGGACAGGACTGAGGTGAGGGAAAGAGCCACAGGATATCAAAATATCAATATTTATAATTGCTCCACCCAAAAAGCAAACTCCGCCTGACATCCTTGGAGAAATGTCACACCAAAACGGTCCCTCCTGCTTCCGCTAACCAGGGGCTTTGGGGTACCAGCATCGCCGGAGGGACCTGTCTCACTGGTGTGATGAGCACAGCAGGGCTCAGCTTGCCTTTGGGTGGACTTTGGGGTGTCTGGGGTGCAGAGTGACCTTTCCCGTGATCGCTGATTTTCAACTTCATCCCGCAATCACCATTTTTGGCAGCTCGTAGGTGAGTTGGCGGTTTGCTTTTTAATGCGCAAAATAAATTTTAAATAAAATAAAAGGCATCCCCCTAAACATTGTGTTTTTACAGAGGGACATTTCAAGGCAAGTTTTACACAGGTTCAGCCCAGAGGGAAATTAAACTCTACATGTAAATGGAGATTACACACAAAGGAATCCATTACTTTCAATATTTCTCAGCAGGAGGGTTCAGAGTTATTTAAATAAGTTTAGATATTAAACCTAAAGTAGCCATTAAAGGAATGTGGATTTGTTTGCCTAGTTTTTATAGAAATCTTTTTTTTTTTTTTCAGCTGACTGAAAAATCCATTGCTTGCATGATGGTGAATATTTTAATGCATAAAAAAATCAAAGAACTTTCAATATAATACTTCCTTTGAATTTTTAAGCACCAAATTACAGAATACTTATTATAGCAAAATGTCTTCTTTAGGAGAGATTAAACCGCAAGCATTTTCCTTAGTTTTTTTTCCCTTTTCCATCTATTCTTTAGAAAAGAGCGAATATAAACACTGACATTAAACCATATTGGCTATGTAAGGCACTTTGATTGTCATTGAGATTATTTTAAAAGTTATTTAGGTCCCCGTGTTACATCTTTGCAACTGCATGGAAAATGTTTCACCATGTTTCTCTTTGCAACATTTCTTTGGGGATTCATAAATATTGATTGTACCGTAAAAAATTGATGGAATCTTGAAACAGACTGCAGTCTTGGTAGCTGGGGAATTTACTCAATTTTTCTCAATAGCTGCAGTCTATAAAAAGAGGAGATTTTGCAAATTGTTTCTCACCTTGTCTTTTTAGTATTTAATAGCTCTCAATTCTGTAGCCTTCTGAACCATGCACCGGGTGCGTTTTCCATCAAAACTGTATCAGCCCTATTCAAAGGGAATTAAAAGGCAAGGTGTGACCAAGGGGTTAAACCGTCTTCGCGGCTGGCAAGCCTGACTTTCCTTACTGGTGGCAGTGTAGAGCCATCCTACTGCTTGTTGTTGTGTTAAAACTTTTGTTTAAAAACAACAACAAAAAAATCCTTAAATTTTAATGGTTGCATGCAAAGAGGGGGAAAAAAAAAAACAACAAAACAAACCAGAGATTTTTCTCTCTTAAGTTTAAAAATAAAATAAAAAAATAGGCATTTCCAAGGAATCCCTCAGCATATTAGCATTAAGCAATGGATGTTCTTCTTTTGACAGGGAAAAGTTTTAACTCTATTCACCCAGGATTAGCCGAAAAGGAGATGTCCTTGGCGAAGCCCTGGGATGAAGGCTGCGGCAAGCCCTGACCTCCCTCGTCCCATCCCACTGCACCAGACCCAGGTCCATCCTTGCTGGAGCCCCTTTGGCTGACACATGGGATATTTTGGTAAATGCTGGGATAGTTTGGTACATGCTATAAAAAGGACCTGTTTATTTTCATCTTGGTCCTGTGGTGGGACATTCTGTGCTCCTCTGCGACCCACGGGCACAGCCGAGCTTGGAGGCAGCGGCGATTTCTCATCATCGGTCCTGGCTCTGCTGGGTGGTCATGGCGGACGACAGTGATTCCCTCTTCCTCAGCTGTAAACACAGATTTCCCTTTGGATTATCAAGGTCTCCCAAGGAAAACACCAACAAACACCACTGGGCAGGTAGGGCTGTGCACATGCAGCAGAGCCTTTGCTTTGCTCCTAATTCCATTAATGGGCATCCCATAAATAAATGGGAATACAAGGGGCAGTGGAGGATCTCTGTGATGCTGGTGGGCTTTCCTTTCGTTCATTCAGGCTGGATGCATCCCTGGGCTGTTTGGTGAGGTGATGCCTGGTGTGCTGCGGAGCCATGTTTTGCTGGAAAGCCGTTCCAAGGCTCTGCCCGAGGGTCAACTTTTTGCAAAGGCACCAGCGAAGGGGCTCAACTGCAGGTCCAGGAGCAGTCCTGCTCTCCTCTATCACTTCATTAGGTCAAACCTAAAATCAGTGTGAAGATCTGGACAACAGATCACCCGAGCAGAGCAACAAACACTGGGCAGTGGGCAAGAACGGAGTGAGAATAACCAGCCCCTTGTGTTGGGGAAAACAACTGAGAAAAGCATTTTATGTGCTGTCACCTCTGCCACACGCATCCAGCACTGGGTCTGTCACACATTTAATTTGGCTCCCATGCATCAGCCAACAATAAGCAACTGTGCTGCTGCTGCTGGGAGAAAACACTCCAGTTTCTCAAGAAGCTTGTGAAAGTCTCTT
Organism: Burhinus oedicnemus; assembly: GCA_008921705.1. Classification (NCBI taxonomy): domain Eukaryota; kingdom Metazoa; phylum Chordata; class Aves; order Charadriiformes; family Burhinidae; genus Burhinus; species Burhinus oedicnemus. The sequence continues at coordinate 2,063,932 of VFFE01009207.1, forward strand.
TTTAAGTAGACATCAAGGTGTCCAGAAGAAAAGTCCACAAGGTGTCCATCAGGGGTCCAACCAGGTCTCCAGAAGCAAGGTCCACAAGATGTCCATCAGGGGTTCCATCCAGGTGTCCACAAGGAACTATCTGCTCAATGACTGATGGATTTTCACCTGCCAGACTTCCATTTCACTACCTGTTACGTACTGTGATGTGCATCAGACTTCGAGGCACTGCAATAATATGGACGTTGCCCATCTGACAACGGATGTTTTTCCTGTTGGCTTTGAAACCCACTCACTGCAATTAGAAAGTCCTGAGGAGTTTTCGATAACCTTAAGCCAGGACATGCTCTGTAAAGAAAGCAGCAGCGCTATAAAGGTTGCTGTTCCTCGGAGTCTAACACCCATTAACATTAATGGCCGTTAAGTACGCATACGAGCTACAGAAAAAGCCTGCATAAAAGTTGGACATGCTGCAGTAATGGGTTGTGAGGCCTGTTTTACGTACTCAATACCTTAAGGTTTTATTCTTACAAATTGGAGTAGGAAACCCAACCGCTGGAACCAAAGAACAGAGATGAGCCGCTACTGGTTTCAGCGTGAGCAGGGCTGGTAATGGAATTGTAATCGTGGGGGCTAGGCTGGGCTTGTGGTGGACCATCATAGACATGTGGCACACTTGTGGTAGGGTTTGCTGGCACACAACCAGACTGCACACAGTTAGGTCCTATTCATGGCTTTCTTGTCCACAGGTCATCTCTTGCTGGGCTGGGACCCAATGCATGGTGTCTTTGCAAAGCCATACGCAGGAACATCTTCACAAGAGTTTGTGCCGTTAAGTCTGCTCACGTCACACTGCTGTGCTTTCAAAGGGCAAAAGCAGCTGAAAGTCTGAAATTTAAGGCCAGGAATTTAACATAATCAAGGAGTGAAGCAGCAATGTTCAGTGAAGGAAGGTGGGACAAGAGGGAGAGGATGTTACTGCTGGGCTGTGTAGTTCCCATGTTTGATCACAAGAAATACAGAAGCAAGGTTTCCTCAGGGGCAAGTGAGCAAGGCAGGACAACTGCGCTAGGGAGCAGCCCTGGGTGGCTGTGGCAGTCGTGCTCAGCAAGAGGAGAGAGGAACATCGCCCTCAAGCCAGCCACGAGGCACGGGGCAAATGAGCCAGCCCTACCAGCCGAGACAACCTCACCCCAAGTGCAACCGCAGTGCCACCGCCTTGCTCTTTGGGGATAACGCTTTTTAAATGTACGTGTTCCTTCACCCTTGAGTCTTGGGTTTGGCTATGGCAGAGGCATCAGTGGTGGACAGGCGCAGTCCCAAGTACCAGCTAGGCCAGGCAGGCAGGGGGGAGCCCATCGATGGGCTGGTGACTGTCTGCTGTGCGTGGGTAACGCCAAGGCAGAGGGACCAGAGCCTGAAATTGGGGTTGTCCACAAACCAACACATCAGAGAGTATCCAAGAGTGGTACATTAGCACCAATGCCTCCTCGACTCCAAACCTGACAGCACCCACCTTCTCAGGACCAGGTGCTTTACCAGCATACAGCAGCAGCAATGACCAGACCAAACCCTGCCCAAAAGATAATCACATCTGGTAAGAAATGGAGAAGATGATATCCCAAAAAGATGCAGAGCAGGGACACAAGGTAGCAGGGAACTGGGACTGATCACGTACAGTTACCTTAAAGAACCAACACAAACTCTAGGGGAAACCACTAAAATGTTATATTATTGTTGTAAGTTCTGTTTTTCTTGCAGAAATATTAGTCTTCTACACTGTTGGGGTGGAGGCTTGAGCATGGGCATCCATAAACCTTCCAGCTCCTGAGCCTGCACGTGAGTATGAGCCATCACATCCATCTTGGATGACATCTGTGAACGATAAACATTTTTGCTGCTGAAGCTGGGGGGCTGCATCCCTTTCCGGTCATTGAATTAAGCCTGGGACCAATGGTTTGAAAGGCTGTGAGTGATAACACTCAAGATTAGTTTTGCACAGATCCTGGTTCCCAACTGTTCCTTTCATTGCTACCAAATCAGGATGACCTGATGGCATAATTTAGCAAAACTTCCTTGAGTTTGAATTTGGCCAATTCCTTGTTCAGTTACTGTAGTGCAGAGTGGTTTTTTTACTTCCTTCAAGACCCGAAGCTCTGTTTAGGGACTGGAATGCATCCTGATTTATCTTTTTTCCTAGAGACAGCAGAAATGTATTCCTCAAAAAATGCTTGGGTTTGCTTTGTCCAATCTGCCAATCACTACTGAAGTTACATGATTTTGTCAGCTGTCCTTAGCCTGCTTTACCCAAGTAAAATAGTTCCAATTTTTATATATTTTCTGCTGAGACCCAGACCGAGTTTTTCCATCACTTAGTCTCCTCTCACAGCACTTCCTTGAAAGAGAAATGGAGAAGACTGGAGAAACAGGTTATGCCAGACATCATTTGAGCTTGGGGAGATGGCGGCCACCCCACTGAACTGAGTGGAAAAAGTACATTTTCTTGACAACTTCAGACCTTCATCCAGATAGTCTTAGGTGGTGGTGAAGTTCCATTCATTGTCTAAGGAACTGGTAGGTAGGATGATATAGAAAAGCGTGCAGGGTAAGAAATATTTGGCTGCTATTTAGCTTGAATTTCTGTGGATTTAAAATTATTCTGAAGGTCCAGATTTTCTGGATTTTTTGGCATTGCTCCATGGAATTATGGGTCCTCAACTCCTAAGCTTCGGCATGAAAAAGTTGTACTGCCAAAACAACTGCAAGGTGATGGGAATCACAAGAGCGATGTTGCTATCTGGTCAGCTCGCCTGAATGTAGCAGATGGAGAGATGGGAAAGACTGTGAATATGGGGATTAGAGGAGAAAACAATTCTTTGCAGCTCCTATAGGAATCCCCCTCAAATATAGCTTAAACAATTTGATCCTGGGAAATTGGACCATTCCAGCAACTCGTGGAGGCACAAATGCAACATGAATCATGAAGAGCAAAGTGCAGGTGTGATGGTCCCTAGAGCAGAACCCAAACTCGGTGCTCCAGCCTTCCCATCCAGACACCAGTCTCCTCTCAAGCTCCAGTCAAAGTCCAGGTCTTTGCTTCCTCCTCTCCCCCCTCTTCTGTTGGGACTGGAGCAGAGATGGTCTTTTTGCACGACACAGCAATGGGCTTTGGTCCCTTGGTGTACAGTTGTCAAACCAGGACAACAGTGATAGACACACGGATGGTCTCTCCCTCCATTGGATCCCCCTCCCAAGCTCGGCGATGAGGACAATCTTCAACATTTAACATTATGCTAATCCCTGCCTCACTTGGAACCTGGCCAGTTCATTTTCATGCTACACTGCTCATTTCCAGCTTCTAACGTAGTTTTAAAGTTGCATTAAATAAAGAATGGATGTAAAAATCAAATTAATTACTGGACACTCCATGCTACTTAATTTTAAGGCTCCCATTCCACCAGTATTTCTTGTAAGCACAACAAGCTGCAGAGTAGTGCCAGGATGGCTGTATTGCTCTTAAATATGTTGATTAGAGACAAATATAAAATGGGGATAAGCGTTGGAGCATTGATTTGCAATGTTGTTTCGAGCAGTTATTTGCAGTTTGCTTCCCGAAGGTACATAAAGATCTACAACCTTAGGTAGCACCCAGAAATGGAGGCCCGCCATTTGTCACCCCAGGAAGGGGACCCCAAATTGCTCTACAAGTTGGATTTGCCAGCACAGATGAGTCTGTACTGCTGCTCCAGCCCACCCACCTCATTTCATGTCCCATCCGATGATCAGAAGGAAAGACCCGTGTTAGTAGAGCGACACGATTTACGTGATGCTCTTCATCTACAAGCTTTCAGGTAGACCCTGATAAATCCTGTTCTTTTGGGGAGATAGTTCAAAGCATGGAAGACGACGTGCTGAAGAGATGCATGTCTACGTATGCTTTTTAGGAAGCAAGACAAAAACATCTTGGGTGACAAGGGATGGGATTCAAAACACACTTTATGTTAAACTTAGGGGTTTCTCTGCTAAATTGGGATGAACTGTAGTTCCTTTAGACAGAAAGATGCTCTGATCTTATATTTTTTCCAAGGACTTGTGGCACTTTATTTTTTTTTCCTTTGTCATGTGTTTAATCACTACAACATTCCAGTATTGTATTTTTATAGGTAGGCAGACAGTTGGAATTTGCCAAAAAAGGTGGGTTTGTTTCACTTTATGTATAATTTTCAAGGATGGATGTATCTTTTTGGAGGGAGACGTGTCACAGATAACACTGCTTCCCAAGTCATAGCCTTTTTTCTTCCATTCAGCCCAGATCTGCACCTAAAACCAGTTCTGCCAAACACCAACTGGGACAGCTTCTTCCCTCCTCTTCGCGCCTCTCCTCTTAAGAGAGCACCTCGCTCTTTCCATTTTCTATTTGAATTAATTTAATCCTTGCACTCCTATATGTGAATCATTTATTATTTCTTTTAAACCTTGCTGGTTTTGCGCCACTGCTGGGTGCTGAGGGTCTTTCTGCAGATGCTATTGCCCGGAGAGGACAGTGGCAAAAGGCCTTTCCTTCCGCACGTAGATATTTTTCAGCCTCCCTGAGCTTTTCCCAATTCACAGGGGTGTGGAGGTACTGACCCTGCACCCGTCCCCCTCCTGGGAATAAGAAGCAGCCGGGTAATCCCAATAAATACTGTCCTACAAACACCAAGCACGGGGGAGGATGCTTCCATATTTCAAATGAATCTGAGAGCAGAGTGGTCAGCCAGGGCCTTTGAAACCAATGCAAGTTGTTTTTATTATTATTATTATTATTATTATTATTATTATTATTATTATTATTATTATTTATTTTATACCCTTCCAAGAAGGGGAAGGATAGAAACTTTAAATTCTGATGGTAAAAGCAGATGAAGCGATGGCACAGAAGGGGTTACACCTGCACAGCCGCTCTTCACGGTGCAACTTCTTCCAGGACCCACACAAAAACTTATTAAGCGGCTGCCTGTCACCTCTCCTTAATAAATAAGAATCTCTTTTCAGCCTCTTTGTCTCCTTCACCTCTGGGGCCGGCGTCCTGTAAACACACTGCCAATTAAACCTCACGTCTAGCAAGGCCACAACTAATGAAAAGCAATAGAGAATTCACTGCCTTTTAATGAGGAAAACATTGCTTTTTACAGGGAACAATTTATTGGGCCAATTCCCCCCGTCCATCACCCTGGGGAACTGCTGCCTTTTTTACCCCCTGTTTGTTACTTTGTCAAGCGCGTGTAAAATTGCACGCTGAACACAGAGGTGAAGGCTCTGACTCAATTTATGGTGTGACATCTCTGATCTTGCTCCCTGGATCAGTAAGCGATCCTGGCAATGATATGCATGGAAATTAATTACTGTGCCCGCCAGCGATACAGCAGGCCCCTGCCGTTGATAATAGATCAGTTTGTAGGAGTTTGTTAAGCGGGGCGGCCGTGTCTGCTTCTGTTTGCTCACACGCAGGCGATGTCAGTTAAGTGCAAACCGCCACCATCATCGCGACGCGCAGCCGCGGGAGGGGAAAGAGCTCTTGCCAGAGAGCGCAAGAGCTGCCGGAGTACCCTCGGAAAAGACAAAAACAGGAAAACGAGAGGAGGGATGCAGTGGTTTTTAATTTATTTTTTGGAGAGGGAAAAGGCAGTGTTACCCTGTGAAGAGCATAATATTTAAGCACGGGGAACTCTTACCAAGCCTAGACTATTAAAGTGGTGTGTATTTAAATGAAAACCGGATGGAGAGGTCAAACTGCAAATAAAAGAAGTTTGGGCGTAAATTCTGGATAACTGCCCCGGGATCATATCATCCATGGGTATAACATGGGTTAGTTCTGTTAGCTTTCCAGCCCTTTTTTCCAAGACTTGGCCATTTGAAATGCATTCCTAAGCTCTTGGATGTGGTATTTTTGTCTGGTCCTCCTGAGCAGCGCATTTTTTTTGCTGATGGGTGCAGCAGGTTTTACTCCTCGGATGAACTCATCCGCCGTTCAGGACACAAAGGGACACTCGGCACATCTCAGGGATGGCCAAGACATGTCGACCTGCTGAGCTGGTTTTGAGGAAATGGGGGAAGTGCCCCAGAGCAGTTGTAGGAAATCCCTCCTCCCTGAGCTGTTGGGCAGCTTGGTCCATGAGCATCCTTGTGTCCCTTCCCAGGTCACCCCTCAACGTAGGCAGTGGTGAAACCAACCTCTTGTGTGAGATGGGTGGAGGGATGGTGGGCAAGGGCACAGCTCCCTCTCCCATCACACCTCTGCTGCCCCTGGCACTGCCGTCTTCTGCACTTTGTTTTTTCGGCTATGGGAAAAGGGTACCAGCCATTTTCCTGCACTTCTGGCATGAAGATGGGAGAAGCATGCGGAGACACAGCAGGTTAGCAGGACCCCAGGCAAGCCAACACTGCCAAGCATTGTCATAAGATGCCTTCATAAAATCCTACTGGCAAGGTATTTTTTTGTTATTTGACATTTTTTACCGTATCATTTCTTACCCCTTTAGCAATGCCTTTTTCTGCTTGGTCCTCAGACTGCTCACATACTCATGGAGTTAGTTTAAAATATCATTCAGCTCAGGTATCCCCTTGGTCAACCTCCTGGTTGTTTCATCTGTGGTACTACAGTTTGGCCACTGCTTCACCACCCTGTTTTAATTTTTTTTTGTATTTCCTTGTAACCAACCCCCTTCAGATCCTTCAAAATATTAGGATTTCCTTTATTTCTCATGACTTCCTTCATCATTTTGTACACTTTCAGGCCCAAAAGGCCTCCATATTATTTTGGGGACCAGACAAATAAGACATGATGCCCAGTTCAAATATGAGCTCTGGGGGTACCAAGGCAAACAGGGGTGATGCCACACTAGATCCAAACATGGCAGGATTCCTCCCAAAAGTAAATGTTCCCAAAAGAATGGAGGACCCCCCCCAGCTCCAGCCTGTGAATTCAGGGTCCGTATTCTCAAGCCAGGCTATATCCTAGTCATAGTATTATTATTTTTTATTGAATACTTGCTATGGGTGCTGTTTTCCAGCTCACCCTCTTTGAAACAGCTGTAACAGCCCTCCGTGGCCAGACAGGTATTTTAAATTGTGTTTATAAAAATAGTGGGAAACTATCAGAAATTGGTAATAATTAATATATTGGAAAACAAGGCAGATGGAGAGGAAACAGGGATACCCTTTAGCTGGCTTTCGATGCCTTGAGTGACAGCAATGCTCGTTGCTTCCGTAGCCCCATGGCTCTCGTGCTGTGACCCTCCACCCGCTGCCGCTTTGCATTTGGAAGGGGAACATCTCAGAAAATAGTGGGTGAATAAAAGAATAAATCATACTTTTGAATTTACCTGGGTATGTTCTTTGACCCAGTTTGCATATGCATCAAAGAGTAAAATTTGGTTCTTCCTATTTACCCCTGCTTGTGAAATCTAGAAACTGCCTCATATATGTAAAAAGCCCAAGATTATTTTAAAAGCTTTGAAAAAAAAAAAAGGGGGGGAGGGAGAGCTGTGAAAGATCATTTCTTTCCTAATGCAACTGTTAGATTTCGTTGCTTTAGCAATTAAACTTTTCCTTTATTTGTTACCCCTACAGACCCCTGGTTAGAATAGGATCCTGAAGTTGAGTCCGCCAGAGCATTGGGCTTACATGATTCAATTAACCTTTAAGGTAGCTCTGGAAGTTGGTACTCTAGGAGATCCTTTTGTTAATTGGCAGCCTGACACAGACAATTAAGTTTGATCAGATGAAGAGGGCATCAGGGACATCATTAGCATACTGTACTGAAGACTACGTGGTGTGTAAAAGTTGTTTAATTTCTGCCAAGGAAGAAAGTGGGGGGCTGGGGGAGCCCTCCTTGCACATACAGCATTTTGCTTATTAAATATTTCATTTCCCTTGCCATAAGCCGTGAACGTTCCCATTTTTTACCCCTCCTTTTTGGTTTCTTCCCACTGCAGTGAAATCCACCGAATGATCGTTCCTCTCTTATTAAAACTTCCGCGTTTTGCTTGAGGTATTGCGTCAAAATAAAAACAAACAACGAAAACACCAACAAAACAGAGAGACCAGCAGAGATATTTGCTTTATCACAAAGCCCATGGTGGATGGAGTATGAGCAGGGCATGGCTCAGCAGTTAAAGCCGGAGATGGGCTGGGTGAGCTCTCAATATGTCCTTTGATCAGCAGGGAGCTACGCAAAAATATACCTGTGGCTCTCACACACAGCAGGTCTTATAACAGAGGTGGCCGTATGGCTCTGGGTTGCAGGGGAAAATTCCGGGATGAGGTGGGACATCATACCGCATGGCCATGCACGTCTTTGCGGAGGCAGGAGGCGTTGGAGGGGGTGAGCCCACCACTGGGCTGGTGGTGTGAGCCTGGGTTTGCGTTTGTGCAAGGTGGTTTCTCTGAGTTTCTCTTGCCCAGTGTTAACAACAGTCACACTGTTGAAGCTTTGGAAATGCACTTTTTTAGCAGGCAAAGGCAGAATGTAGGTGAGCCAAGTTGCAGCCATCTGCAAGGTTCACTAGAGTGAATAGGAGGCATCCTGGATTCAAATCCTCTTGGTAAGTGAATAGCACTTTGCTTTTCCAACTTCCCATACCTAATCCAATAGCAGCCTGCCTGAGACTGTCTGCTCAGCTGCCTGCCAAAGACAAACATCTGCCCAGGCCTGGGCAACCTGCTGTGGGGAGGATCTTCCAAACCACGACACCGTTGTTGGTATGGATTGCCACGACTCTGCTCCTCGTCAAGGTTTGCAGCCACGGCACCCAGGTGAGTTCAATACATTGTCACAAGCAGAAGCAGCTTTAGCAGCTAAACCTGATGCACGAGCTGGGCATAAGCCCTGCCCCACCACTCATGGCTTTTGGAGAGCATCATGGGACTGTTGTCCCACCCCAGCTCTCCTGTGTTCACCCTAGATGCTCCAGCTGGTTGCTGAGCCAAATGCAGCTCGGGAGGAGCTTCCCCAAGCTAACATAGGACTACAGGGCAACAGAAGAAACCAAACTACATTTCACAGAATCATAGAATGGTTTGGGTTGGAAGGGACCTTTAAAGGCCATCTAGTCCAACCCCCCTGCCAAAGCAGGTTCACCTAGAGTGGGTTGGACAGGAACGCATCCAGGTGGGTTTTGAATATCTCCAGAGAAGGAGACTCCACAACCTCTCTGGGCAGCCTCAAAGACAGAGCGATTTCCTCAAAGACAGATCATTTCTCGCACCTCTGCCTACTTTTGCAGGTAACGTCTTAGGGAGAATTAGCTGCAAGCGAGACCCATGCAGAAGCACATTTACAGTAGATATACAACCCCTGCCTTTTTTGCTCACTCCCCTTCCTCCAGCCCTTTTTTTGGGAGCAAGAGAGGAGGCACCTGGCAAGGAAACAAGGCACATAAAGACTAGTAGGCACATGGTATCAGGATCTTCCATTCTCGTATCGCATAGGCAGGCTCTCCACTTTCTCATTAGCCTTGCACAGTTGCTTCAGCAATTATGATATATATTGCCTAATTCTTCTAGCATTAGCCTTACTACATAAGTCATTAATGTGCTAAGTTAGTGGTAGCAGCAAATGTAGACTCCTGTGCTATGTGCTGCTAATAATGTCTATGAGATTTTAGTCCTAATCCAGCGAGACGGTTTTAGCCCTCTACCGCCAGAGCGTCGTGTAATGGAAAATTAATGGGAAGTTGCAAGTGCAGAATGAGCATGTTTTGCTGTCTTGCTGGCTAGCCGTGCTGCTTGTAAGGGTGCAGCATGAGAACAAAAGAGCACGGACTAAAGATTAATCCAGACCACTATCCAACAGTGACCAACGCTCAGTGCCTTGGGGAGGATGTAGGAACAGGGCAAGCAGGCAGAGGTTCCTCCCCAGGATACTCTCCCAGTCTCCAAAACCCTTTGGCTCTGGGACCTCCCTTGCTGCAGGTCCAGCCTGTGTATTCAACAGGTCTCGGTGTATTTTTCTTCTGGAAATTTTTTCTGGGCTCTTTTAAACTCACTTAAAATTCTATTTCAGTGCCTCAGCTGGTAAATAACAGAAATGGGTGTCCATAACTCTCCCATGGCAACTTGTAGGTGGCTTTAAGCTGGTGATAAGTGTTAAGTAAATGGGAATGCTGAGGTTTTTAGGTGTATTGATAAAACTGGGCCAATAAATCCCATTGTTGTTAGGCACTTGGTGGAAGACTCAAGGCACTTAGTGGAAGACTTCAGGGCAACACTGAGCTTGGGGAGACTGGGTTGCTCTCTGCAGGTCTGTCTCTGTCAAGGAGAGATGGAGATGGGGCAGCCATGCTCCAAAGCAAACTGTCTCCTCTGAGCACCTCCTTTTAGATGGGATGAATCCAGGCAAGCATGTTTCCTACATGGAGACTAAGTCAGTTGGGTACAGATGGGCTCAGTCTGCCCCATGGTTCCTCCTTGGCAGTCAGGCATCCCCATTTATGCCATGCTATGTTTTCCACCCCCTCTTCCTATGGGGGCCTCCCCTCAAAATGGGAAATCCAAGATTTTTAGCCTACCAAACTCTAAGCAGGGAAGCAAGCAAAGGTGGAGGCCACCTCGGTCTGACATGGACCTTGCGTAAGGACCAAGGTTTGAGGAGAACCAGATGAATGCCAAAACTTTCAGTCCCCTTGCCCCAGGTAACCCTCATCTCAGTGTTCCAGAGGTCCGCTTAGTTTTTCAGTGAAATGGTAGGAAACCTGGGATAGCAAATCCCACCGAGAAAGTGTCACAATTCTTTCAAAATCTATGCAGTTTTGGGGGGAAAGATGATTTCATAAGATCCCTGAGTGTTCATTTGGATGTCATGGAAATGTTGAGAAAGAGATGTTACTGACAAGCGGTGGTGAAAATTTTGTAAAGCAAAAATCTGTGACTCTGCAGGTCTTTACAGAGAGAGCAGGGAGAGGCAAGGAAAGGGACAGAAATGGCTGCGAGTCAGGAGTTGTTATCAATGGACATGAGTCTTCAGTCAGAACATAACATGAAATGGTGAAAAAAACATTTCTGCCAGGAGACAGAAACCATGCCCAACTCCTCTCCAGAAGTCACCTGTGGAGTGGGACTTGGCTGCTGTCCTGCACACACCATGGGCAAGTCCTGATGCAAACTCAGAGACAGATAAAGGTTTTCATGCTCCGTCTCCCAAATTAGGGGCACAAGAAAAGGGCAAAATGGGATTTGTAAAGGCAGAAAAGTGCGTCGAAGGCAAATCACTACACCAGTGGGCTGTGCTGACCGGCGGGTATCACTTGTGCAAGCCCGCGAGCAGGCGTGCCCCTTGCACCAGCGCTGAGGTCGGCCTGATTCTGCATAGCTGCAGCAAAGGATGTTTTTGAGCCATAAAGGAATAATACTTGAGATGTGTTGGCTGTACAGTTTCATTAAGATGACATAACATCTTGGATAGATTATAATTTTATAATACCTTTGCATGCCACTGCTATTACTACTATGCTGTTTTATGACGATGTTAATATACAGATGTTGCTTTAATCTGTTTTTTAATTTACTTTGTATATCCCCTACGTACATTTTGTCGTAAGGTAGTTTATTTTGTAGCAGCTCATTTATTTTAAAAGTTGGAGGTTTTTTTATATCACTGCTAGCATGCTAATGACATTTATACATGTGTTCTCTTTAATCTCTCCCCTAGTTGCCTGGTACAGAGCACAGATATTATCATTTCTCTGATTTTTTGAAGTGCTGAAAATTGTTTTATTAGGGGTTTTATTTTAAGGTTTCATTTTTTTATTTTGAGGTTTACTAAGTACGGCTCTGCAGTACTGTATTTTGGTGTGGTATGCCTTCCTTGTGTTTTCACCAATGCTTTCATTATGTGATAAGTGCTATTACTGTAGAGGGGTTTGGTCATGTTACCCACCATCAAGCATTTGATGCTCCCTAGGAAGCTCTTGAGAAAAGGTTGTTTTAGGCGGCCACGCACTCCCTCAAGATAGGAGCAAGGCAAAGAGCGGAGCAGTCCTGAACACATATGGAATCTCTAGCAGTCACATAGAATCACAGAATCATAGAATGGTTTGGGTTGGAAGCGAACTTAAAGACCACCTAGTTCCAACCCCCCTGCCATGGGCAGGGACACTTCCCACTAGACCAGGTTGCTCCAAGCCCTGTCCAACCTGGCCTTGAACACCTCCAGGGATGGGGCAGCCACAGCTTCTCTGGGCAACCTGGGCCACTGTCTCACCATCTGCCCAGTCAAGAATTTCTTCCTAAGATCTCATCTAAATCTCCCCTTTTGCAGTTTAAAACACTTCCCCCTCGTCCTATGGCTCCACTCCCTGATCCAGAGTCCCTCCCCAGCTCTCCTGGAGCCCCTTTAGGGACTGGAAGGGGCTCTAAGGTCTCCCCAGAGCCTTCTCTTCTCCAGGCTGAACACCCCCAACTCTCCCAGCCTGGACTCCCAGCAGAGGGGCTCCAGCCCTCCCATCATCTCGGTGGCCTCCTCTGGCCCCGCTCCAACAGGTCCATGTCCTTCTGCTGTTGGTGTCCCCAGCGCTGGAGGCAGCACTGCAGGGGGGTCTCCCCAGAGCGGAGCAGAGGGGCAGAATCCCCTCCCTGGCCCTGCTGGCCACGCTGCTGGGGATGCAGCCCAGGATGCGAGGGGCTTTCTGGGCTGCCAGCGCACATTGCTGGCTCATGTTGAGCTTCTCAGCTCGTCTGAGTTGACATTTGAGTCAGGACCTGGATTTTAAAAAATTCACATTCCTCTAAAAATCCAAAGCTAAGCCCAAAGACTAGGATGTTCTCATGCTTGGATATAGGTGTTATAAGCAGACTGAAGAGCAAATTGTCCCAGCTGGGTTCAGGTTGAGCAGGACTTTGTATTTGGGGTTGTACCAATAGGGAAAGGAGGTCAAATTGGGGAATAAGGATCCAATGACTGGAGGCTGGCACAAAAAGAGGGGGAGGCACGACCTGGATTTCTGGACCCGGCTGAATAACACTGCTAGCATGGAGGTGTGTGTTTAGTTGCCACAGTGACATGAAGTCCCACTTCAGAACGGGCTTTGTGCAGCACAAAGAGATGGTAAGGAGGGCATGCGCTTGTTTTGGGGAGGAGGAGGAGGGAGCAGCGTCCTTCTGAGCAGCTTCCCATGCTGGACTTCACAAATTATCTCTAATTAAGTCTGCTGCCCAGAATGTCATCAAATTAGCAAGCGAACAAATTGCATTGACTTTGGTGGGATGACTCCCTCGCTTCACCCTGCCCCGCAGCGTGCCTGCTCTGTCTACGGCTCTGCCGCGCTGAACTCCCAGTCAAACCCCTCCCCAAACAAGGAGAAATGAGCATCCACCCCTCTCTGCAGGCTTCGACTCCACCGCCCTGCTGTAATATCCTCTCAGAGCTCTCCAGCCTCCTCGGGGAGACCTCCTTGCTTCCCTTAAAAATTATACATCGGGAAAGGCCTGGTTATTTTTCCCATAACTTGGTGGGACGGTGCTTGAGAAACGCTGCCTTAGATGGTTTCATGTTGCCAAAATGTATTTGCTATTTGATGATGTGGGCTTCAGAAGGCCTGCTGTTCCCAATTGTCCATTGCATATTAAGGATGGTTATAGCCAAGAAGACTTTTCTATTTATTTGCTCCCTTTTCACTGTGACTTTATTATGCATGAGCAGCTTGACTGTGATACTTCTTTTGTTTTACATTTTGCATTCATTAAAAACCAGTCATCTGCATATTTTGTGAACCCTCAGGGGTCTTTTCTCCCCTTGATGCATGCGTGCCAGTCCCATTAGCAGGGATGGGAAGTAGGAGCTCATGCTGAAAGAGAAACACAGGCACCCCTCCCCCTGTTTCTCCCTGTACCACTCAACTAGGATATTAAAAAAAAATTAAAAAATAAAAAAATTACGGAGGATATTCACTTTGGGTTTAAAAAAGATTTAAAAAAAAAAAGAAGGAAGGAAAACTTGACTGTGTACCTCGTGAGATCCTTCTTATAGCTCAGGGCTAGAGGCCACATAGACAAGAGGATGTAAAACAGTTTAGCATCACTGAGGTTTATGGCTGAGTCTTTAGCAGTAAGTAAAGTGGGCCAGACCCACTCCCCAACACGGCGGGCAAGTGATGTGGAACGGTTTGTGTCCACACCAGTGCCCTCTTCCCTCCCCAGTCTTCTAACAGGAGACTGAGCTCTGTAACCAGCTTCTTGGTCTGGTTTTGTTCAGCAAAAGTCACCAACAAGGGTTTAATCCCGTTTCTGTCACCCCTAAAAATAGCTGCAGGCTGCATCGTGGTCCTCAGCGGCTTCCTGATGATGCTAAGGACGTGAATGAAGGAGTCGTGGCGGTTTCGTAAAAGCAGTCACTGGGAGATCTTGCAGGTCCTTGCTGACCTCAAGCCTGGTCCTCACCAAGCCACCAAGATGAGGGACCACAATGCCTGGTGATGCTCCTGCAGTGGATGGGGAGGGCTGGTCCTGTCGTTATCCCTGCGCCATTTGCAGATGGCTGCCCTCCTCCCTCCTCTGCTCCTGCTGAGCAAGGGTTTGGGCTGCGTGTTTTTGCTCCCTGCCAACAAAGAAGTGATTATTTTTTTTTTTTTTCCCATTTTGGTTAAAACTACTGGTGCATGGTGGCCTCCGGTACAGGGATGCCCTATTGTCTCTGCCTCATCTCTGAGGGTTAGAGCAACCTCGCTTCTCCACCCAGACAGAAGTTTTGTATAAAACCTCCCCTGCTCCTCTGTGTTTCAAGTTTGGCAGTTCCCCCTTTCACAAATGTGTGCACGGGAAGACGCGCAGAGAGATATGAATTTATTTTCTGCATTGTTAAAGCTTCAACATTGCCCTCAAATCATCCTGACACAAAGGCAATGCAGCTCGGTTCACCAACCAGCACATTTTGCCCTGAGCAAAGACACTTTCCCATGCATGGAATGATCTCCCACTGTTTCCCATAAGAGCGCCGGGCTGGCTGGAGAAATCGAATCAAAAGCTTTCCAACACAACAACCCGCCTGAAACAACTTGAAACAAATGAGGGCTCGGGCTGTGGACGGACAACGTTGGTTGGAGCCGAAAGGGATTAGGCAATAATCCTGTTTTGTTGATGCTGCCGTGGCTGGAGCATCCTACGCTCCGCTGAGCATCCACCTTGTCCTAGCAGCACGTTTTTTGCTACGAGGAGCAGGTCTCTGCATACTTGTCCGTGAGTCGTACATCACGGATACTGGCAGGTTTAGGCACAATGGGCACTTTAGCAAGTCAACCACGTAGACAGAGCCTATCTTCTCTGGCTAATGGTGGGTGGAGGGAGAGGGATAAATGGTTTTGGAGGATGAGGCGTTATTCTATGTAGCGCGGCTTCCTGGCTGTTGGGGCTCTGCTTGCGGTCCAGATGCTCTCTCCAAATTAAAGTACTAGTCCAAGTGTCAGAGTGGGTATTTGACCAGAGAAGCCCCATTACCAAATGCTTCTCAACCACCCGTCTCTCTGCTTTCTTTCCTTAGCAGCATAGCCACAAGCAGAGCAATTACTTAGCAGGGACCCAAAGCAGAAGTGGATCATTTTCCAGGGTAAGAGATGTCACTCAGCACCTACTCAGGACCCATCTCATCATTCAGGCTGCTTGGAGACAGCCTAGGGGTAATGGAACAAAATAACAACCTCCCAATTCCTGTTTTACTCATTCCTTTGGCCCATTGGAGTCTTTTTACTGACCGATTGTCTTACCAGCTGAAACCTGGAGTAAATAAACATTTGCATAATAATAAGTTAGGAGGCCATAAGCTGTCCTTGGGTCAGCTCTGGAGCCTGGGGACTTCTTGGCATCCTTTGCATTCAGGTAGAGAGAGTTTCTGCTTGCCTACTTTGCACATCTCACCAGCGTGGGATTTATATTTGTACCCTGACTTACTGCAGCTCAGCTGGTTACTCTCAGCCTGTATCTACTCCTGGATAACTTTGCTAAAGCATCTCCCTTTCAGTCTCTTGTCCACACGCGTGCTTCACTCGGGTTCAGAGTTTCTGGTCATATCCCACAATAATTGCACCTCAACTGGGAGTGAGAACCGCATTTTGGAATCAAATCTGAAGAAAACTTGAATCCAGCACCACTGGCTCACTCTTACTCCACTAAAATAAAACAAGCAACACCAAAAAGGATGGGAAATGGTTTTACTGGAGCAGCATCAGCTTCTCCATTTGTGAATCAGTTTGTTAAGAGAACAAGGCTCCATTTAGCTAAAAGGTGAAAGCTAAATTGCATGACTGGCCTTCATGTCTAGAGTCCTCTACGTATCAACTTTGACTCAGCAGTCTGCAGTAGTTAATCATTAATGGTCCCATAAGAAGAGCAAGCTTGTTCATAACAGGAGTTTGAAATGGGGAAAGGAGATGGGCAGAAGAACAGACTTTCCATTCCCAAAATAAAGCATCGCAGTCATCTTGAATATATGGAAAGCGCACGGAAGGCTGGAGGCGTTCCCTTTGTTAAATATTTACCATGCAAGTATTCTTTCATAGAACATTTCTAGGACTTTATCTAAGCAGGATGGAGTAAGTGAAACATTCGGATGGGTCAATAGGACCATTTGCCAGAGTGGCTTGTTCTTAAATGGGAGTCAAAAGCCGACCAGAGAGAGCTCCGTAATGTTTGACTACTAAAAGCATGGCTCGCAAAAATGCAGCACCACGCTGGCTCCAAGAGACCAGCAAACAGCCTTTCTCATTGGCATCACCAAGCCAGGATTTCCTCTTCATTACTGACTCTTGGACATGAGCAGGGCAAAGGGGATGAGCTCCTGTTGGCTTGGTAGGAACCTGATAGTGCTCAGAAAAGGATCAAGGAGAATGTACACAATATTCCCCCAAAATCACATTTATTACTCATGGAAGTGACCTGTGTCTAGAATGGGTATAGGCCACCATGGCTACAATCATCCTTCCTGCAAACACCAGGGCTCAGGTCCAGCATTACCCAGATGACATTTGAACCTTCTCCCCAGCACTCAAGACTTCACTCATAGAGATAATTAAATTACAGATAACTCAGAGCCATCCGAGTATGCAAAGCCACCAGGAACAGACAGAAGATTGTCTTGCTAATCCTTGTGTGGACACTGTAGAACGTGCCACTCTGTAGATGCAAAGCCAAAGTAAGGGCACCGTTTTGTGATATTAAAAATAAAAAGGGAAAAAAAGATTATTTTTGGTTTCACTTAAAAATTAATGAGGTTTTCTTTTCTCCCCAGATGTTTTTAAGGAAATTTTTACTGGATTAACTGCAAGCTAAATTACTCCCATTATCTACTTAGGAGCAAGCAACTGTATTGCCCATGAAGTCGTTCAGGAGTAATATAAAAGTTCTTATGGGCACAGCTTGGCATTGGGTTGCTGTCAAGGCTGTTTCTGCATCTCCTTCTGGCTGGAGGCTCTCGAGAGCTTTCTGGCCATGTGGGAAGGGTGTCTGTGGGGTGATGAATGTCAATACTTGTTTAGGACGTGCTGACCAAGATGTCATGCATACGTATTTTTCTCCTAAGTTACAGGAGCTCTGGAAATTTGTCCAAAATATTTTTTCTTTAAAAGTGAGATTATATTGTTGCAGAAGGATTACTGTTTAAAATGTCTAGTTTTCACAGTATTTTTGCTTTCTGGCTATATTCTTATTGCTGTATTTGCCCAGCCTAATTCCCACACACCACACCACACCCCCCCCCCATAATCTTGGAAAAGAAATACCTCTTCAAACTTCCTGTTGGGGGAAAAAAAATACTTCTGTGTTTTCTTTTTTAGTCTCATCCTGCATATTACTGGAAAGCTTGCAGGGAAATGGGGGAAAAGCTAGAAAGGGTGTGCCTCCAGCAGGCTGTCTGGAGGAAAGGGGGATGATGGCTGGTGCTGTGTTGTGTGTTCCCAGAGGATTGGAGAAGACCCTAAAGGAGGGGTTTGTCACCCGTGGGTGTCAAGTGAGAGGCTTGTCCTTTGGGAAGGCATGTGTTGATGGGGTGTATGGTGGTAAAAGAGCCTTTGCTTTGGCCCTTCAGGCATGGGAGACAATTACTCTGGATTATATAAAGAAAACTGGGCTGCAGAGTCACCCTAACCTTGGAGAAGGAATTTATCCCTGTCCAACAAGCTGTCTCTTCCACGTCTTGCAGGGCAAGACCCTACCTGTGGGTCAGGGCAGAAATGCCACCAGATCTTCAGGTGCCTGAACCATCTCATGGAACCCTCCCAGCACCTCGGATGTTCTTCTTGACCCCAGGAGGGTCCGTATCAGCACCAGAAGAGCAGCCTTGGAGGAGAAGGTGCTGCCCTGGAGCTACGCAACGGAATTGGGCTGTTCGGAGTCTGTTCAGCAGAAAAGTGAGCATCTATGATATTGCCTAGCTATGGTTTCCTGCTAGTGTATGTCGGAAGTTTCATGGGAATTGGAAATATTTGGGGGATTCAGTTGTGATGCCTTGTTTTTCCTTCTGCCACTTTTAAGACAAAACCAAGTTTCCCATAGCATGGAAAATGCCTGATTTTTGCTAGGGAAGAGGCTATAACAGAAGATGGCATAAAAAACATCCAAAATGGGATAGAAATGAAATTAGGAAGAGTCCCATGAAGGAAAGGCAGCTGTTATTTTTGCACACGAGCGCTGGGTGAAGTGAAAATGTCCACCAGGGGAGGGAGGTCAAGTCTGTCAGATCCAGACGGGTGGTGCTGATGTCTGCCACGTGCAGCCTTCTCCTGCACCACTTCCACCACAGCAGAGAGCTATGGAAATTCACAGGTCAATGGGTTCGGGTCCACCTCACATCTTTAAAATATCAACGCATATTAAAGCTAATTCAGTACATGTGATGCTTCCTCGGAACTCTCTCCCAGCTCCCCAAAATTTCCATTTTTTGTGCAACCTGAGCTAAATACTATGTGCAAATTACCTCCTTTCCATGAGCTCACATGTCTCCCCTTGAGCTCAGGCAGACTTTGAGCATCCAGTGTGATTTAAGGAAGCCAGGCGTGACAAATAAGGACAAGTTCGATTTATTATTTTTTTTTTTTAAATTATAAAGTGCAAAACACATCGGCAGCTAATTCTGATTCACAAATACACTGGAGAAACTTGTAACCTAGGAACGCTTTGTAAGCGGGATGAAGAGCGCAAAATTTGTCATGCCTGAGGAACCACTCGGCTCCTTTGCACTTCCAAAATTTACATCACGCTGGGCAGGTATGCAATACAGCCCAAGTTCAGGGAATCCAGCCCTTGCTGGGGAATCGCTGCACTGCTACCCACTGCTTTGATTTGAGTCACTTCAGACATCTGAGTAGCATCCAAAGATTAAAAATGCCATGAAGCATTTTTTGAGATCTGTCTCCATTTAGTGACTTTTGAAAACCAGTCCTTCATCTTCCATGGAATATTGCTGGTTTATATCATATGTGAACATCTCTCAAGCTGTGTAGGCCTCATGTTGTTAGAAACAACATTTGATGAAAAAATTCCTGTTTTATTTGCCATATCTCGGGTTGCACTCACCCTGGTTCTTGAGCAGCAGGACTTCTGAAACCTGTTTTCCCAAAATTTATATTCCTAATGTTTCCCTTCTGTGTCCAATAAGATGGTTGAGCTCATCTTGGGCCTTTCTTCCAGGAGAACAAGAACATAATTTGATGCCCTTTTCTATTTTTAACTGGCTTTTCACCACCTCCCCCAGAAAATTTACAAGAACCTAATATATTTGATATATTTGTGATTGTTAAATTTCTGTCATATTTGGTTGAAACTGTTTAACAGCTTCAGAAGTTATCAGCCTCATTTCCTTAAGCAATATAGTTAATATTACTGTGAAAGCATGGCATATATTTTTCTTTAATCTGTTGGCAGGTAATGATTGGCAAAGATATAGTCTAGTCTCTGTTCTTCTATATTTCTCCCAGTAATTTATCCTTACTTTTGTTTTCTCTTTAACCGTTTTTATTGCTGATCACCTTTCTCTTCACACCAGGCAACAGCAAATGCCATACCAGGCAAGAGCAGAATCTGGTAGCCCTTTTCATTCAGTCCTTGGAGTGCCTCCCAGTTTGCTTCTGTCTGCACAATTAAGACTCTCACACTATTTTCCATAATCTAAGAGTGGCCATACTGGCTTAGACCAAGGGTGGGTCTAGCTGAGGATCCAGTCCCGAACCAGATGTTGTTGTGAGATATGTCAGAAATAATGTGCTATTTATTGGACTGGATCTATTCATGTTCTGTGGTGTTTTTAGCCTGGATTCTTAAGGAAATGAGACACTTTTGCAAATGAACCACTTGTCCTGCTGTAATAGCTTTTGAATCTGTTGCTCACGTTCAACCACCAGTTCCTACATATTTTGTTAAAATATTCAGGTTGAGCTGAAAATGCTCCAAAGAATCTGTGCTGAAGAGCAAAATTAGAAATACCCTAATCCCAGGAAGTGGGATTCCACAAACGGGTTTCCAGGCTTCTAATGGCACAGATCGTTTAATCAGTGTTGTACTGAAAAGTCAAATATTTTGCTAAACTCTCAGCTAATCTCTGCAATTACCTTCATCAACCCATCAGGCAGTCTCGTCAAAGAGCAGAAGGGTTTTTTTTTTTTTAAGACTGTTTCTATAAAACCACATGTTGAACCACCACATCTCCTTACTTGGCTGATTTTTCACTATCCAGATTCCTGGTTGTCCAACCATAAATATCCTACTTTCCACTAAATAAATGACAAATATCTACTTTTTAAATTTGCAGTGAAGGATGGTAGAAAAGGCTTTTGCTTCTGAGAGCAATGCTGGTGGACCCATAAAGCTGATGAAATGACAGAGGGCAGGGATTTCAGGGAAGTATGTGCATAACTGGAGACTGGCTTCATGTCCATGCAGTTGGCAGCTCTTGCTGTTAGTAATGAAGGAAGATCAAAATGGGGGTACAGGGACAGGTTGGGAGGAGGCCGCCACCACTTCTGGTATTCACTCTCATTTATCTTACGGGATGCAGCCATTTGGCCTTTGATATCAGTTTTTGCTACTGGAGACATGGAAAGAGACGGAGAACAAGAGGAAGAGTGGGTCCAAGAGACACAAGTGCCCTACAGTCTCACCAGCAGCAAAAGTCCCCATACAGAGATGTAGGACACAACCATAGAATCATAGAATGGTTAGACTTGGAAGGGACCTTAAAGATCAACTTGTTCCAATGCCCCGGCCATGGACAGGGACACCTTCCGCTAGACCAGGTTGCTCAAAGTCCCCTCCAACCTGGCCTTGAACACCTCCAGGGATGGAGCAGCCACAGCTTCTCTGGGCAACCTGTAAATACCCGTGCCCATTGCTTGCCATCTACATCATACACCCTTTCCCCCCAAGCATCTACTTGGGGTGCTACTTGGATGGAGAAGAAAGGATTGAATTAGATCCTGCATTCAGAAGAAGCTCTTACTGAGGTGTAGATCATAGCCGGTGTATATTCTCATTGACACAACAAGTTTGTTCAGCCTGGATTATTTGCCAGCCGTAATTACATAGCACAGAGATGACTTTAAACGCGGGAGCCCCCGCTTGCTCTGCTGTAGCCTGGGGAGGCAGGAGGCGTATTAGGAAATTGCTCAGATAATGTTAAAGAGGATGGATTTGTGATTATGGTGTTTTGACCCACCTGGTAGTCTGCCCTTGGAGCTCTACTTAACAGGTCTTCCCTGTGTCTTTTGAAGCAGTTAATTTTGTGGCCAAGTCCCTGAACTCTCTTCCCATTCCTTTGTCACGTGTAGAGCTGTTTGCTTCCCTGCCATCCAGTCATCTTGCGAATGCTTGTTCAAGGACACTGTGGAAGATTTGTGCTAATAATGAAAAGCTTGAAGGGGGCAAGAGATTTTGCCCAGGAAAAATAATGTCGATCAACTCTATTGTGTCTCTGTCCCATGGAGAAGAGCGAGCTAATAACAGAAAGGTTAGCTAACGGGCTGGCTTTAAGGGGTTGTGGCCGTGTGAATTAATGCGTTACATTTGTCTAAGCAAACTTCTCAGCTACCTTGTAGAGATGTAGGGGTTTAGAATATTTGCTTCTCCTGTTTATATATATTTTAATTTACAAAGAGATTTTTCCAGTCTTGCCGTCTCCTTCTGTCACAGACCAATAACCAGGAAAGGAGAGCGGGATTTTTCTGCGCCGCTTCTTAGCTTAATCTAGGGATATTTTCAGCAGTCAATGGGGAATATATTTCTAGGTTTGGGGGTTGAGGCTGGATTTTTGTTTGTGTGTTTGTTTCTCTTTGCACCACAAACCGCACGAAGGGGCCGGGAGGATTGCGCATTGCATAAGAGTGGCCCTCCACGCTTTAATGTGGGTCTGCGCCGTGCCATGCAGCGAACATAATGTGTCCTCCCAGGGACAATTTGCATAAAGGATAAATAAGAGAATCACAATGTGAAGTTTATTCATTTTTAAATCCTGCAGCGTTTGTGATTGAAGGCCCAAGCTCAGATGTTTTCCTGATGTGTACCATTAAGAGTCAGGGCTTTGCCTAATGTCTCTTCTGTTACTGCAGGGGGATGTAATGTGCAGTATTTCTCCACACTGGAGTATCATTTTCAGTGCATACCACTCGGCTAGGGAGTGAGGAACTGCAGGCTGCATTATCTTGTACCGGGCCCACTCTCCTTAATTTGCTGTAACCGAGCCAGCACATTAAATACAAAACATATTGATGTTCTCTGAGAACCCTTGAGGGTCTTTACCCTTCCTTGTCAAAGGAGCTGTGCAATCCAGGAGGAAGGAAAAAAGGCATTTTGCCACGGTGAAAATAGTTGCGCTGCTGGCATGCCGCGGCTGACATAACGCCGCGCTTCCATTTACTTCACTTAGAGGGGAAAGTCATAACAAAAGCCATTTTATCTCTGAACTCCAGATCAGGGTCAGTGGAGAGAGGGGATCTGAACCCCAACTCAGGTGATGTTGGTAGCAAAGGCATTATACCGCACACTAAAAGATTTGGTGAGGTCATACAATCATGGAGTCATTTAGGTTGGAAAAGACCCTTAAGATCATCGAGTCCACCCATAAACCTGATACTACCAAGTCCACCACTAAACCATGTCCACTCTAATGATCCCACAGTTGAAATGTGGTGGTGAAAGGGTCTGGTTCTGCTTGGGCACCACAGGCACCAGTACAGAACATCCCATCGATCCTCTGATAAAGGTTAGTAGACTTGGGCCAATGTGGTGACCTACATTCAGATCTGATTTTAGTTGTCCTGTGTAGGGGCTAAGTTTCTTTTCAGTCCCGCTGCCAAAAAAATCAATGCAAGTCATTAGTGAGAACAAAAGCAAGAGCGTACGTGTCCTGCCAGATCTGCTTGTGTCCCATGACCAGTAAGGGATATAACAGAGGTACCCCAACACCCCACAGGAGCTTGCAAGCTCTAGCATCATATATCTGCAGATGGTTGCCTTGTATTGCCCAAAGTGGTCTTTGTGGGTTTAGGGACCACAATTTTAGCACAAAGCTTTCAGCACATTAAAAGTGAACATTTGAAACTATAACAACTGCTTCTTCATCACCAGTGGGTTTGGGCTTTCCTCATCTTTAGAGCTGAAATCTCTCTGGTTAGAGTTGAGTTGTTCTTCTCCTGTGTCTTCTGAAGGTGATTAACAGCAACTGTCTTATTGACATCAGAAACGTGGTGGTTTGTGGATTTGTGTCCTGTGATTGACAGTCTTTGGTATCTAAGAGGGAATGAACTCAGCTAAAAGGTTTTCTGTATTTGGAGGAATTTGTAAGGTCTCTCATGTTGGCTCTCTTGAGGTCCTCTAAGAGACGAATTTCAGCCTTCCCACATTCAGAAGGTGTCTGCCCTCAGCTTGCTTGTGCTCATGTAATTTGTAAAGACCGGTCAATCTTGGAGATTTCTCTCTTACCAATTTTGGATGAAATGAAGAAATACAATAAGAAACGTATCAGGGAAAGACTCAGATGGAGACACACGTGCATGGATAGTAGGGTAATAGAGGCTTCCTTAAGAAATCAGGTTAGACTGTGACAAAATAGAAGTAATACTGCTGTAAAGTTTCTCTGAAAATCATGTATAGTACAAATCTATTTACTGGTTACTCAATTTATTGGGTAAATACAATGAATATTCATCCATTTTTACACTAAATCATGCACTTTCTATTGCATAAACGGAGAGCTGGCATTGGTCTTGGGCTCTGAAAGCTAAACCCAGGAGTGTAGTTTTGACACCATACCCTACCATGCCTTTGAGGAGGCAGTTTGGGCTGGGTGTGTTGTGTACGTTTAACTGGGGACAGCGATCCAGAGTTCCCCGATGTTCACACGCAGTGATTTTAGATGACAAACTTCACCAAATCCTGCAGCCTCCAGCTTAAAACACGGGATAGACCATGCTGCCACGAATCCAGCCATGAACCTACTTTCTTTTGGAACACAACAAAACCTATAATGAACATCATTTGCAAATGTATCACTTTGAAGGGAGGCAAAAACCAAAGCAAACCCAAGGCAGCACTTCTAAGCTTGATATGTTGGGTTTTTTTGCTTTTCCTACTGAAAGCTCATGTCTGGCTCATTAAGTTACACGATATTTGCCATGGGTAATGTTTATTCCAAACCATTTTATGCAGCTCTAGCCACAATCCTTTGAATCCTGTGCAATCATTTGTTGTCCTTAGTATTAGAAATCCTTTGTGTGGCAAGAGAACACTAATTGCCTCCGCTGCCATTGGTTGTAGAGGGCTCTTGCGCTGCGTACGTCAGCATTTCACTTTCGCATGCTTCTCAGTACGGGGGGGAAGATTTTATATGAGTCAGAAAATACTTTGTAAAATATGTTTCAAGGAGTGCAGAGGAAATGTCTTAGGTGAGAAAGCACTTAGGTGAAATTGCTGTCATTTACAACTTGTAGTAAGGAGCCATTAGCAAGAATTGCTAATTCTTGGATTTGATTATTTGAAAGAATTTTTGCGGTTGATCCAACATGGCCCATTCCTTTACATGGATCAGGAAGACCCATTTTCCACCTAGAAAGAGGGGCTAATTCACTGCCTGGTGAAAATGGCAGAGCCCTCTTAAAGCCAACTGGTGTCATGAAGGAAACCAGAAGAAGTAAGTAGGAAATAAATGCATATGGACAAGGTACTTACTTTGTCAATTTGGGCTTTACTGTTTATTCTGTGGCTTTTCAAAAAGCAGTTTTTCTGCTTAATGATCTTTGGTTTTACTGCACTTGGGAGGTGCCTAACAGATGGACTTACTGGTGGCCAGGCACTGCTGAGCTGCTTGGTGGATCTTCTGCTGTACTATAGGTGAGTCCATGTTGGACAGCTGGTGGATCTGTCCCCACCAGGTCCCACAACCTCCCACCCCAGCTCCTTCCTACCCTGTATCACCTCGGATTCCTCCCAAATGCTCCTCACCCCTGGTGGACATCCAGCCCTTGCACCATCCCCTACCAGGCAGCAGTTCCTGGTTGTCACTGGGACACCCCCAGAACCTCTCCACAGGTGATGTGTTTGCTCTGTGTCGGCAGTGTGCAAGAACAGGACATCAGTGGGGAGACCTGCCCCATAACAGCAGGAACACTTCAGCTGTTTAACTCACATGCAGCCTGTGGCCCCTGGAGAGGGTCTTCCACGCTCAGTAATTATCCCAGTACAGCAGCCAAATGTTGTCTCCAGTTGACACCAGTTCCTTACTTTATTGAGGTACTTATTTTGAGTAGTGGTTATGAGCATCCCAAAGAAGCTGATGTATTGTTGTGAGCTTCTTGTGGTGTGGCACCACATAACTTTCACTGACACCTCCAAAAAACCTACTTTTCTTAAAATTCCCTTTTTTGGTTTCCCTGTGAGCTCTGTGGGGCAGGGTCACCTTCAGGCTGTGTGTCTGGCACCACAGACGGCTCAAGTCCGGGGCTTCCAAACAATGCTGGGAGAGAACTGCAAAAAATAGTTTAAGGTCAGCATTGTTTTTCCTCCCTTGGAGAGTAAATGCAACACAAACTTATTATATGAACGGGCTCGGTCAGGAGAGATTTCTTGTTATTCATAGTAAAATTTGTCTGTGGGAATTTCACAAGTTCTCTTGCAAGATGAGAAGTAGCAGCACTTTATTAACTCCAGCAATGAGATCCCTTATACAATGAGGATGCTGGTTTCGAATCTCTGGTGGCACCAAAAGACAGGGATGATAACTTTTCTTCTCCATGCTCCCACCGACGCGTCCCAGTTCCTCTCCCTGGTGCCAGGAGGACCTCAGGAATGAGCAGGACCGTGATGCTGGGACATCTGGCCGTCAAGGCAAGGGACACTACAAGCACCCTTTGACGTGCTTTGCAAACCTCCCATCGCACTGAACCCCCACCTCGGGGTCACCTCACCCCACAGCTCCCTCCCAGAGCCACCAGACTCAATGTTTGCTCCAGGGGATGGACCCCATGCCATGGTGGCCTGGGGAAGCCAAAAAGACCAGCGGGGAGCTCCAACATGGGCTTAAAAATTGAGTGGACAATTCATTCATGTCTTCCCTGCAAAATACACCCCAAGCTCAGCCTCTGTCTCTGCTTTTTCCCTCCCTGTACCCCCAGGAAAGCCCTAATGCTCACGGTTTAGTCCGGTCTAGGGGAGCGCGCACGCATGTGTGTGTATTTTTTTTTTTTTTTTCCCAGAGTGACTTGTTTGTGCTGTCATCAGCCGTTGTTTTGGTAAATGGTGAGTTAAACAGATATATCCAAGCGTAAAATCTAAAAAATGTTCCCTGTGGGCGCCTGGGGGGTGTTGTTTGAAATCAACTACATATCAATTGAGCGGCGGCGAGCGGATCCGATGATAAATTCCAGTCCACAGACGCCTTATAAATTACATTTTTTTGTTCACGATCTAGCCTCATCTCAGCTCCCCAGAGGCCCTTAGACTGAGAACTATGATTGTGTTGGAGAAACGTTTGCTCAGCTTGAGCGATGCCATTAGTGTTACATGTGCCAGGCC
>VFFE01009207.1:2090957-2119642 GCA_008921705.1 Burhinus oedicnemus
ATCCCCCCCCCTCCTCCTCCTCCCTCTTCTTCCCTTCAACAAAATGCAATATGTGCCTGGTAATTTTTCTGTTCATTATCTCATTGTTTTCTGTAAGTACAAGGTTAGATTGAATTACTGCAGGCTCTATTGTCTATTTGTAATTCTCCTTCCATGCCGCGCTACTAATGAATGGGCAATTTAGTCAAATCTTTGTAACGGCTTCTTCTGTGCGTCAGCCACTTAATTACTCTGAGCTTTTCTCACTGCTGCTTTATTGCATGGAAACTCAGGCTGCTTCCAGGTCTTTGCTAGGGGATCTCCAGCTCCGAAAGCAAAAAAAAAAAAAAAACCAAAACCAAAAAACACGTAACAATAACCAGCCCGGATCATCTTGATTCCTTGGTGTAACAGCATCCTCAGCACGCAGGACTTTCCCCTCCTATACGGTTTATTTGCTCTATAGTTAGTGGTTTTGTTATTGTCCTGTGCACAGGGGAAACTGTCACCGTGTAAATTAGGCAAAGTACATCTGAGGCGAAGACCCTTTAATATGACGGGAGCTTAAAGAAAAAGGCAAATTAAATAAATGCACAGGACCTCGAATGGAGTATGCCCCACTCCATGCAATTCCATTGAAACCGAGATGCTAATCTCGGTCTCTTTTGGGTTCGCCAAAATCTGAATTTAGCTTGATTTTGCTACCAGGGATAGGAATTGTGCTTTTTTTGTTTGCAAAAAATGTTCACCTTTGTGTTTGATATCTAATATTTCTATCTGCAGGTGAGGGGCAGGGCATGGGAATAAATACATTTTAAAATCCATTTAATAAAATTAAACACAATCATTTATAACTAGCAGTCAGATAGATATCTGTAGAAAGCTTTAAAATAGCCCCTTTGCATGACAAATACTTTCTTTTTTCTTTAACACCAGGATGCAAAGAATGGAAATAAGAGGAAACAAAGGAGTTAAAAAGAAAGTGTTGTAAATTCTAAATAAGATCCTGGCAGATTATTTCCATACATGATCTGACTCACTTATTTAAATTCCTAAAGAGACTCTGTTCCTTCCTTCAGTGACTGAAATACTTAGAGGCTGATGGAGTGCAGGATTGGGCCCAAAAATCACAGGTAAGTGGACTCCACGTGTATTTGAGCTCCACTTTATCCGTGTGTTTAAACTGGACACCAATGCCTTCTCTCAACCACATTTTTAGCAAACCGCGCAGCCTCTTTACGACAATAGTGCATTTTCTGTTTTTCCCCTTTGCACGGGGTTTATTCTCTTCAGGGAGGAAATGCTCCAACAGTCTTTGTCTGATCCTCTTCCAATTTATATCTATATGTTGTTACGTGAAATCCAAACCTTTGGTTGTACTTTTTTGTCACGTTTCTTGCGGGTTTTTTTCAAAATTGAAACTTTGAATTTGTTCAGTGATTCATTAATTTCTGTCAAGTTGACCTTTTACAGAGGGTTTCGTATCCATATGGCAGACAGGTATAGACTTCACATTAGTTTTGCACAGAGGGTCTACACGCTCAGTGATCTAAACCGGTATTTAATATAAAAACACTAAAAGCAACAATAAAAAAGATGTTTTCTTTCCAGCTCCTATGACTGGAAAAGAGATTTAAATTAAAATCATATTCTACAGGATTTCCAGGGAATGGGTTTATCCCTCAGAACTGTTACAAATTGATGGGAAGATCTTGGGAGCTTTGTAAGAGTACAAAAAGGCTGATAATAAATTATTGTAATTATTAATGATTATAAAGGTCTTTCAAAAGACTTTTCGAGGAATTTCCCTATAGGGAAGTTTCCCAACCCCTGGAGACAGATTGCTGAAGAGAGCTGCAAGGTGAAAACCCAGCACAAAGACGTTGCAGGCTTTTGAGAGATTTTGACTGACGTTGATGATCATCCTTGACCCCACAAGTCAAAACCTTCACTGGTCCAGGAGCAGTCAGCAGGTGGAGAGGGGCTACATCTCCCCTCCGCGCCGCACTGGGATGGGGCGGGATGGTGGATGTGCCTATGGCAATCTGCAGTGTCCATCCCACGAGCTCCTGGCTGCTATCTTGTCCCTTAGCTGGGATTTGGTTTACCAGCTTTCATGGTGGGACCTCACTTGAGCTACAATAGTAGCTACAATAGACACACGCAGCTTTAGTCCCACCTCTTCCCCAGGCCAGACCTGGCCATCCAATGCCTGTTGCACACAGCAGGAGTTGGGGTCTGACTTGCCTCGGAGATCGTATCCTAAAAGCTTAAAGTTCTTAGATTTCAGTAGAAATCAAAATAACGCAGTTTCTGCATGATTACAAACAGCATTAACTGCACAGACACCACAGATTTTGGCCAGGACACAAATGTGAACCTCTGTGCCAACCTCCAAAGCAAATCCTTGTTTCAGTAAACGTGCATTTTAATCACACCGGTGTTATCAGGACAGGCTGACCATAGCTTTGATGTGGTTTTTTTTTTTCCCCTCCTCAGGCCCTGGGAAGCGTCCTGAGCTCAATGTGACCTGAACACCATGCCAATGTGCTGCTCCTCCTGCCCTGTCCCCATGCACATATGTGCTCCCTCGGCATCTCTTGGTGTGCTCCTTCCTCTCCTCGTCCACCAGGGTGGTCTTCATGTCCGCCTTGGAGATGCTGCAAACAGCCAGATCCTGTCTGGGCATTTGAGTGCAATCCCAGATGCCACCAAGAAGGAAACCGTTGCATGGCCACGGCATGCCAGAAGAGGTTGCCCAGGTTTCACT
Organism: Burhinus oedicnemus; assembly: GCA_008921705.1. Taxonomy (NCBI): domain Eukaryota; kingdom Metazoa; phylum Chordata; class Aves; order Charadriiformes; family Burhinidae; genus Burhinus; species Burhinus oedicnemus. The sequence continues at coordinate 2,093,707 of VFFE01009207.1, forward strand.
GGACCAGCATGTCTTGGGCGGGCTCTGCTGAAGCGCTTGGTATCTCCAATCTCAGAGGAATAAGGGGATTTCTGCTGGCATCCGGATCACTGAGTGTTGGATTTCTAACCACCCCTTCTTGTGCCACCCGCAGAACTGAAAACGCCGCGTGTCTTCAGAAACACGTATCATTAAATAGCAGCTTATTTCTATTTGTCTTTACAAAATAGCTGAAGACGGGGAGACAGGCAGCCTGAGAGCAAGCTGGTGCCTCGTAGACCCAGATAGGCTCTTCGCCTGCTTTGTTATAATACTTCATTGGAACTGACACATTGATAGCCACAGTTTTTCTAGGAAGTGACCTTCATGCTGCCCATTGATTCCCAGTGGCCATCAACTCCTTGCAATTGGAATGACAGGCCAGGTTAAAGGTCAGTCCTTAAATAAAGCTTCTGGATTACTAAACACCTGAAGTTCAAATGAAAATGGAAATCGGCACCTCATTTTATGTGACATGTTACTGCTAATGACACTTCGGGCTCTTAAACGGCTCCTGCTCTTTAACTCATCTTCACTCGATAGCCCCTTAAACCGACTCCTCTCCCCGCCGCTGCTGGACCCGTACAGGACAGGCAGCGAGGGAAAGCGATCTCCCCGGGATATATGGCTTCTGGGAAAAAAGCTTTCGCGGGAAAAGACATCAGAACCAATTAAAACATTTGCCGTTCAAGCGATGGCCAGAAACAATCATTCCCTTAATTAAGATTCACAGTAAAAGGATTTTATTTACATGAGCTGTGGCATTATAAAGGCCCCCACAGTACAGCCGTGCCGGCAAAGTCGGATGTGTTTTGGTTGCCCGTGTGTGGCTGGGGCAGTGCCGGACCCCTCGGCTCTGCCAGGCTATGGGGATGGGCAGTGGGGGGGATGTGCAGGGAAGAGGAGAGGCTTGCTGTCTCCCCACACCTTGTGGAGCTGCTGCTCCATCAACCTCACCCTGAGCCTTGGTCCCAGAGCCCTCAGTCTCGGCAGGACCCAGATCACCCCCTAGGGGGCACCCAGAGCTCCCCCGGGGCTCCCAGCACCTTCCCCTGCCCCGCGGGACCCCCAGGCACCCTGAGGGTGGTGGGCTCAAATTTACCTCTTTATCTTCTCCTCCAAATTTTTATTCATTTTCTGCACCTTGACTTGAGTGAGGAACATTGGTAAACAGGACAGCAAACTTGTCATTGGATCTTCAAGAATATTTATACTTATTCTGTAGCTTTTGCGAAAAATACGTTGACAGATTCTGCTAATTTACTTCTATGCTATTACAACATCTCTAGTTGCCAGCTGAGATTAGTGTACCCTTGTGCCAGATGCAGTATATGCTCCCTCTAAGATATAGTACGTGTCCCAAAAATTGCACAGTCTAGATAATAACATGAAGCTATTTGCCCCAGGGTAGGTTGATCCTCTTCTGTGGTGTGTCAGGACACCAGACTCTGGTGGACATGGCAGCATGCTCATATTTCTTAATCCAGAGTCCTCAGTGCTCAATAAATGAGCGTATAATAAGTTAAACAACTTCAGGGCTTCTCGCTGGCCCTGTAGCCAGCTGGCACGGTATGGTCTCCATCCATGCTCTTGATCTCACCATCCAAAGCAGGGCTGCCCTGTCCAAAACACTTGCTTGGAGGGATCTCTGGACCACCCTAAGTCTCAAGGCATGCCTGGGAATTGGCTGAGGACTAGTTGCTTGGCCACAACAGGGCCAAGGTCTGTTCTGACAGTCTGAAGTGTAGTGACCAAGTTCCCATGCCTGGGGATGTCCCTCCTCTTTAATTTGCCGTGTAATAGTTGTCATTAAATTTCCAAATACAATCATACGGGTGTGCACCAAATACATGATTTCTGTTTGTGGTAGATGATGCTTTCATTGGTTTGGAGGGTCAGCAGAGGGGAAAATAGCTGGATGAGGAGGGAAGAAACAGACTTGATCCCAAAATCTCAGAGGTCCTCTACGGCCTCTGTTGTACGCACTGTTAGGTCACCCAGATGAAGGATGTTTTGGAAAGCAGGCATCTGAAATATGGACGGACCCCTTTTTGGTAAGAAAATAGTGCCAGAGCGTAACTTAAATAATTCCATAGGCATCGGGACATTCCTGGTACCGGACCCCCACCAGCAGGGATTGCGTGGCTCAGTTGCAGAAGATACGGTAGGTTGCGGTGACTTCTGCTTCAGGGTCAACACTGGCTCTGCCACTGGTCTATCAGAAGCCTGCAGGACTTCCCAGTGGTCATTTCTGGGGGGGTTTCAGGTGACCATCTGCAGCAGGAATAGTTTAATTGCTGTCCACGCCAGTATCCCTCGCCGAGGGGCTGGTGGTTGGATGGACATGGGGTTGAGTTACGCTGTTGTTGCTCAGCGTGGTGCCTCCAGGCAGCGGCTGTGGGAAGAGGGAGCTGCTGCATCCTAACCGTCCAGGTGATGAATAGTTTCTCATCCTCGCCGCTGTCAGCCTGACACCACTCGCCAGCACTAAATTAATCTAAACAACGGTGTGTGCCGTGGATGCTGCTAGGGTTTGCTAATGCCCGGCTAATAAAGTAGGAATAGCAGAGTCGCTGAGCACAGTTTCATAAAGGGCTTTAAATGCACATTAACCTAACAGAGTGTGGTGTCATGGGCTGGGAACGCTTACACCAAAACGTGCGTTCGCTGACGACGTTCTTTAAATGTTGGTCAGTTTTGGTGGTGCTTCTTAATATAAGTCCTGGGGTTTCCGGTAGAAAAAACAAATTTCTAAGGGAATGTTTTAAAATGTCTAAAGATATAACTTAAAAAATAAGGTGATCTCTCAAAATAACCCTTTTTTTCTGTTCATTTAAAAAAAAATAAAATTCTAGCTTCACCTGGTAAAATCTAAGGAAAGCTTCTGTGTAACGTCGGTATAATAGAACTTGTTTCAAACAAGCTTTCAAAAAATGTTTAAAACGTTTCCCCTGGCCAGAGACCTTACACTGAATTTCAGCCGGCAGCAAATTTTTTTGCAGCTGGTGTTATAAATCAAACCTGGGTTTCTAATGAAAGTGCTGACACAACTTTAACTGTAACGGTACTTTCAGGCAAAACTGTAAAGAAATTAGAGTCCTACATTCAGTATGCTGGTGCCATAATCCAGAACTGCTTTTTTAAATCTTTTTCCAGAGCGATTCTCTGTATCAGAGCAACACAGAGCATGTAATCCTCATGTAAGGCAGAGTATGGATATCTGCTATACCTAGTGAGATTCTGCGATATAAATTCTTTTGTTAGAAAAATTAAGAGATCAAATGATCAATTTTTTTAATGAATTTTCTATGAAATAATAGCTTTGTGTGTCAGCAGCTACCCAGATCACTTAGCGTCGCATTTGCTCCCTGACTGGACAACTGACTTCTTTAAACTATTAGAAAAAGAGTAACCAATGGTGAAAAAACTGTTCTGGGTCCAACAGCTAGGTAGAGCCACCACTTGCTCCAACGTTCTTGGGGGAAACTGCAAACATTTCTGTGAATATCTCACAATTGTCTGCTGGAAAGACATGATTCCTCTGAGACAGAAAGCCCCTGACCTGGGTCCTGCTCCAGAAAAACAGGTAAGTGATATAATTTTGGGAACATCAGTGGTCCCATGGAAGCCACTTGTGCATTAAAGGTTGCACAGGTACAAAGATGTTTCAAACAACGTTGACCGTTGGAGCTGTGTGAGCCTTGCCCTTTCTGTCACCTGGGGTGTTATGGCACTTCAAAGTGGGTTTGTTTGGAAAGTGAATGCAAATTAGGATTCTGTTGAAAATTTGAAATCTCTCAAAAGGCATCGGTTTGGGGACTATCAGGGCTCAAGGCCATCCCCCATCAGAAAGGGTCTAGAAATTTCCCAGCAACAACTAAAAAAAATCCTTGATTTTTCTGAGCGTAAATATTTCTCAGAGAAGTTCATTTTCAGTGAAATTCCACTGAAACACAAGAAGGTTTTCCACTGGAAACCTGCCTGGTTCCCTACCAGTTTACTACTGTGTTTCAGAGTCTACAGGATCAACAGATATCATCATTAGGATTTCAAAGACTCTTTCTGAGTATTGTCAAAGGAAGACTGTTGAAATCAATTTTCATGCCTGTTCCCCAGGAATTTTGGTGGAAGTCCAGTTAAAGGACAGAACACCGTGCTTCTTCAAATCCCAAAACTGGGAAAATGCTTTGACATATGGTTCTAAGTCGCCTAAAGGCCTTGTTAACCTCTTTTGTGGTGATCAATCCAGTTCTTCCTTTTTGGAGTTTCTGGATCAGAGGCACTCAAGACACAGAGGACAACTGTTAGGGCAATGCAGGGTGACTTTTAAAAATACCAAACCATTTACAGGCATTAAAACTGGCTAATCGCTGATCCTGCAACGCAGCGTCCTCCTTGGAGGATGGGAGCTTCTTTTTCTTGCTTTCCTCAACCACAACATGGCATTCGCATTATGGCATATGGAGTGGTGGGTCTGAGTTTTCTCTCCAAGGTTGAGTTACTTGGATTAATGGTTTTATGTGGCTTTCTCGGTAGGATATGAGCTAGAAGGGAATCTAACTTGCTTTCCTGTGGCAATATGGTTTCTCTAGCGGTTACAGAGGTGAAAATAGGTTTGTCCCTCCAAATGCAATTCCAACGTGTTTGGACTAAAATTCAAAGCTGTTCAAAGATGGGCACCTCTGAAGACCACCTCGAAGCCTTCTAAGGTTTATGGACCATGGCTCCAAACCTCAGCAGCTGGCAATGGGAAGAGCTGAAATCAGTGCCACTCTCCAACTGAGGTCTTAAATAGGGCTTGCCCGGTACCCACTTGTGCTCAGTCTTTTCGCCTCCTGAAAACTGTTGTTGAGTAAAATAGTGTCACTTGTCCCTTTACGGACAGCCACCACAATTTTAAAAGGCAACTGTAAAATGAATGCAGGAATAACTAACAAGAAATAGCTTCAAGGAACAAAATAATTCATAGAGATATTTTTGGGGAATAACTGATTTTTTGACTCAGCTATTACAAGAAAAGAATTAATTTATGGGATTATAAATCCTATCCTGAACGTTTCAGAGTATTCAGTGGCTTGGAAATAATAGGTTTTTAGGGCAGATGGGACATTCCAAAGACTCAATCAAAATGTCTCTGTTCTTTGGAAGATTTTCTAACAAAAGCAAAGTAAAAGTGTAGGTGGAGGTGGCATCTGAAGCCAAGAGATCCATACCCTAACTAACAGGCTGTAAGTCATCTGTCCTCCTATCTGCTCATTTATACCCACTGTGAACCTATCGGAGCACAGATGAAGCCTTTTTGTTTCCAACACTGTGGTGATTCTTTCCAATTGGGTGAGAGCGCTATATTGACTCTGAATTTCCAGAAAGTTTTGGTTGACCTAAAGCTGCATTTCTTCACAGGTAGACCCTTTTCCTTAAGAAAGCAGAACCCCTCGAAAATTACCAAAATTGCTTCACTGTGTATTAGAACACTCGCTGTTCTTGTCTCGGTGTTTATACAGTAGCATATTTGTGATATTCTGATTAAATTCTGGTTTGCTGTGTGGTGACTTCAGGCTTGTGAGGTACTTTCGGAGCGCAGAGGCCAGGGACCCTTCAACCTTTGTATGTTGATATTAACTCTTAGATCTACAAAGCAGAGCAAGAAAGGGACATGTGGTCCCAGCACCCTCTTATGACTATGTCCAGTATCAGTAGTAAATCCCAAAGCCAAAGCAGCTGATATGAGGCAGTTTTTAGTAGACTTTTTTTGGACAAAACCCTGTGTTTCTGCTGTATTTCTTTTGGTGCCTTTATAAGATCTCACAAAGATCTCTGGACTTCCCAGAGATCTGTGTCCAGCATCCTCTTCTTTGGCTTTTAGTCTGCTATCAAAACTTGTAGGTTTAGTTCAGTTATATTGACGGGAAAGAAATTTTAATACAGTACTGTGTATTTACTTTATCTGCTCGTCTTTACAAATCACTCCACAATCCAAGGGTTTGGTGTGCGACAGAGAGCGAGCGAGCAAGAAGTAGTATTTATAGTAAAACATGGATAGTCAATAGCATGTGGGAAAACAACTGAAACTGAAAATGGTCCCAAAGGTAATTTGCAAATCTGCTGAAATCCCGAACAAGCTTTGATTTAACCGAAGCTTGAAATGGCTTTTATTTACTGTCTATTGTGGAATAAATGACATCTCATAAACAGGCTTTATCCATTACCACAGAATGGAGATCACTGTGTTAGGGACATTTTATCCTCTTGATATAAAACAAGATATGCTATAGTGTGTTATTACAAATAGAAAAATCAATGCTGAGACACACACCTCTGAAATTTCATTTTTGCGGAACCCCATTTTCAAAAATGTATTCTCTAATAAAAATGTCTCCATAACCGGGGGGATTTACAAAACACTGAGCAACAAAGAACAATAGCAAACAATGAATAAAGTGGCTCCATCCTGAGTCTTTTTGCTGTACATTAGTCACACACTTGCATACATTTCTGAGCGCTGAGCAGAGCTCCCACTAGGCAGGAAAGTAAAACAGCTGAATTACCTTCTCTTTTAAGCGCTTTGTGGAGAACGTATGCTGAATGCCAAGTTGTGCTGGGGAGCAAAACTTTGCAGTAAAAAGAGCCTGATCCAGGGATGGAGAGATCAAAAGAAAAACTCCTATTATTTTCTCCAAGGTCTGGATCAAAAAAACTAGCTAAAAACTAGTTAAAACTTGGCTGATGCTGGTGTTGGCAATTACTTTTCATTTGCAGCAGGTCTGATATATTTGCCCTTTTTCCTTGTTCATTACTTAATGCCGATTCATAGGATTCTGTTTCTCTGATAAATTTTCACCTGGAAATGCCTGGAAACAGATTTTGCTCCAGTCAGTCACTTATGAATTGTTCAGACTGGCCGCTCCCTCTGTACAATATATAACTGGTCCTCAAAATACACTAGTGTAACTGGAATCTGGTTGGATGCCTGTAAAAGCAAAATTAGATAAAATAGTGAATGGCAAATAACCAACAGTGATTGCATTGATTTTTAGGGTTTTTTTCTAATGCATGATTATTTGTCTCTGGAATTTATGATTCTTCTGAGATTTTGAGACTCACCAATCAAGTAAGTGGAACGGGGAGTGGGTCTGCCCCAATACCATAGTATATGAGCTATAAATAATTGTGGAGTGACTGCCCTGAACACTCCCAAAAATACAGATAAACTGCTTTTGAACTATTCAGTTGCCAGAAATCAAGATCGGATAGTCACCTTTGATGGGTCAGCAGTATCCCAGGGATGCGAACCTGAACTAGGGAAGAGGGTCCCCTGCTCACACAGCAACAGAAATCCCATGAAGAGCCCCATTTCCCACAGCAAGGGAGAAGTCGCCATCGAACTCCAGTTGGCAAGAGATACGTTCCTGTCCTCATAAATCAAGGAACAGCTACTTCCAAGAAGTGGTTTCTGACATTTTGGTTTGTAGCCTCATCTGGACATTGCTTTAAGATACACGACAGTTCATCTAGGTTAGTTCCTTAGTTACTTCTAATAGTCTCTGTCTAAAATTGTCTTGCGACAATGAGCTCCCCAGCTGAGGACACGCGATGGGTAGAGGGATTTTCCCGGACTCTGCGATGGTGGATGTCAAACAGCAGATTTGTGGCCGCTATTCAGCATGTATGACTCCCTCCTCCTCAGGCAGATAAGTGAATTTATTAAGATGACTTGCAAAGTACAGTGCTCCTTAATGTGGGCAATGGTGATGAGGTCACATTTACATTGAAAATGATCTCATAGCCCCTAGGGTTTCGCACCCGGCACTGGGAAATGGTCCTTGCCTCTTGCTGGGCAAAATGCAGACTGGAGAAGCTCTGTGAGCAGATGGAGGGGTGATTCTGCTCCGAAACAGCGTCTCCACAGAAGTTTCAAGGCGGAGGTGAAGAGCTCTTTAGGCTTTCTCTCTGATGCAGACAAAATTTGCCGGGGCCCAAGGGCCGGCTGCAATTCCCTGTGGGAAACACCACCTTTGAGAAATGCAGGTCTTCTGGCTGCATTCACGCAGACGTTTGCTTGCTGCAGACACAAATGGGAGCACACAGGGATGCTTTCGGGATGCAATTAAGAACATTTCTTTGGACTAGAGCAGTCCCTTCTCTCCCTGTGCCGTATTCTGACCCTCCTGTGCCAAGAGCGTAAATGAGGACAACATCCTCAGTCACTTCAATCACATTGACAGCAGAACTCCCAAGCCAGTGTCTTTTAAACATAAAAAATGGAAGAAAAAAAAGGATATGAAGGCAGCGATGTCCTCTCCCAAAACAAGGCCAATGTGGGGAACTACAGCTGTCCTGCCCTTGGGGAAGGAGGTGAGACTTCAGGCTGAGGGTTGCAATGATGCAAATAAATACCATGCATCAGTGAAACCTTTGTGATAAATGCACTTCTGGTCAAAAACCCACAAATAGCTACTTTGATGCAGAATTGAAGGACCTTTTTACTGTTTCCACTGCACAAAAAAATGTGCAGTGGTTCATGGTTCAAGTTCCTCCAGTTCTAAGGACTGACCTGTTGCCTGCATTAGGGACTGGTTAGTGACAGAGGTGATTCACAAAGACCCATGGACACCTCTGACCACCGCATCTGTGTGCAGCGTTTCAGGTGACATGGTGGGTGCTTCAAGTCCATGAAACCAAGACCCTTCAAGTGACCAAAGCGATTGAAAGAATATGGAATAATCTGATTTTTCCCTTGCCATGCCAAAGGAAATGATGCACCTGCGTGTCTCTGCACACATGACCCCAGATGATCAGCCCCATGAGGACTCCCGTAATGCCCAAAACCTTCTGGGATGCGGTGAGCTTGGCAAGGCGCATGAACCAGGACCTTATAAAGCTGCTTTGACAGCCTGCTCTGTTGCCAACCTACAAATATTTAGCCACTTCCACAGTGATTCAGTTGCATAAACCCCTTTCATAGTCTTGGGCAGCCTAACAGAGGCGTCACCTTTCCCGTATCTATCTGCTTTTGGAGCTGCTCCCAGGGGAAATAGTCTCAAAGCAAAGGGGGGAAAAAAAACCCTCTTGGCTCTGCAAAGGTTCATGGGCTGATGGAGGAAATGACAAACTGCCACATTTGGCCTCAATTTTGTCCTTATTTTGCCGGCTCTCAATCTGGCTCGTGTTATTCCAAAGGTATTTTATTCCATTTGATGCTGGTGAACAATGCGCGGCGTGTTTTCGCCCAGCGCTGCCTCCTCGCCGACGCTCGCCGGACCACAGTGAGTGCAAATGAGATGCAAATCTGCAGATTGCATCTCTTGCTCGAGATCCGTCATGCATATGGATCAGGCCGCCTCCTCAGGTGGGGAAGAGCTCTGTGCACAGAGAGTATTTAAGGAGCGGGCTCCTAATGGAAAACTTTGAAAAACAGTCTACTTAGAAACAGTTCTGCTTGCGCCGCCAATATACTGGATATTGCTCTTCATTTCTTTGTTATCGCTAAGGACATTTGCATGAAAATAGGATCGTTGTTTTTTAAACATTCATCTGTTCCTGCTGCTTGTTGCTCGCTTGGAGACTTAACACCTGCAGAGTCCCAAGCCACGGCTGTATGGGAAATGTGTGGGTCATTACAAAAATAAAGGGAGAAGATCAGAGATGGGAAGGGGGAACCTGGAGGAACCTAATGGCTGGGGTTATGGTCTGCTGCCTGAAGAGTCAGGCAGCTTGTGTTGTGGTAACATGTCAGAAGTAGGCAAGGAAAGAGTCTAGCAAGCTTGAATCTTTGAACTTCTGTGGGTACCTACACGCAAGCATAATAACAACTTAGTGCATGCAAAAGCCCCTCTTGGTCCAAAATCTTGGCATGGTGGCCAGCAAACAGCCCCATAGGAAAGGATATAAGAAAAGGACAAGTGTGTTGTGCTACTCAGCCTACCTGCCCTGGCTTCAACAGCTCATGGCTCAGGACTCTCTGAATCAGAGCTGGTGTCTGGTAGGAGTAACTTCATGCAGGAGCCCATAATGGATTTTTACTTTCATGCTTTTCTGCAACACCTTTTTGGACTGTAAGAAACATCAAGGAGTTTCCCAGAGGAGATGTGTGGGATGTTGGGGCTCACGGTGCGGAGGTGGGCAGAGGAGGTGGCCTCTTTCCTTCTTACCCAGTCCACTCCTCCAAGGAAGGTCTTTATAAGGATACCAGACTTATCAGGTGCTGAAAGCAGGCAAAAAGCACATAGACAATGTAAAAATCCAGCGTTAAAAGAGGATTCAGATCGCTCTGAACTTGGGAAAATTATGGATCTGGCTTTGGTCTAAACAGGTCGTGATCTAGTTCAAAATAAGTTGAAAGAGTAAACTCAAGTCACCCCTTGTCCAGATTTGTGTTTGAACCTTAGTAAAGGCTTTGAGCAGAGCATCTTCACTGACCGTACAGGACAGATTTCTGTCAACACATACAAAGTCTTTCTGTGGGTGAAAGGGGGGGGGGTGTCAGCCCTCCAGTAGTATTTCTGGACTGGTGCTCCTCTTTCTCATCGGGTCAGCATATGAGGAAGAGTCAGCAGTAGCTGATAGACCCCTGCAGTCAAGGAAAAAATGCAGATTTCCTTGGCAATAAAGATGAGAGGGATAACAGTGTATAATTATAGGCTATAAGCTCTCACTGTGGCATAGGGAAACTCACCTATTTAAAGCTCATATTTAGCCTTTTACTGTGAAAAATCAGGGTTTTGGCTTGTAAGTTGGGACTTGACATGAGATAACTTTGTACTTTGACCTACCCTTAATCTCAGTGCCTGCCCACACTGCAGGAAAACTTTTTTGCTGCAAAACAGCAAGTTCTTCATCAGAAATCTATCATTAGGCTTCAGAGTTAACACCCAGTTGCGATAACTGGTGGGTGGGGTGGGAGGGGTGCAGTTTCTGCACTGCCTCGTAGCTGTAGCTTCAGTTGGGATTTTAACAGACCCATGCATGTATAAGATGACTCTTTTTCAGGACTGGAGGGGTTAGGATGAGGGAGGGTCCGGTCCTGTCTCCCAACCTGTTGTGGGTCTGACCTGCATCATGAGCCAGGCGCAGCAACCAGAGCTCGCAAAGGCACCTCCTCCAAATATTGGCAGCCCGAGGAGCATTGTTTCATTACAATATATAATGTTATAATTATAATATTGTGGTTATAGGTAAATCAAGGGCAAAGCAGCCTGTCTCTCCTGACAGTCCGCGGAGGAAGAGGATGAGTAAGAACGGATGTCTGTCCTGTGCTGCCTACCCAGGGCGCTATCTAATGGTACATCTGAGTGGTTTATAAACACTAATTAGCTGATGAGACTGGCTTACAACATCTTTCAGATAAGCATCTATGGACGGGCTTAGTGTGCGCTGCAGCTTTGTCAGGAGGGGAAATGAAAAATAAGACAGACCCGTTTCGTCACCGCTTGCCCGGCTGGTCTCACCTTTAATACCATTGTGACAAGGGTCCTTCCCACTGGCTGGCTGCATGTTGCACAACTCGCTTCTTTTAAGCCATTTACCACAGAAAAATGTTTAAGTAGGATTCAGATATCCCTCGGCAAAGGGAGAGAGGAAAAGAAAAGGTGAAGGAGAAAAAAAAAAAAAAAAAAGCCTTTGCAAAATATAAAACAGAAGTTGCTGCAGGCAAAGATGCCTTTGAGCGGTCTCAAGCTAAGACTTTCCATTTCCATGTAAAAATGCCTGTCGAAAGGGCAAGCTACATTTACAATGAGCAAAGTTTTATGGCTTACACAGGCACGAGCACCTGCTAGGAAGATGGGGAAAAGATTCAATTTACCTTTGGGTTGCAATGCTCAGATTCCCATTTAAAAGTCTAAGACCCCTGATTATTTATTGATGTCTTTCTCTTCATAACTGTCTGCATCTTTGCTGGCTTGCAAGATGCAACAGTGTGGCCTAAAGGATTTTTTGAATTAAGTTCTTTCAAGTCATTTTTCCCCTTCAGGCGTTTAGCCAACAAGGCTGAAGTTTGACAGGCCTCCTCTGCGTTCAGGGGGGTTGATATATTTCTATATTTATTGGCCAACAGTCAAATTAACTGTGCCTGAGCCATCATTAAACACTAGGTTGCGACAGGGTTACTGGATTTTCTACTTTTTTTTATTTACAGGAGGGAGGGAAGCCAGCTCCAGTAGGAGTAACGGACTAAAGCAACCCACATTTTACAGTGAATATGCTTCAAGTTCCCATAAGGCAGTGACAGACAGAATTTAATAGCGGAGTCTCCATCAATATCCCTTCCCCTCTCTCAGAAAGCATAAAAGTGGCAGCTTGTACGTTTTCTTTAACTTACAGGAGCCAAGGAGACTTTTACTGAAGACACCTAAAAAGACATTACAAGGCACCTCTGGCAATGAAATGAGTATTTCCTTATTTCAGCCAGAAGAATAGAAACTCCAACTCTTCTTTCTTCACAATAATAGGAGACGCGGTAAAAGAAAAACCCAAACTGGTATTGCAATTAATTTTGTTACTTGTAGCACACTGGAAAATCAAACCTGCCATCCTAGGTAAAAACAGGAGCAAACACTAACCCAAGTGGTGGCTCATTGAATTTGTTTAATTTTCTGGGAAAAAAACAGTAAACAAGGGTACGCTCGTACTGGTCAAAGAACAAGTACATAAACTCCACTTCCCTGCCTCTACTGTCAGTTAACAAAGGTGAGAGCAGCTACCCTAAATTACTAGAAACAGGATTTGACTGGAAAATTATACATATGGGCTGGACCCAATTTGATGAATCGCCCCAGGGGGAGACTCGTTGAGGGACTACATACACCCAAATAGGGCTTTTATTAGGCAAGAAGCTAGAGCAGGCAATGGCATGGTCTTGCCCAGCCACAAAGTGTGTTCCTTCTCCAAAGGCAGATGAACAAGCGATGGTGGTGGCTGCCAGGAGCTGCTGAGGACGTGTACTCGGCTGGAGATGAGTCCTCGTCCTCTAACGCTGCCCTTTTCTGGCATGCTTGGAATGCACCTGGGCCCTCCAGATCTGAAGATCTTCAAGGAACACATGGTGAGGACAGAGATCCTCAGCCGCGTGTGTTCAGGATCAAACACTCCAGTGGATCTCTACAAGTCAAGGTTGAGGTCTGGTTTATGCCATGTCCCCAGCCCTGAGCAGCTAGTGCAGGAAGGGACCGATCTCTAAATGAGGAATGGGCTGGAGCTGTCAACATTAATCACAGTGCTCAAAGGGCTTGTTTCTGGGACTCACCTCACCTAAATTTCCCTACCCTGGGCTGACTGCCTTAGGCGCCCTTTTAGTCAGAGGCCCTCAAGGCATGACTCTGACCTATCTTGAACATCTTCAGGGAATGAATCACAGCTGTAAAGTGCCAGTCCTTACCTTTAGTAAAGGTAATTTATGGTAACTGCTCAGGTGTCTCCTGCTCCTGAAGGAGCATGACTCTAGTGAACCTCTCCACCCGAGGACATCGGAACAAGGCTGCAAACCAGCCCCATGCAGGTGCACCTTCTCCCTTGCTAAGGCAAAAGCTCTACTCCATATCACCTCTTCGGTGATAGCAAGCAGCCCGCGGAGGTTTTGATCAAAACACAATGGAGGTGCGCTTGGGTTTTCCATGGGCAAAGAGGTCTCTGGAGTTACAAGACTTCAGTGGGGTTCCCTGGTTGGTCTTGCTTGGGCTGTGAGCATCCAGCACAGCCGGGGCTTTCCGGCACACAGACAAAGGGCTTGAGTTACCTGTTGACAGTGACTGAATATTGCTGCCAAAGCTGCCAAATAACATTCCAGCGAGGGATATTTATGGGCCCCACTGTGGAATTAAGTAACTGTCCAATCCATTTATCAGCACGCTCACAATTACGAAACGAGTGAAGAAATAATAGTTATCACAGTAAAATTGATTATTGCCATGCAAACCGTTTTGGTAAGTCGCAGTCAGGAAAAGGTGGCAGATTATTGTTGTAATCTTTTATTTGGTGGAAATGGGCATTTCTGGAAGGGTCTTCTCAGGAGTCATGGGACCCTGGGGGTGGTACAAATGCTGAATGAAAAGCTTACCCCACTCTGGTGATCTTCTGGTCTGCTCTCCACCACATCCCTTTCTCTGTGTGTCCAAGCCGAAGGAAGCTGTGGAGCAGCTATCCCAGTAACGCCGGGGGAGGCAGACGTGCGACACGATTGAGTAACGTGAACCTGTGTTTGCAAAAATTATTTTAAAAAGAGGGTTTTACATATGTGATGGATCCCAGGCCCCTCCAACGCCGCTCGGCTGCTTTCTTCCCGAGACGGGAGGTTAATAGGTATATGCATTAATGTAATGACCTCTTTATTGACACACTTTCATTTCACTTCGCTTTAACCACCACGAGAGTAAAACCCAGAAGAACTGTTCAGAGAAGAGTGACTACATTTAGAAAAGTAAAACAAATACCATTATATGGAGTGCACTAAAACCAGGTAATTAGTAAAATGATGTCATGGACCCTCTATTATTAATAGATGCACGCGCGACTTATGTTGTTCTCTTACAGATCATTTCAAAAAGGTGTTTACAATCTGAATTGAATCTGAATGTCTTTCTTTTCCTTATGAGATGTATATTACGGTTATGTCTGTATCTAAGTATACACGTCACTTGCAAATATGTAACAGAACCAGCTGAGACCGTAAAGATCTCCTCTTTGTATATACATAAAAACTACATTAACGCATCCCAGTTGTTATACGAGAAGGACGATTGCTAGTAGAATAAAAGTGGGCTTTGAAAAAATGAAGCCCCTGTCTGATTTGAGAAATGCATATAAGTCAGGGGTTTATGGAAGACATCCCTCAGTCTGTTTCCGAAGCACAGACTTACCGATCGACTGCGTGAAATATTTTGTGGTTGGGGATATTTTTGGTGGGTATTTCTCCTGGATGACTTCTCACTGCTTTTCAAAAGCGAGCTGTGCCAAGCAGGAGAAAGGAGAGCAATCTGTGTTGTTAGAGAGTGTGTGATTCAGATGGATTTTGGCTGAATTGTTTTCTCTCAATGAAAGCGCCAGGTTTATTCACTAGATTACAAATCCTTAAACGGTTCCATTTTCCTGCCCTCGTGATCATTGCTATTGATTACTCTGTGTTCTTGAATCTATTTTGTGCAGCCCTTGTTTAATATTTAAGAGACATAAGGAGCAGCGTGTTGTAATATTTAAGAGGTTAACTTATTGCAGAGAGATAAAGAAAAGGCACAGCTCCAAACGAGGTGGAACTTTGGCCCATTTTATTGATGTTCTACAATATACATTTAGGGATATATGCTGCATTGTAATATAGATGCTTGCTTTACAACATGGTAAAATATTGGTTGTATCTGAGACCTTTTAGCTTTAGCAGAGGCAGTGCCAAGGTGCTCAGCGCCTGACTGGGGAGCTGACAGCGATCAGACCTGGCGTGTCACCCCGTGCGTCCCCCTGTGCGGGGACCCCTTGGATCACAGGTGCCACCTTGTTCGTGGTTGGGTGTCTCGTTCAGTGTCTGGGGTGATAAACCAGCAGAAAGCCGGCTTGACGGCAAACAACGTGTCCTGCTTCGGCGCCGGCTGTGCAACAGTTTGGTTTGCACCATCCTCGCCTGCGTACGCAGGTCAAATCAGCCTATCTGCCAAAATGTGCTTTTATTTCACGTGGCTACAAAGGCTTTTCATCAGTTGAAAGGAGGTACCAGGGTCAAAGGGCTGATGCTGATGCTCAGACCAGCAGAATTTTGTGCGTGTTAATTCAGGATCCATGGCTGTGATACTTTGCAAAGCCACTAGAAATGCTTGGACACGGCATGGGCCAAGCCAATTCGTAGTGTCACCTGCTGCCTGTGTGCCTGCCAGATCTATTTGTGCATACAAATATTTAGTACAGGCATGGCAAATGCTAATTAAAGGCTTTCATCACTTTTTAAATGCAGTGGGGTTTCGCTGTCCCTCTGTGGGCTGTTCATGCCCTCCTTCACTGGAGTGGCAGGCTCCTGATACATTTGTTCGTGTTCCTCCTTGGGAATTTGGGGCAAGCGATGACTGTCGTTTGACAGAGGCGCAACCAAGTAGCTTGAGGACAGATTTTAAATGGTATTTAAGAGACCTGCTTAGCTTTCCATTGAACTCAGAGGTAATTAGGCACCTCAGATTTAAGAAATGTGGTCCTTGGTGGCTCGAGTGAGGTCTGGATTAATGCAGGAGCTGAACTCGTATTTCCCATGGCCAAAGCAGATGCTTCAACCACGGGACAGGCTGTCCTGTTCCTTGGCTGTGCTGTCTAGGAGTAAACCGCAGATTTTTATGAGATTCATAAGGACGGTTTAGCTGCTTTTTGGGACTGAAGCATGTTAAGCATCAACAGAAGTGAGCAGGTATCCTGCTCCAGTGCCTGGTACTGGGCACCAGCTTTCACGGCTGGACAGTAAAAACTCTTTACCTCACATTTTTCCCAGCAAAACACTGGTCATAAGCCTCACAAGTTGATGTGGAGTGATGTCAGGTGATTAGTAGGTGATAAAGGTAATTAATGTGGAACTACAGTTAGGTTTATAACAGGAAATTGTGGTGCTTAGGTTAAAGGCCCTAAAAAGGAGTCCTAAAGTGATCAGAAATAGAAATAAAAAAGGCTGATCTGTCTTCCTGCCACTGTAATAAGCCAAATACCCTTAAAAGTGAGCACAACGTGTCTTCTTCTAGGGGAGAAAAGAAGGACATGTGGGTTGGTATAACGTTGTACATCATGGGATGCAACAAATTCTGGGAAAAATGGCAGAGAGGAGTAAATCCATGCAGCGGTTTTCATTTAGGGCTCTGATCTGCAGGGTGAAGTTTGCCACCTGAGTTAGGTTGGCAGCCAAGGGTGACCGGCCCCTACCGCAGGTGTTGGGTGCAGCAGCCATAGCCGAAGAAGAAGGTGGCCCTGGAAAGACCTCACCAGGTCTCAGGCCAGCACCCGTCCTTGCATGCAACACCCAGAGATGCTGCACAAATTCGGTGCAGGAGTGGCAGGTTGGAAATCACACCAACTTTTCTTTTCTAACCCTCAAACCACCTCCTCCCCTTCCCCGGGGCAAATCGGTGCAATCTGCTCGGCGTGCGGTACGGTAGGTGCAATTAGGCTCCGTGTCATCCAGGGATAGCCGGTGTCCCGCAGGAGCAGAAGAGATTTGCAGTTAGATAGGTCCATGCCTAGTGAGTTATTACCACTCCTTATGGCTGCAAGATCACTTATGAGATAAAAAGTCCGTCTCATAAGATGCGTGGATGTGCCTTTAGTGCCACACCTTCCTTCCGCGGGCAACGCATGCCAAGACCGTTATAACCGTTGCGGTGACATGCTGGTGTATCCTCGGTGCGTATGGGAGTATGTAAATGCTCTCCTTTGCTGGACTTGACCTGCAGACCCCAGGGTGGTGGAGACGTGCAGCCGTTTCTCCTGCAATCAAGCCCCCACATGAATTGTGTCGCTCCCGCTCCTAAGCCAGGCTTGGGGTGGGTTTGGTGCCTGGTGTTATTTCCTCGCTCTCCCACAGATGAAGAAACACCGGAGCACTTTAATGAAACCGTTTGTCCTTATTAAGTCGAAAATGGAAATACACCTTTCCCCCGTTGGAGACATAACCGGAATGGCACAAGGCTGCGGAGTTTTATTGTCTTGGTCTCAACTTAAAATACTAAGAGGCGCTGCTTTAAGAAAGTTTAAGAGAAGTTCTATAAACCATGTCTATATATAATCCCTTTTGTAAGCATCTAGGAAACTGCAGGACGGAAAGGTTGCCTGCCAGACCTCAGAAAGCAAATACTAATTCAGCAGTCTAGTCACTCTGTCAAACATTTAGTGTATCAGGGTTGATTGTTCCCTGGTAGGTATAGCTCTGGTATATCCGCCAGGCCTTTTGTCATGTTAACTGCAACCGATCAATGGATTGAGGTCAGGACTTCTGATGTAGGTGCAAGCTTAGAGGGAAAAAAGTCTCAAAGATTCATTTTTTCTCGTCTGGTAGCACTCCGGTCACTTATTTTTTCTCAGTTAGCCTCTGCTGCTCTAAAGTGGATATTGATCAGTGCTTTAATGCAAACCTGTCAAATTAATTTTGCAGAGCTGGGATATGACTGGCCTAAAATTGCTTCTGCATCTGTTCTCTGCAGCAAGCCTATGAATTTTAATCATGACCAGAATGGGCTGTTGGCTTTTTTTGTTAGAAACTTGAATAGGAAAGGTTTAAACTGTAAATGCCATGAAATGATGCTGTTTTGTTCTTTTCAGAAACTCATGTGGCTGAGGTCAAAGAAATTATTATGTCTGTGCATTCTTGTCAGATGCTTGGGGAGCTGTGCAGGGTTTTCTTCTTTTGCAAAGCAAAGCGAAGGTATGTAGTGAGCTTGTTAAACATTCCCAGGCCAATGAGGGAACAGCAGGCTTCATGTCTCCTGCAATGCCAGATGCATTAGTATTAATGTACGATTTTCTCTCCGGCCCCTGCTCTATGATCTGATTATTCCTGATAACTTTATCTCACAGGGTGGAGAGGGAGACAAATTGGGGGGGGGGGGGGAAGAGCGTTTATTTCTTGAGTGCAAATTAAAAAGGCACAAATTCAGAGCATCCCGCACACTGTTACAAGGTTAGCGTGGCTGTCGCTGAAGAGCAGCGTCCTTACGGACCCGGAGGAAATGCAGATGGTTACAGAGTCTTTTCTTCATCATGCAAAGCGGTCTACTCTTCTGCTCTTCATCAATTGAGACTGCGTGTACAGGTCTCTGTTGGGATGTCAACATTGTACAAAGTAAATAATGATTTTTAAGCTTTGCTCCACACAGACGAGAAGCCTTATTCATACAGAAAAAGAAACGTGTCAAGTCTAATCTGCTCTGGAAAATCTGCGTCGGGCAGGACCCATCCTTCAAAATCCAAACAGTGGCAATGACCATAACAGTTTGATTTTGTGCTGGCTCTTTTGCCAGATGATTTGAAAGCATTCAGAGTACTAATTACTAAGTGCCGCTTGATCTCTAGGAGGTAGTGAAGAATTTGAAACTCTGATTTTAGAGCAAGGAAAGCTGACGCTTGAGGCAGGAGTTGGAGCAACCCACATGGTGCTGGAGCAGGCCAGGAGGTCCAAGGGCAGCTCCTGGATCTGAGTTGAAGGAATAACGTCAAACGGCTGACATCTGAGACCTTACACCTCTCCAGCTATTTCAGAAGACAATTTGTAACTACTGCCAGAAATGTCAGCCAACAAAAAGATCTATGCTTTTCCCTGGTGAAATAACCGGCAAAGCTTGTATTAGCTACAACGCTACAGAACTCGAGCAGGAGGGCTGATCTGGGAAACTCCTGGCTTGGTCTCCTGCCCTTCCAGCTGCTCCCTGGCACCCAGCAGTGCCTGAAGCTGTACCTTGTAAGGGTTTGTTGGTGGCCAGGTCCCCCATCAATGCAGTTCTCAGGAAGGATGGCTGCATGAAGGTTATCAGCTTTTGGGTTCAATCCTTCTGTTATCCCTCACCCCTTTACAGTTAATTTAAGGAAATCACTGTGGTTCTATCCATAGCCTTGCAACACTCCAGAGCTGCGGCCAGATCCAGGGCTCAAGAACGGGTATCTGAAGAGCAAGGGTGATGGTGGGAAAAGGGAAGGACCTTTGGCATTTTCATCTGAAAGTATTTATGAGCTGTCTGCAGCAACCGATCTTGGTATATAACCACTTTGCGTGAGCCAGGCCATCCCCAACAAAGCCCACTGCTGCCAAAGCCGCACCATTTTTGGTGTCTCAGTAGACTTTTCCTCATATTGGCTTGTGTGTCTCCGCACTCTGTTGCAGGCTGCCAGGTGGACAGACCTGAAGTCCAGAGGTGGAGGTTTCGATTAACTGAGTTGCAAACAGGTTTTGCCTCTAGAGATCTTCATCATCTTCTACCTCCATGGTATGGACAGGAAACCAAGACCTTGGCTACTCCTCGATGTGCTTGAAATTGAAGCTCGTGTTAGGTAAGTGGGGTATTTAGGCTGCACCCCACCCTCAGCACGTCCCATGAGGTCTGTCTCAAACCAGGACAAGGAAGGATAGCTTGGATGGTCCATGTTGGCGTATTAGAGAAACTAATAACATCACTGATTTTGTAGAGAAGGATATTCCATTTTGGAATTAATCAAATTAGGGTTAGATGGTATCTTTGGTGACACTGGTTCCACAAGCACAAATACAAGGGGTGCACATGCACTGATTTATAAAACTCATTTCTAAAGGTAAATGATGGTGTACAAAAAAGCAAAAAGCAAAGGCAGAGTGTCGCAGCAAAGGCAACGCTAGCAATCCTCCGAGTAGTTCTAAGGGAGAGTCAGGCAGGAAAACCCATGGGCCTGGGCTGAGTCCATGACCTGGGCTGAGTCCATGACCTGCGCTGGCTGCAACGCAAAGCTCAGGTCATGGAAGAGCACCTCAGAGTTTGGTTAGCCCGGAGCACAGTTGCTTTCTGTGTCCACACTGGTTTAACAGACACTAATTTCATTAACGTTAAGTCTGATCACCACCATAAAAACTAAAGGCATTTTATTCTTTTGATTTGCTAGTATTATTCCAGAATCACTCTTCTGCTCTAAGTATTTGGGTTGGGACTGTCGCAAGGCTTCCAGTGACCAGGTTACAAGCGCTGAGCAACCCAATATCTACAATGTGAGATCTACAAGTATGAGGCTTAATTTATCACCTTTTGTAAACTCTGAGATGCTCAGAATAAAGGCACCAGAAGAGCTTATATTTAGGAGCTCACTGATGAGTATCCAGAGCTAAAAAATCTCTGCTTATCCGATGCTGGAACTGGAGCTGTGCATGTGATAATACCCGTGCTGCTTTCCAGATACTTGACTCACACGAAACACCTGAATGTTTCATTAGCTCTGACTTAAAGTCTAGTTTGAACACAGGCCTCCAGAGGTGGGGCCTCGCTAAGCCACACAGATAAAAAGGTGGACAGGAGATGCTAAGGATCACCCTCAACTCAGTGGAAGGCCCATGTCACTGGGGAGTCTGTAGGGAAAACTAACTGCTTTGAATGGTATGAACAGCTTTTTGTACTTCAAAGAGGAAGATTAAAGGCTGTGATGATGTTCTGGCTTCTCCGATGTTAGAGGCAAATTTTCCAGGAGCTTCCCAGGAGGTAAGATTTCAGCCCCAGACTTCAACTTGTTATGGCTAAATAGAGACCATGACTCACTGTCCAGCAGACATGTATCTTCCCTGGCTGGTTGAAAAAATTTGAACAAATAATGGTCTTGGGGTTGTGTGCTAGGACAAATATCAGAGAAACTTCTGTTCAGGTCAAACCCAAGGAAATTTTTTCCATTATTTGGATTAAATGGAAGAAAAGAAACGTTATAGGTCAAGTCAAGACTGAATATTTTGGTCAATACAAAATGAGATGTTTATTTCAGAAGTTATTTAATCTTTATGAAATCTTCAGCATTTTGTTAAGAAAGAGACTAAAAATGTGATTTTAAAATGAAAAATGAAATAGTTTTTTCAAATAGATTGTTTGGGCTTTTTTTTTCTTTGTCTATACATGTGATGCAGTTTTTCCTGACATCATGAATAATTTTGGTCCCTTCAGTAAAATTATTTTTTGTCAAATATGTCTATCCCAGCTATAGATTTGACTTATTTCCAAGCAGCAAAGGTTCATTTTTTTTGTCCCAGAAGATGAAACTTCGTTTCTCTGGCAGCTTCAGCAAGAGGAAGGCTTTAAAAAGGCAGTTGGTTCCAGTAGTGATAAAGGTGAGAATTGCTTAACTTTTTTTTTGTTATTATTGGATCTCAAAAGAGTCTATTGGAATTTCCAGTAACAAGGAGATTGATGGACTACATTTCTTTTAGGAAATGGATCTGCAATTCTATAAGGTACACATTTGTTTTAAGTCCTCTGTCCTTGGCATGTATCTTCAGCTACCGCATTTGCAGATCTCTCTTGGCTTCTACTGCTTGGTTACCCAATGACCCTTGGAAACTCCAAGTTGTTGGAGTTCCAAGCATGCAGAGCATGAGCACAGTGACATTATCAACACTCTTCTCTGAAGCCACAGAAGCAACAGGCTCTTCCCCCAGAGTGACAGATAGAATCACAGAATCATAGAATCATCTAGGTTGGAAGGGACCTTTAAGATCATCCAGTCCAACCGTTAACCTAACGCTGCCAAAACCACCACTAAACCATGTCCCTAAGCACCACGTCTAGCTGTCTTTTAAATACCTCCAGGGATGGCCATTCAAACCCTGGGCAGCCTGTTCCTATGTTTGACAACCCTTTCTGTGAAGAAATTTTTCCTAATATCCATCTGGCATCCAGTCAGATACCAGAAGTGATTTGCTGGGGTAGACAGACTTTGTCAGGAAAAGGTGAGGCACGCGTGACCATCTGCAGGTCCTGGGCTACTCCATCAGAGAGTGGGGTCATGTTGAAGAAAGATATGGAGTGAAGAGATGACTTTACTGTGAGCCTCCAAAACCCATCTTAAGCTACCAGAGCGAGGGTGAGCACCAAGGATAACCTTATGTTTCTGCCTAAAAGTCATCGCCTTTTGCTGTAGGACAGGAAAGACATTAGAGGAGCAGATGCTACTTCCCAGTCAGAAGTGGCTTTCCTGTAGCTAGAGGAGGCTTTAAGAGAAACTGCAAATTATTTCTTCAGGAAGAGCCCTGTCCTCTTTCAGAGCCAAAAAGAAACATGGGTGATACTCCCTGCAAGCCAGCACAAAGTTCGCCATTGCCCTTCAAACCCCAGTGATTTAATCTACTCGCAGCACTCTAAAACGCAGCGGAGCTAAGGCACGGCTCACGCTGCTCCCTTGGTGGCACGCTGCACGCACGGTGGCACTGATGGATTCGACTTCTTAGGGGCCAGATCCACGTATTAACTGGCATCGAAGTGGCGTTGGAGGCTGTCAGCAGCCCCGGCTACCAGCTCGGAGGATCTAATTGTATTGTAAACGCCGTGTGTGCGGGTGATGGATAAGCGCATCTCTGCAGTCTGACTGCTAGGATGTACGGGGCAAGCCATCTTCTAATTCGCCACCAAGAGGGTCTCTTGCACTAAACAGCCTCTCTTAAATCAAAGCATTCAATCCTGCTGAAGGTGGGAGCTGGGAGGGGAGAGCTGGAAAAAACAAAGTAAGACGATAAAAAAATCAATAGCGCTTCCCTATAAAATAGATTGAGATTTGCGGAATTCACTTCCACTTGACGTCAGAGGTGCCAATTCGGCAAATCCATTTAAGGCCAAATTGAAAACTTACCTTGTAGTCTGGTTTGCTGGACTGTAGCGTGGTCCACTCACGGGGGCTCTGGTCATTATTGTATGTAAAGCACTTTGAAGTGTCATACTGTGAGTGTCATGAACAGCAGCTCCAGCTTTCACCTTGTGTCACGGTGGTGAGCGCACCGTACTGCGTCCTCCCTTTCACAGGTGGCTGCTGGCAGTGCCACGAGGCAGTGAAACACAACCATGTTCCTGCTGACCTTGCTTTGCTTCTCTCCGTACCCGAAGGCCAACATCGGCCGACGTCCTATACTTCATCCCCTTGGAAGGAATCAGATGGTGACCACGCTGGATCTTGTGTCCAGGAGGAGCTCCCAGAGGACCAGTCTTCTGTGCTCTTGGAAGGGGTCTGTAAGCCCTGACCTGCTGGCTGTTTACCAAAGAGGGTTGCAAAACTGCAGCCTGAGCCACTGGGGGTTTTCTACCATTAGCCCTCAATAACGCCCTTTTCTTCTGGGGAAGAGACATGGGGCCCCGTCAGTCCTACAACATATTCAAGGTCTCTACCTTTCGTATCTTCTAAAGCAAAGCCATTGATGGGCTAAGGTTGTATGTGGTCAGAGCTGTGGACATGAGCTCCCATTGCCCTGCACAGGGCGAAGTGTACGTGAAAGCTTACCAAATGGCTATGGTCCCATTTAACATGCGATATTATTTGCAATATATAATTTTGTTTTCAATGATTTAATAAAAAAAAATAAATTATGATGTAACTTCCACACCATCACTTCAGCCAAAATTTTAATTCACGAATATTTAAAGTTAGGGGTCTAGAAATCCACCTAGAAGAAAATGAACTGATTAACCTTTTCCCTTCAAGTGAAAAATTCTGTCCTCCTTCAATGCTCCCTCTAGTGCACAGGTCATACTACTTACGAGGCCACATGCATTTTGCACACAGATTTGTAGCTTCAACCTTTTTCCATAAGACCAGATCTTCTCCAGTAGCACATCAGAGGTGCATGTCCACAGTGAATCACTAATCCTTACTTCTGTTTTCATAGCATTTGTAGTAGAGATTATTCCACTAGTTCATTAAGTATGTTGAGGTTTCAAGTCCCATTATTGCTCTCTTTATACATGAAAAAAAAAAAGGTGTTATTAATTGCTAGGTTGAAAGGGAAGAGCAAATTTCCTTGTTCTTTGAATGTATGTGTCATCAATCTGTCTCCAGAAGTTCCAGGATTAGCACTTGCACCATCTGAACGCTAAGAAGAGCATCAATATACCACAGGTCTTGCGCCATCCACAACGGCACAGATGTTGTGGCTTCTATGGACAGCTCTTGGGTGTCATTTTAGTGGAGAGAGGCAAAGACACTGCCATCTTGAAGGTGACCCTGCCCATGCCCCTACCCCTCCTCAGGGCTGGAGCAGGGAGACCATGCAATGGCACAGTGTAGGCTCTCGGGAGGAGCAGACGGAGTCAAAGAGAGCAGAAGGATGTGCTGCCACTGAGTGAAGGCTACGTGCAGAGCCAGACGGCACAAGTCAAAGCTCAAAGCCACGGTGTGGATACTGGCAGCAGCATGTGGTTATCGTGGTTTGGTATCAGGTGCACTGATAGTCACAGTATCAATGTAGTGCTGGTCTACAACCCATCATTATACAGCTAACGACCCTGCTGCAGAATGGGATTTGTTCTTTGGGACCTGGGGAAAGTGAAGGAAAGGAGTGAGAAATTCCTAAATTTTTTTTTTCTTGTAGGAGAATAGAAAGTTTTTACTAAAGTTTCCCCTTGTGGCCCTGCTGGGAAGATGCTGAAGAATTTGCAGTCTCCCTAGGAGGTGACAGAAGAAATTGCAGTCTGCCCAGCTGCACTTTCCTGGAAGATTTTCAAATGCTGAGCAAGAAACCCCAGAAACCGTGATCATTGGTGCCAAAATGAGACTCAAAGATTAAAAAAGGTAAGGAGTTGGCTTTCAGCTCATGCGTGTACTTTGCCATCTAAGGAGAGAGGCTCTGAGGGGTTCCACCTCTCAGGTTATGTATATGTTAATAAAAAAACCAAGACTCAGGCACTGGCCTCAGATTGTCTACACTGCTTAATTGCAGTAGAGGTCCCAATAAGTAGAAAACCTCTCCCTAGCCAAGGACTACTGCCCCACCAGGTACGGTGCACAGAAGAGCACCAAAGCTAGTGCGGAGAGGAGTCTGCAGACTCCAGGTCTCCAGCACAGTGCTAGAGTTACGTCCTCTCTGGGACTTGATGAGGACCATGAGGGGTTGAGATTTTTTAACGTCTGGGTGGGGGTAAGATTGATGTTTCTGCTACCCAGTGGGTATCTCCTAGAAATCCTCTTTCTTCAGCTCCAGGGCTTTTAACGACAGGGATGGAGCAGTCAGTAGGAAAGCAAGAGACAGCTTAAATCTGCTTGGTGTTCTCCTGTAACCACGTGGAAAGTCTCCCGTAGTCTTGAAGGCAAACTGCAAAACCGTCTTCTTTGGGTTATTCACTGTAGGGATGTTAAGTATTGAACCGACTGCAAATGGGTACGGCTTTGGATAGAAATGTCACTGAGACTGTAAAGGGGAGGCGCAGGGTGCAAATGACCCCCTTAGTAACAGGTAAAATCTCTGTCGTGCCTACAGGAGAGTTAACTTTGG
>VFFE01009207.1:2119662-2239660 GCA_008921705.1 Burhinus oedicnemus
GGGAAGGGAAGGGAAGGGAAGGGAAGGGAAGGGAAGGGAAGGGAAGGGCACTCCTGTCTCTGCCTTCAGCCAGCCCATGTGGGCTCAAGGACCCCCTGGAGCTTGGGGCATCTCCAGCTGTTTTCAGCTCTCACCCCAGGCAGGATTGTGCCAGGAGTTCTCATGTGCTAAGACTCAACAAGGGGGAACCCAAGCCCTTTTTTTGGAGTGCCTTTGGAAAGAAAGCACTCCATGCACAAAGAGGGGACCTGAGCTGGCAGTACTAAAACTAAAATAACCTGGTTTCCATGGAGCTGTTGAAGTATGGGCAGCAACTGCTAAGGTAACCTAACCTGTCCCTGCTCTTCCCTATGGGTCAGCATTTGCCCATCGGTAGTGTCACAATGCCATAAAAACTCTTCAGAAAACCCTGTGAGTTTTATTCAGAACCGCACACGTGAATCCAGCTGAACTGATCAGGTACCCATGCCATGCCCAGGCTCTCTGAGGACTTGAAAGGGTCTCCACTGAAAAGACTATCGAAGCCCTGGAGCAGGTTGCCCAGAGAACTGATGGATCTCCAACACTGGTTAACAAATACGTCACAGGCATAGTTTAGGTGTAGCTCATCTCACCTTAGGTCAAGGGCACGCATTAAATGACTTTCTAGGGTTCCTTCTGGCCTTATTTGCTGTACTTCTATAACTTGAAGCAGGAGAGACAAGACAGCAGCCAGGGGAGGTATCAGCCTGGGTAGACACACAGCCGGCGGCATCAGACGGGCACAACGGCTGTTTTATAGACTTGCTGGTACCTCCTGACTTAGTGCCACTTAGTGCGAGATTAATGCCATGTGAATGCAGCTCATGTCCCCAGCTGGGATTTCCTACAACCTACTGCTGATGCTTTGCTGGCAGCAAGAGCAACAAGCTTTCAGTTTACTGTTGGAGGTCAAGGTAAAGTGATTTCAATTAGAAGAGGATCACGTAGGTCTCAATCCAATGCAGGCAGGTTGTGTAACACTGGCAGCGTGAAGAGGAGAGTCATTTATTCATTTCTTAGCTGCATGGTTTGGGATTTCATTTTCCTTCTCTGTTTTTACAGTCTTCCTTGTCCCTTTTACCACTCAAAGGGTAACACGAAAATGCGTTAGGGTTCTTCAGTTCCTTTGCTTTCATCAGGCAGTTGTTTGCTTTGCCCCAGTCGCCCCAGTAATTAGCGGTAATGAACTAGAGGAGAAGGGAGGAAGCAAAGTTGGAAAACAAATATTCAGCTGACCAGTTCCTTCCCCCTGTGGCGTTTGCTTCTGTGTCACGCAGCTGCATTTCAAGACCCCACGTATTTACATGCCTTTAAGAGGAAGGGCATGTGTTTGCTGCCCTGTTCAAAACCGAGCACGTATTTACATGCTGTGCTGAATTGGGGCCATATACCCTTCTTTTTCCTTGACACTGCGGGCAACCCTTTGTTTCTGCTGGTCAAACAAAACAGAACACACCAGAAAAAAAAAAAAAAAAGAGGAAACCAGGGAAAGAAAATGTATTTATTAAATGGTTCTATAAATAAAAGAGCTGGGAAGATATAGGAGGCTCTGATCTCTGAGGGGTGATGGCAAAGTGCTACTGATAAAGTGGCTACGATTCAGATCAATAGCAAACAAGACAGGCAGGTGAATTTCCCCTTTGATCTTCATTCCCCACGCAGCCCGAGTCGGTCTGACTGTGCCACACAAATTACTGCTTTGTGCAGGGAAAAGCAGTTTGCTCGGCTTTTTGCTTATTGCACAAGTGGATTGGATGGCAAATGATAAGTGTCGCTTGTTATCATTTCAAAAAGCCACTGGAAAATGGTGGCTCCAGCACTTCAACTTGATGTGTCAACATTTTTCGTGTCAGCAGGGTATTATAGGGTTGATACATAGATCAGTGCTAAATGGTCTTAATAAAAAAAGATTAAATCTGGAAGAAGGAAATAAAGCTCAGGGCAGGGTTCATCTGTAAAGCTATAAATAGTAGGGAAATTTGAGGGGGCAAAATAGCGATGATGGGAGATGATGCTTTGCAAGCCAGAACCGTGCTTTTACCCTCAAATGTGTGTTGCAACTTGCTCTGCCCTACTACTGACTTAGGGAAAATCACGTCAGCTTTGTGCTTTGTTTTCTCCGGCAAGCAAGCAGGCATGGCCGAAAGGAACCTTCCAGACTTACCAAAAGAGGTGCCTTGTGACCCTCAGTGCCTGGAAGGTGGCAATGAGGATGGAGACCGCTTGGCTACAGCAGAGTGAGCTCAAGCTAGATTCCCTGCTGGAAGCCGTTTTTCTGAAGCTCCAGAGAGCTACATTGAAGAGGTTTGAACTTTCCAAGAAAAATGGATGATATCATTCCTGTACAGAGCTGGTGAGTGGATTTTGCGTTCAGCTTTTCCCCTCAGTGACAAGGGCAGGAGGGACACTTAGCAGGTCTAGCCTTACTTCATGTTGGCAGGTTCCCTACGGGAACCGAAAGATAAATCAGGTCGCAGATGCAACATATGCAAGGTTGCGAGGTTGGATGCCCACCTGAGCCCTTCAGCCCAGACAGGGAGTTGCATCGGGGCGATGCCAAGACAGGATGGTTGCAGTGCGGGTTGGGAGGTGCTACCCAGAGGTTTGCCGTTTCTGCAGCGCGTAACTGGGGGAGCGCTCATCTCAGACAGGGAAGCCATTAGGGATGGGGAGAGGTTTACAAGCCATATGGACCACCTTCCATACAGTAACTCCATCCCTGTGGTCCACAGGGCAAGGCGAGCCTCGTTGGATATTTATAACTCCTGGGCTGTAGTGGATGGGGCCTCATCCACAGGGCAAAGCCGTTAAACCATAAAATATTGGCTTCCCATATGTTGTCATTTTATCACAACAGCCTGGTCTGTTGCAGTGAGAACTTCCCTCTGACAGGACTGATACTTTCTTAAAAAATAAATAATGATCTTGCAGCTTCTATGCCCTCTACTGCTGTTCAACTTCCCAACCAGCTGTTTTAATTGTTTTAAAATTAAGTGTACACCATGGAGATCTGCGGGTAGTTGAAACTTGGAATGTGCTTTTGACTGGGGCTAATGAGTCAGTGATATCCAGTCAGACGTATGCCACCCTACGGGTTTCTGAGCAATCGCGGGACAATCTCCCACTTGGTTTCACATCATTTTCGAGCCGGTTGCGCCTTCTTTCCTTTTTAAATCCCAGGCATCCCAGGGACCCTCGCAGGTCTGTGGGCAGCTTTTCAGTAGAGGAACAAGTATGATTAATGGAAAACAAACCACATTTCCCAGATAGTGTGTACTGCACGTGAACACAGGTGCCATTCATTCATCATCAAATCATGAGTCTTTAATACAGATCCTTTTGTTGTTGTATTCCCTGCATTCACATCTAGTAGCCACGGCAGCTGGGCTTTTTCACTTCTGTGTTTCTTAGAGTTTTGTACTGATTACATTTTTAAGCAAGAGACCAAACAGCTCAGTAGAAGTGACCTCCCATTAACAGCGATAAGGAGAGAAACAAAATCCAGCCAGAGAGCTGGCGAGAGGACAAACTCATCTTTTCCTTCCTGGGGCGCACAACCGCATCTTGCAGGGTAAAATCCAGATGTAACTAAAGTAGCTCCAAACCCTGGAAAGGAATGATTCAGCCCCTATGTTCCCATGTGCCCCATGGACCATCTTAACAAAACTATTATCTTGTTCCACACAATCTCTTCCATGAGTTTCTAAGTCACTTTGCCGAGATGATGGGAAGAGAATTCAAACCCGTGAATCACGCACAACTCAAATCTTCAGAGAACTGACAACAACAGTTATGAGAGTTTCCCCACCTGAGATAACATGAAGTTGGGGGAAACTGACGGATGTAGTCATTGCTGCTGGAGGTGTGCAAGAGCTGAGGACATCAACTCACTTGGCTTTA
Source organism: Burhinus oedicnemus (assembly GCA_008921705.1). Classification (NCBI taxonomy): domain Eukaryota; kingdom Metazoa; phylum Chordata; class Aves; order Charadriiformes; family Burhinidae; genus Burhinus; species Burhinus oedicnemus. The sequence continues at coordinate 2,123,584 of VFFE01009207.1, forward strand.
CTGGTGTCCAGGAATTAGTTGGAGAGCCGACTCCTTCTGTTCTCAGCAAGGACACAGGTTTCTCTGAGGGTGTCCCAGACTTTGCCTGGGCTGGAGAAACCCAAGTCATGGGCTCATCTTTTTCCACTGCCAGATGAGGGATCATGATATGACTCAGCTTCTAGCTGGAGCTACTTATGTGTCAAAAGTGTGATGGGGCCACACTAGTGACCATTGAACCAGTGTATCCGGGCAAGGCAGAAGTCCTTGAGGAGTTCAGGGAGCTCCAAGAGGTAGTGCAGGAGACGGCCTGGAGTGAGGCTGCAGATGGAGGGGTCCTGGGATGGGTTGTAACATCAGGGAAGAAGCTGCCATGGTGTACATGGACCTTGCAGGGATGAATTATACTGTGTACCTCCTTGGAGCAGTGGTGAAGATGATATGGCCAACGTAGTGTTCATTCCGTGACTTAGGCAAGGCCACTGAGCAGCTTGGACTGTGAGTACCAAAGTGATGCATTTATGGAGAAATATTGGCTTACTGGAAACCCATGTGGATTTTGCCATGGATTTCAGTAGGAGCATGACTTCATCCTCAGTCATCCTCATGCAATTTGCGTTCTCCACATTAAGAATCAACTGTTACTTGCTGGTGGTAATGTACAGGGAAATGGAGCTGGAGTTACTTGGTATCACCATAAAAAGGGGAGCTGATGCTGGAACTTTAAAACTGTGCCAGTGAAAAGCTGATTTTTTATCGACATTTCTGAATATGCATATTACGGATACAGTATTACATAAATGATACCTCTATTACATGGTGTGCAATGCCAGTCTACATGAGTAAAAATGGAAGGAGCTTTTTATTCAGTTCAATTTTAATCAAATTCTACAGAGCAGCATTTCTATGGCCTATTTAAAATTTAAACAAAGGCAGAATAGCTCCCTCTATATCTATACCCTCTTACTATTGTCGCAAGAAAAGAACAAGTAAGAGCTCAAAGAAGCCCTTACAATCCCATTGACACTGGCCAGATGCAAGCTGTACAGATATTTTAACCTCACTAAATAACTGTTTGAAATGTCTTTGCCTTCTATTTGGGGGTTCTAAAGAGCCTGATGAAATGATACCTGGAGAAAGTGGCCAGTCCTATTGTTTGTGAGATATCTCTGTGGTTTCTTAATAGCAATTTTGAATACTAAGCATTTGCCCTGGCGCCTGTTGTGAGATTCTCAAAAATCTGCTCCAAAGTGAAAGAGACAAAAGAGAATGAATGAAATCAAATTGAGCTGTAGCAGGAGACAGATGGGACCCACTCACTAATGTAACCTGGCCTATTCATGATATTCTCTTCCATGCAGAACAAGGTTCTAGTACTTGGAACTAAGATGGAAATGATATATAGTTCCCAAGATCTGCTTTACACTGATGTTTGGACTCTACAAGGGACGTGTTTAAATGGAAAAATTGAGTGGTTTAATATTTTTTAAAATGATTTCTCTTTTCCGGTGAAACCTGGTAACTCACGCTCAAAGTTTGTCATAGGAATTGGGCTGCTCTTTTTAATGGCAAAGCTTTCTTGGGTGTGCTCAGAGGTGAAGTTGTGAAGATACTATGTGCCTCCACAGTGTGGCAAGCACAGATGTGAAAAGCAGTGAGCTGCCTTTCGGACCGTACCCTTGGAGAGAAGGATGCTCAGATGTGGGACAGAGCCAGGATCTGGAGCCATACTCCTGCTTTACTGCTAATTTCCTATGCCACCTGGGTATGTCGTGACCATAGTCACAGCTTTCACAGCTTATTTCTCAAGGGTAGAGAAAGTTTTGAAAGCTACAGTGGAAGGCTCAAGAGCTATTTATTATATTCTTCTGAAAATTTTATGGTCCTTAATTGTCATAGCTCCTGAGCTCTGTATAGCTGTCTAACGGTATTGGGTTATGTAAACAGTTTTCACAAAGAACTTAATTAAATTTCTGAACTTGTTGCCCCAGGATATTTTGGAGGCTAAAAGTTCAAATGGGTTTAAAAAGAGAGTAAATAAATTCACGGAGGGAAAGTACTTCTGTGGTTACTGTATCAGTAGTCCAGACGCACTCTCAACTCAAGCCGTCCCTTGACAGCTCCTTGCCAGAAGCTTGAAGGAGACGCCAAAGAAACTCTCTAGACCTCCTCTTCTGGACTTCTTCCCTAAGCATCCATTATTGCCTACCGGCAGAGACAAAATACAGAACTAACTGGATTTCTTAACCCTGCCAGATAAGCCTTGGGCATATCTTCTGAAAATTGCCACTTCAAAAGTCAGTATCTATCAGGGTTATAAGTAACGGCAAACTGCGTCTCACCAAGCTCTCTCTGCCTGTTGTGTAATGTCAGATCCTCCGTTTCTTCAACTAACATAGAAGTCAAAAGGTTAAAATCTGATGACTGATCCCACTGACATAAGCAAACAATTCAATGGTCAGCAGTTAATTTGGCGTGTGGAAAATCTTTTTTGCAAGGCATATGCTACTTGTTAGCTGATTGTTGCTGCTGGGCAAGTTGGCTTTTATTAACAGTGCCAACCGTTGACATCCAAAAATAAACCTTTGCCTTCTCAGCTATGGTCTTTGAGACTGCAGTTTGTGGCCAGTAGTAAAATGGATGCCATCAGCCAAAGTCTTTGTTTCCAGCTGTATTACCCCTACGCAGGACATGGGGATGCAACTGTACTTTTATTCTGAGACTCTCCTCATGCTACAAGCCTGCAGGTCTATGCAAAGTAAGGAGCTCCATCAAGAATCAGTCGTAGCAGATCTTACTTTTCATCTTGAGAGAATAAGTAGCTGGAATGACCCATGTCACCAGCTTCCCCCAGCTGCATGCACCAGCCACTTGGCATAGGTGTTCAAGCAAAGAGGCTTCAGAAAACATCAGCTTTTCATGCCGCCACCTGGTCTGACACACGCTTCCCAGCAGCCCATATCCATTTAGACACTGGTGGGTCAAACCAAAAGGTCGTTTGATGGCAATTAGGTCTCTGTACACTCCCTGCTGCTGTCATCAAAGTGAGGGGATATACCCAAAGAGAAAGATACATGTAGTTGCTCAGTGTGAGATATAAGTTTAAGCTATGTCCAGACCCATATAGACTTTTATAGATAATCCTAACAGTCAAGCTTGATAGACAAGAATTTTTACATCCAGCTCCCATTTTCCCAACAGGGCAGGAAGATACGGCCTTTCACTGGGGTCCTCTGAACTCACCTTAGCGCAGCTTGGATTCACCCAGGCTATGAATCGGCAATGAGTTTCTGAGGTCAGGACACTACAAGGAGACATACAGCACCCTCCGGGAAGCATCAGGAAATCTGTCCATCCTCACGGGTGGGTGGTGGGACTGCCCTAGCAGATCCCGAACAGGTACACCATGCTCTCTGCCTGACACTCAAGAATTGCACTGAAGGTTCCTGCTGACACTCATAGCAAAGCCTGAAGGCTTGGCAAACCTGCGGAAGACAAGTATCAGAGCAGCAGCGGGCTTCATCAGGATGACCGTTCAGCAGCTAGCTGGAGCTAAAACTGGGTCTAGGCAGTGAATGGAGGAGGATTTTTTCGTCAACTTGAATTGCGGAACGTCTCCTTGTCAGTCATGCATCGTTTGCGATGCTCTGTTGCCCTTGGGCCTCATATTTAGCAGAGAAATCAAGCTGCTGGCTGCTGTTGGATGGCTGCAGAAGAGAGAATTTCCATTCCAAAACAGCCTGATTTTTCCATTTCCTGATGACCCTCCTAGAGAAAAAAACAAACAAACAAACAAACAACCCACACACACAACGTATTGCATTTAATCAAACTTATGCAGTAGAGGGTGGGTTAGTTTGTTTGCTTCATTTCATACTTCCATATTCCACCCATGGAGAAATCTTGCTGGTAGGGAGGATAAACAAACAACCAACCAAACAACCCAACCACTGGGCCTCTAGGAGCCGTTGTTATTTATTTCCACAATTAGCAGTCGAGTTCTGGTGCTGTGCCCAGAGAACTCCTCTCATTTTTCAGCGTGTCACTCTGTGCACAATATGCTTTTAGGAATTGAGGATTAAGGCGGCTGATTGTGGGTGGTTTATGAAACTTTTTATGGGAAGCCATATAGCCAAACCTTTAGAGAATCAGACCATCATTTTAATGGGCTTATGTTGTGTACAAGACTGTTCAGTAAGATTTTCGCACAGTACAGAGCATCTTGATAGAGAACTTGGATTAATCAGGGATGCTGTTGCCAGTTGACGCCGTGGGTTGTTTTCTGAATTAGCAACAAGCTACGAGTGGTGCTGACAACAGCCTGGGGGTGGCTGCCCTTCCTCCTTAAAGATGCTGAAATGGTCGGATTCCAACAGGGAAACATCTACAGATCTATTTGTGAAATAAACTTCATATAGACTCGCTTTGGCAAGTGCCTGGAATATAGAGTTAGAGCGGAGAAGGCAATTCTGCTCAACAGAGATGGTCTCTCTGAAGTCCGGTGCCACCGGGATACTCAGCAGGACAGCGCTGCGAAGAGGTTGTCACAGTCACAAAACCTGTTTGCATTGTATTTGCCCATATGAAAAACACACCCTTATATTTACTAGCAGGAAACCAGAGATTTCAGAGAGCGCAATCACCTCCTGAAAACTACGGGCACCCAGCACCTTCCAGGATTCAGACAAATATTTCAGCTGTGACAGAGGGATGAGTATTTAAGGCATGGATCTACAGTGTAGCATCCAGATTTACCAGAGATGTCATCCTCTCCCAGGGTTGTTAAAAGTATTGATTAATTGCCTATTGTTAAAGTTATTGATTGATGAAGCTGCAATATAAATACTGGCACAATCGGCTACTCCATACAGTTTTTAACCTGAGCACTCAAATATTTCATGTCTTTTTGGATTTGTAAATCAAGGGAGTTTCATGCCAAATTCCCACCATGCCCGTGCCCCCCGATTGCTGATTCCTCTTTTAGATGTAAGACCCCTTTAAGCATCATTTTGCAATAAGGAATTCACAGTGAAACCTCATCTCTTTACTGTGCTGCAGGTATTGGGACTCTTGATGTCCAGTTTCTCTTTCAAATAGTACTGGAGCATTTGAAGATCAGCTTTTAGTGTGCAACCAGCAAATCATCCACCTTTCAGGATTAGCAAAGAGCAAAAGAGGTAAACCAGGAGTCATCTTCCCAGGATGAACAAAGAAGCCAATTTTCTGGATGGTGCTGAGCCTTCAAATACACCTGGGACCTGAAGACCTGATGAACCCTGTTATAAATCCTATAAAGAAAAAAAAAATCATTTTTATTGAGTGCTACCTACTTTCAGCAACTTTATTGATACATTTGAAGGGAATCCTGAAAAACAATTCCCAGAGCCTTCAAGGTCAATCCACCATCATCATTACCAAAGTGTTGCAAGACACTCCATGTTGATTAACTGCCATCGTATTTAATTAGTGCTCGAGTGGCACTTCATCCTGCTTATTGTCAGAAATCCCTTTATCTTGCTATTTGCATTGCCGAGTTTTTAATTAGGATATGTGTAGGGAATCTCTTAATGATCTCATGTCTGAACAACCATCCAGGCTGTGCAGAGGGTTGCTCAGTTGTCTCTGTCTCTCCAGAGGGTGCTTTGCCACCATGGGAGAAGAGAAACCTGGATTTCCTCAGCTGAGGCATCAGGAGCGTGAGGCTGCTTTGAGACCAGCTCAGCTTGTCAGAGATGTATCTAAGTGGAACACATCCAACAGTTTGGGCACTACTGCCCAAGGCATCACCGTTTTCCTAGGAAACATCGTTTTTTTCCTGCTGCCCAACCTAAAACCTTCCCAGTTGCAACTTGTTGTCCTATTCATCGTGACGGACAACTCTTTGTAATAACTTTTTAAGTAGCCTTAATCTTCAGTTTGATTGCCCCTTTAAATTCCTCTTTGCTGGACCAAACAAGCTCATTTGCTCAAGCCCTGCTTGCAGCCGCGTGCCTCGGGCTGACCACCTTGGGCACTTTTCAGTGAACTGATTTCTCAACATCCGTCTTGAAGTTAACGACAGATGAGAAACCTTAGGAAGGGTAAGGGGCAGTTCCAGAGGTATTGAAAGAAAAATAATTGTAGGAAGGTGATCCTCTGTTATCAAGAAATAGGGGAATACTTGGCTGGCTTTAGCCACCTCTACGCCAGAAAAAAATGTGGTTATTTAGCTTTCTCTTCCAGCCAGTGAAGAGAGGAAATCTCCTTGGAGAGCTGTTCCTCCCTTCATCTTAGACATCCTCTCCAAGGAGTTGGATTACCGGCTAAGTCAGCCTGCTTGTGGTGGGAGCCGTCACTGCTAGATCCCAAGCAAACATGAATCACGAGCGGGTTTTAGGACCCACCACACTGCGAAGAGGGAACAGAAAACAAAATGCATTTCTGGGAAGAACAGAGAGGTGCAAAGACATCAACAGAAGTAAGAAGGCCACCCTCCATGTCCCGAGCATCCTTAATGACCTGAAGAGCAGCAAAGTTGGACTCACGCAACTGACAATGGCTTTATAACTGTGTGTGCTGCCCTCTTAGATACACACATTGTTTTGGCATCAGGGGCTGCTCCATCCACCTCACAATTCAATAGCCAGAGACGAAATCCAGACAGCCCTCATACGCCCAGCTGAGATGTTGAACTACGAGGAGATTAAACGATCAGATCCCGGCCGTGACGAAAAGCTGTGTCAGAGCACTCTTAAGAGGAGAAAAATCCTCTTTGTTGGCATCAATAAGCTCTCCCTTCTTCTTCTGCTTGTTGGATTCCTGTGCTGACCGCTCAGAGTTGTTAAGGCTTGTAAAGATGGAAGAGGATTGCTGGAAGGCCCTACCAAATTATACCTGGGCAGTTGAGAAAGATGAGCAGTGTGTAGGTAATGCACACTGGAAGGAAAACAGTTTAAACTACTTGTACATGCTGATGGGTTCTGAATTAGTCGTAACTCACGGGGACAAGATTTAGGCATTGCTACTGACAGCTCAATGTGCAGCAGAGGTCAAAAAAGTAAATAAGGCATTAGGCTGCGTTAGAAGGGGAGAGAGAATCAAGAGCAAATGTAAGGCTGTGGCTGTGCTGCGTAGACAAATGATTAAGCCTGTGCTTTAAATGCAGCTTTCGTTTCTTTGCCAGCTAGCCCAAAATTGGGGCTGTCCACAGCAGGGCAGGGAAGAGAGGCTGTCAACACCACTGGGATTTCAGGAACGGGGGAACTTCGAAGGAAACGCCAGTGTCAACCAAAGGGTGAGCTTAGCGCACATAGATCACTGGAAATAGCTCATGGTCCTTGTCCAGAGAGTGCCCCACGCACAGAGCACGGGTTCTGGGTGCAGAAGTTTCTGCCTCAAAGTAACAAGGTAAGATGTTGAAATCATCTGGACTCTGAAGTCAGGGACGCCCCATTTTGCTGGAAAACTCCCTCCACATCCTCAGAGAAGTGGTCCAGGCGCTCCATCTGCTCACAAAGTGAAAAGGGGATGAGGGAGCTTTAAATCTCCAGGAAATATAGTTTTTCTTCTATCTGTTCACAGGGCTGTTGCATTCCTTTAGGTATTGACAGAAAGAAGGAAAAAAATTGTAACTATTAAATATTCTAAATGAATTATCATGTCCTTTCTTTGCTTCAAGGTTCATTGGTATGGAACAAGATCCTGGAGTCCGCAGCACTAAACGGTGAACCACGAAAGAGTTCACTGAGGGGGGAAATGAAAGGGTCGAACTTTTCTGTGTTCATTTTATTCATCTCATAAGTGAAAACAAAAGTAGAGTGATGGGCCTGTACAAATCAAAGCAGAAACTTTCACCAATTAGCTCTAATAATTTGTATTTTATTTACAAACCAAGATGTATTTTATTTACAAACCCACATCCTGGGCTGCATATCCAGCAGCACGGCCAGCAGGTCAAGGGAGGGGATTCTGCCCCTCTGCTCTGCTCTCATGAGACCCCACCTGGAATATTGTGTCCAGCTCTGGGGACACCAGCATAAGAAGGACATGGACCTGTTGGAGTGGGGCCAGAGGAGGCCACGAAGATGATCAGAGGGTTAGAGCACCTCTGCTTTGCGGACAGGCTGAGAGAGTTAGGATTGTTCAGCCTGGAGAAGAGAAGGCTCCTGGGACACCTTCTAGCAGCCTTCCAGTATCTGAAGGGGACCTACAAGAAAGCTGGAGAGGGACTTTTTACAAGGGCATGGAGTGATAGAACAAGGGGTAATGGCTTCAAACTGGAAGAGGGCAAATGTAGATAGATCTTAGGAAGAAATTGTTCACTCTGAGGGTGGTGAGACCCTGGCCCAGGTTGCCCAGGGAAGCTGTGGCTGCCCCATCCCTGGAGCTGTTCAAGGCCAGGTTGGACGGGGCTTTGAGCAACCTGGTCTAGTGGGAGGTGTCCCTGCCCATGGCAGGGGGGTTGGAACTAGATGATCTTTAAGGTCCCTTCCAACCTAAACCATTCTATGATCTATGATCATATGTGCTTGGAGCTGTACAAGAACCACAACGCTTTTGAAAGCAAAGCTCCTGCCTGAGGATTTTTGCTCTTCATGAAAGAAATTACTCTGCAAAACCAACTGTGGGGCTGGGGTTGTCCAGGAAAAAAGTGCAGAGGTAAGTAGTTATTGAGTTATTTTGGCCCTTGAACCTAAAAATTGATCTGTGTCAGCCAATACGTCTGGAAGCATCCATAGCTTTTCTGGATTATTTTGGATTATTTCTTCCTCCTTTCCCTGGATACTGTCTAATTTTTTCCCGCTGCAAATCACGGTCACTTCTACAGAAGTCAGAAATTACAGCCCCAGCAAGCCTGGAGTTCACCTTGCTCCTGCAGAGCATCTGGGCAGGTTTCAGTCCTTCTGGTTGAGCAATGCCTAAATAAAATCGAATTCATGGTTCAGGAACAGCAGGAACCGTGCCATAATTGCCATCCCCTCCCATTTCCTTGGAATCTGGCAGAGGTTTGCTACCTGCACCGTGCAGGCATCTGCCCCACCTCGCTCAACCGAGCACATTCAGCTGGCTCCTTCCCGCACTGCTTTATTGCCCTCCTTTGTGCTCAGGCTGCGTGACGCGACTGCGGGTTGTAAATTTGCTGGACACTGGTTTAGCATCGCGTTCGTCTTTGGAGAAAGGGAGGAAAAAAAACCCGCTGGCACTGCTCTGAGCTGCAACCAGATGCGCCTGGATCAATACTGTAGCAGCCTTGAATGGGACTCGCCCCGGCCACCCCGTTTGCCGGCTCCCTTGATCCCCATCAGGGCTGACGAGCTGCTGCAGCCAGGGCTCTTGTGGAGAATCGAAATGCATCATCGAGAAGTGGAAGTGGATCCCAAGTAATTAAATGTATAAATTAATTCTCCCCTTAAGATATGTTCCTCTCCCATTATTAGGTTTGTCTCAGAGAAAATCCTTGGAGGATCTTCATAAAAGTACCACTACTTCAAATATTGTCTTTCTAAAGCTTTTCTTTTGTTCTTTTTTTTTTTTTCTTTTCTTTTTTTCAGGCTTGATGCCTGCAGCCTGCAATTAAAATAAGTGACATGAAGGTGTCTTTAGAATAGAGATCTATGGAAAACGAAAGGATTGTCTGTCAAAGGGTGAAAAATGAAAAATAGCGGTCTCAGATCTCTGAATGGATGAGTGGGGAAAATTCCTGTCTGTCCTAGTACCCAAAGGGATAAAACCCAATGATAGCTTCTCAACTGCTTAGCAGATAATGCATGTGCTGTTTTGATGCTAGTAATGTGTTTTTTACTTCTTTCTATCTGGGAGGAACGAATCAAATATGAGAAGTGCCGGGACATGATTTTCAACCCATTGCCTTTGATTAAGTGCTTTAACATGTGAGTCCAGAGACTTGCAATAATACTAATGGGGCATAAAGCACTATAAACAGGACGGGCCTACTTTTGTCCAAATGCCATTATCCTGGAATAAAAAAGAACAGCAAATGTAATATGTCCACTGCTAACCTTTTTTTGACAGGAAATTTTCTCTCCTACATGCACGCCATAAATTATGCTGCATTTTGCCAGAACCATGAGCGATTGCTTAATTTCGAGCGAAGGAGTGTTTGCTAAGCTTGAACCACTTAGCTCGGTGCAATATTTAGCTGTGAAAATACGATGGTGTGAAGCAAAACATGGATGCGAATGGCAGGCTGGCTGGGCTGAAATCAAATTTCTTTTTACGTCAGGCTTGGGAAATGGAAGTGAAAGACCTGTCGATAAATATTGGGGTGAGTCGTTTGTTGTTCAGTGATTTTAAATACAGCGAAAAAGCCGCCTGGAAATCCAAACCACCCATTTATCCAGAAAAGACAAGGGATGTAGGAAACTTTGCCTAAGTTTGGTTTTAAAAGACGTGAGGAGTTTCTCCCGGTGACATCCTCCGGTGCGGGCAGAGCAAGCCCTGCTGCCACACCAGTCCGGCAGGATGCTCCAGTGCAGCTCTTCGGGCTCAGCTCCATGTCACTTCTAACTTTGTGCTACGTTTTATTGCTCTCAGCAAGTTGCAGATTGTCCAACTGTTCTGTCATTTATTGTAAGTGGTTGCAAAAAAAAAAAAAAAAAAAAAAGATGAAGAAGGGCAAAAAAAAATTCCACGACTCTATAACATAGTCCTTGGTGTAAATCAAACATTCCCTGTCATGTTGATAGCTTGTGTTAGTCTAATGTATTTTATATTACTCAAAAGCATTGAAACCCTGCAGCTTTCTTCATATAGGCCATTATGCGGTTATCATTAAATTGTCTTGCAAAGAACATTATCGGTAATTATAGCAGACACTAAAATCAAATGATCAGACTGGGACCTTTAACACCAAGAGGAACCATTAGAAGTTAATCAAATAAAAGGATGAGAATAATTATGTTAGGATTAAGCAGTAATATGCCAGAAGTTATATACTTTGCTGACTATATATCTTTACTCCCAGCTTCCTGCCTCTCCTCCCATTTGATGTTTTTTATATAATACTTTGGCACAGAATGTAAATGACAGTATTTTTGTGTGTCACAAATGGGGCTTTAGGGTTCAAACGAGGTTCATGTCTAAATGGCACAAAAAAGCAGCACTATGTAATGATGAAGATAAAAATAACAGTCGTGTGTATGTGTGTATGGATAATATATATAAAAGTGCAAAGCTGAAAAAAAAAATCCATTGGTCAATGAAGCATAAAGTGGTGATAAAAATAGTTGCAACAGGAGGTGAAGCCACATGGCTATTGGTTTGCTGCTTGGTGTTTTTAAGTGACAGTTTTTCTGCTGCTCAACTTTCAGCAAGCCACAAGAAATCCCCCTACACAGATAAAAATTGCTCCTGTTGTCCCGAACATTATTCTCTAGGGAAAAAAATCTCCGTATCAGATTCACTGTTTGCATGAGCCTATAAGTGGTGACAGTGTTGAATTTGTTGAGAAAACCCAGAAAGGGGGCTAAGGAGGTTGCCCTAAGAAAAGCAGGTTGATTGTTAAATAACCTTCAGCAGATGAAGCCAAAATTAAGATCCTTATAAATTTTTTGTCTGGGAATGTTGATAAATCTGGTAATGAGGTGATAAGACTGTAAACCTGTCACCTATGGTAGGGACCCAAGAGTCAGGGTTTCCCTACTCATTCCTTCATTAACAGAAGAAAGCAATTATAGCGCCAGGATCCTTGTGTGTTGGTACCTGTCCCTGCAGAACCCAGGACCCTGGTGACAATACACCTGTGTGTCCTGGACCTGTCCCCACAGTGACACAAAACCCAGGGGGAACCTGGGCTTTGGAATTTTTCACCATGTCCTTCTCACATGGAAATAAGACCTCAGCCTTAAATCCTTCTACCTCTGTTAGCAAATTTTGCTTTTTACTGACTTTCTCTTGGATATTGTTTCATTGAGGATCATTAGGCTTGAAACCTAGGGTCATCAAGCATTGGAACAGGCTGCCCAGGGAAGTGGCGGAATTGGCATCCTTGGAGGTATTTAAAAGCCGGGTAGATGTGGTGCTGAGGGACATGGTTTAGTGGTGGTTTTGGCAGTGTTAGGTTGATGGTTGGACTCAATGATCTTTAAGGTCCCTTCCAACCCAGATGATTCGATGATTCTAATTGGATGAGACAGTTGGTATTGGAGCCAGAGCATCATCTCACTCTTGAGGAGCTTCAAATCCATCTTTACTCATATTTAATGAGTACAGAGTAAAGTCAAGTGACAGATACGGAGCTGGTTATGAAGCCTTTTGCACATGCTGAGTTGGAAACCACCACCTGCCTGGCTGGCATCGTGGCAGAGCGTGAGCTTCCCAAGGGTCCATCTACCCCCCATGCCTTACACAAGCCACAGCAAGAGCCAGAGGTCTGTCCATGGGTCCGCTGAGTCCTAAAACCACCAAAACCAAACAAGCAGGCATGAGTGAGGGGAATTCCTCTTCCTTCTGGCCCAAGCACACCAGTGCCAGCTGGAAGGACACCTTCCTGGAAGGATTTTCTGCCCATGTTTTTTGCTTCACTGCCTGGCAGTTGGATTACTGAGCCCTTTTTTGTTAGGAGCTCTTGGCAATATTATGGTGAGGTGGTAACATGGGCCATTTATGTGATGATGGAGGCATTCGTGGGGCGGAGGGTGCACAAATAGGAAATCTTAAACTTTGCATGTACTGAGTACACCAAGAGGAAACCACAGTTCTCCATAGCTCTATGGTGTAATAAATAAACCTTCAGAGTACTTATGAATTAATTTGATGTCTCACGTGCATGCCACATTTATTATTTGGATGCCTCATGGATGCCACCCAAGATCATGCGCATTAAACAGTTTTAATATAGACTGGCTTTCCACGCAATATGCAAACCAGCAGCATGCCCAAAGTCTATATGCGCTGACATTAGATTTTCTGAAAAAAATAGGAGTCATCTTTTTTTTTTAACTAAGATCTAGGGGAAAAAATACTGTTTTGGGAATGGAAGCCTGAAGAGGAGGACTGAGGGGACTGTTCAGTGTTAGCCACAAATTATTTCTTGTTTATTTTTTTTAAGAAATGAAATGCTAAGCAAAAAATTAATTTGGGGTTAGTCAAAATGTTCATGCTATAATGAAACATTTCCTTTCTTTTTTTTAAACCTTTTCAAACAGAAGCTATTATCAAAGTTTCAAAATTTAATTTCCTTTAAAAACAAAATATTGAAGTGTTTTATTCTAGATTTTTCAGCTAAAAGAATTTTAGTTGAAACACAACTTCAGCTGTGAAGCATGGAGCCAGGTTTGAGCTCAGCCTGAAAAAAACTTTGGCTGATTAAATTATGAATTAATTTATTCTGGTAAAGTATATGTCAAAATCAGCTTTCAATTTTAGGACAAATGTGTATTCCTTCCCCAATCCTATGTCAGTCCAGGACATTTTAGGACATGTGAAGTCAATGTTATGTAAAGAATATGTATGTGGGTTGCAGGTCTTGTTTACCCTTTGAGATATTTTTCCAAAGAGATGCTCTTATTTTTGACTGGGGGGGTCTTCCGACCATTACCCTCACCACAAGGCGAAGATCAATTTTCCAAACAAAAATTTCCCTTTCTTTCTCTTTCTTGCATATTTTTGAAGGCTCACATGATCTCCTGTTGATCCCCATGATTCTGCAGGCTCATGGACACAGCCGCAGGGCATGGGTACCTGGATAGATGCAGGGATACGGGGATACAGGGGTGCAGGAATGGGGGATGCTGGGACAGAGGCCCATCTACCCCACAGGCACAATCCTTCTGTTACAGGACAATCACTTTGTTGCATCTTCAGTCCTGAAATGATGATAAGGAAACAACCAATGCTTCAAGAATCAGCACCAAAAGCCTCTGATAACTGACAAATCTTAAATGCAAAAAGCAGAGCCGCTAAGCATATGCATGCTATATGTCACGTATATGCACCACATGTATGATGCATTTTCTGCCTGTTCTACTGCCTTAAAATTGTCTTAGATCAGAATAGAAATTTAACCATCAGAGGCAAAGTCATCTGGACGTGTGTTTTCCTACACTAGCTGTGCCAGTGTGTTACACTAACAGGACAGCAAAGCTTTCCCCGTTAAATTTGCTGAGGCAAGACCGCAACAAGCCATTTCTTCTAATATCTCGTCATTTGATTTCCTGACCTATTGTGTTGATTCAGAGATTTCAACCGAGTGCTGCACTGATTGAATTTTAATTGTGATATTAATTTAATAGTTGCCTCTTCCAGCTCTCAGAGTTGATAAAATGAGTAAATCAGCCCTGCAAAGTGCTAGCTGAACTGTGGGAAAGCTTCACGGGCTTGCCAGGCTTGGAAAAAACACATTCCCCGACACCATCCAAATGAGCTACCAAGACCGGACAATTAAAATGGCAATGACCAGTAGAGTTTGTCCATACCAGCAGCTCTGAGCTGGGGTAACAGCTCAGCTACAAGCCAGGGGTCCTGTGGGTTGGTAGAAAGGGTGTCCACCTTCACCTCTTGCTGCCACCTCAGCCTTGGGCAAATGTCACCAGGGCTTGTGTCAAAGGGGCATTGGATGGGCCATGGGACCAGCCAAGGGTTTCCATCAGCTTTACCCAGAGCTTCTTGGGGAGGCTGTAGGAAAGGGAGAGCAATTTCTTCTCCCCATGCATGAAGTTTATAATGAGCTGGACTTCGCCTTCTTGTTAGACCCTTTAAAATAACTTTACTGAGGGATAAAACCAAAGGGCCTTTCAGAAGGCCCCAAAATTGAATCTACTGGAGGAAACAAACTCATTTTACTGCTTTTCACAAAAACACAGCTGGTTTCATTCTTTGCCAACGTAAGCAGTTATTACTTCTTCATTAAAGCTTTCACTTCACTATGTGAAACATGCTGCTATTACAGAGGAGACCATATGCAAAGTGACCTTCTTCCAGTCTCTGTGTGGAGCATATACCCCTTCTTTCCAAAACTTTCCAGGTTAGAAATGATTTAAAGGATTCCCAGCACTCAACAACTCAAACCCAGTTTGCTCTTTGCCTTCCGCTGGATTTTGTTGAACAACCTGGGATTATTTTAGGAAAGATGATTGTAGTTTTTAGGAATTAATTGGTATAGAATGAAGAGTAACAGGACAAAATGGCCATGTATATTCATTCTGAATTTAAAATCAAGTTGTTTCTACTTAGACCCTGTTTATGGCCCTTTCTCTTGGTTATTCTAATGAATTTTAATTTACTGGCAGGGTTGTTTGGTGGAATGAGGAGTTTACTGGCAGGAGTGTTGGACGGAATTGGAGAGAGGGTAATTTAATGTGTTACCCACAGACCTTTGGCAATGAAAGTGAGTTAAAATGTTTTGTCCCTCAAACTGGAAAGCCAAATTCCTGGTGTGACTTACCTGTCCCACCCTGCAGTTCAGCTTTCACATGTAATACACACCAGTGAGCTGGTTGTGAGCCAGACCCAAACCCAGAGCTATTTGCCAGAGCTTATCTGGCAAATAATTTAAAGTAATGAATTGTTTTGAGAAAACTACAATCTGTTCTTGGACAATTCGAGAGCAGACAAGATCTGAATTTGGCAAGGAAATTAATCATCATAAATTATTGGCCCAGCTGTACTATTAACATTAATAACGCTTCCAAATTAATTAACCAGAAAACTCTTGTTATTAACAAATAATCAAGCCCTCAGTCAGTGTCCTTCCAAAATACTAGGTGTTTGTCTCACAGTGGCTGCTTTGGTGGTTTTATTAATCTGATGGGAAAATAAGAGACTGGGGCCTTCCCTGGGCACAGTGTTAGTGCAGGCATTTAGCTTTTCCTCCCTGAGAAATACCCCTTTGCTACCTCAGAGCTGAAGATATTTGGGAAAAATGGAGAAATCTCCCCTATGACCAGAAGTGCTTAAACTCTGGCCCAGCAAGCATTTACGCTGTGTCTTTAACACCTAGCTAAAAGTGAAGAAGATGCTTAGGTGCTTTCTTGTGCAAAATCATAGAATACTAAAGCTGGTCACTAGCACTGTTCTGGTGACAATGAAGTATCTGCTGGAAAATTAAGTAGAACCTACATTGGAGAAGAGAAGAAGACAAGGGAAGGGAAGGCAAGGCAAGGCAAGAAGGGAAGGGAAGGGTTGAGTTCACAGCTACTCAGGTTCTCTCTCCTCTGTCTTCCTGAGCCCCTTTTTCTAGTGGTTGCTGAAACCTGATGATCTTTTTATTTCGACTTTTGGGCAATCTTTGACACCGCTAAGTGGATGTAGTTGTCAGAGGGCCTGAAAAAATGTGGAGCCAGTTTCAGTGATGTAAGACCAAAGATGGATTTGTCCACTCACACTGAGGGGTCAAAAGTATCTCTCTGGATTATACAAAAATGTGCCTGAATACTTATTCAGCATATATATACCTTGCTAGGTATATATATACCTTGCTAGGTATATTTTTAATATCAAGCATGGACAATTCATGATGCATTGAGAGAGTGTTTGAATAATCCTTTATTTCTTTAATGCCCATGAAAATTGCCCCACCTGCCTCATGGCTACAGTGTGGCATCTTTGGCTGGTGAGATGAAGATGTGCCAGTTCTGATATTTGTCTTGGAGAGAGGATCAGGACATGCAAGGCATGAAATCCCACAGAGATAGCTGTCACTGCAGGGACCCTACGTTGACACTTTGCCCTGAAGCACGATGTTCCCTCACCACGCAAGGCAAGAGAAAATAAATCCCACCATCAGTGACAGAGTGAATAGAGGGCAGTGAGTCCTTCCAAACCTTGGGAAAATCCTGACAAAAGCCAGCCACAAACAAAGTAAAAGGTAAAGAGAGCCAATTAAAAGAACAGCATTGCAAAGAGCATTTCAGCAAGCCCCAATTATAGTGTTTCTGTCTCTAAAAACCACTGTGTTTGCAACAACCGGTAGAGATCTGGTTGTACTCCGTAAACTGAGCTTTTAGTTTAGTTTTAAAAACTGAAATATCCACTTTTCTCGTGGCCTGCCAAAAAGCATGGCCATTAAAATGCTGCAAAGAAAGGTATGCTAAAATGAAATTTGTCTCCAGAAGATAGGAGAGTTTCCTAATCATGTTTCAGATGATTATTTTTTTTCTCATCCAGATGGATGTCTTCTTTCAAAGCCTGATGGCCAGAGAAATGAAAGGTACCTTTCACCATTAAGTAACTATTGAAGTTTTACCTTGCTAGATTATTTGTTAGTTGTAACTAACATTAAAAAAATGCCCTGTCAGAAAATGGCTTTAAAAAGTGTAATATTTTGTTTTATTTAGCGACTACTTGGGAAAATTTAGCACCGAGCCAGAAAGGTTGCGGAGCAAGTAGCACTTCATAAATTGCTTGAGCCCTAATCAATACATATTGTCATCTAGTCAAGTCCTCCTAGCAGATTTTTCTTTGCCCTGCCTCAAAAGCGTATTTTATGAGGTTGTTACTAGCTTGTGCTGCAAGGCCTGGCCTAATGAATCTGTCACTGGCACTATTGATTGACATGCCAGTGTAAGTGAGACATGTGATTCCGATTGACTTCCTAATTACTGCTGCTGTGATGTCTCACCAACTGGTAAGGCCAGAGGTTAATAGTTTTGATGTTCAGCCATTGCTGGCTCTGGAAGCTGGAGTTAAACCAGCTCGTTGGAAGTCAATATCTGAATCAAGTTCTCAAGGCTACTTTCGAAGCTGATCAATTAAGCCCTCCTTGTTCCCCCTCTTGTTGCCTGACAAGAGTTTGATGAGTGGGGACCTCTAAAGCCGGCGGTTTAAGGTAGAGCAGGAAGGTTGGTGAGATTTAAATGCAGGCCAGCGGCAGGAGCAGTGTGTCGGTGGGGGCTGTATTTCTGCCAGCAGCAAGCTGGGATCTCGCTCTTTCTTCTCGGTGGAGGGAGCAGGGCTCAGATTTCCAAAAGCTCCTGGGTGACCCAAGTGTGCCCACACCAACGTTGTTTGGGTTGTTCATACAAGCCGGGTGACAATAGTCAGACCCTTCTGCCCACCCGTTCTCCCCCACAGCGGGAGGATAATGATCGGTTGCCCTCTGCGCTTGGACAGCCCCCAAATGGGCAATGGTCCTGGCCCAGAATCAGGCAGGAGAACCCCAGCCTTCATTTTCAAAATGCATTTCTAGCCTTCATTTCTGAGCAAATGACCCTGAAATAGGGCAGTGTAACTGTGGTGCCTGCCTGAGTGTCCAGACCACCTGGGAAGATAGCTCAGGAAGGTGTGAGCTGCTCCAGATGTCTGTCCAGAGCCCAGGACCTCTGAGATGCTTTTTGAGATGCCACAGGATTTAGGGATTTTGCTGTAGCCGAAGCAACAAAATTAAACAACTGCATCAAACTAAAGGACCACATGGCCAAGTACTCTGCCTCCAATGATCGCTCTTGCTGAAGCCTAGAGACAAGTATAAGAACATGCCAAATAAAAATCCACTTGCATCAAGTATATGGTCTGAATTTCCAGCATAGGGACTTTCTGAGGTGAAGGCAGTAGATCTATATCAATGGCCTACATGGGTTTCTCTTCCATGAATTTGTTTCATTGCATTCTGAAACCATGTCACCTCTCAGCATCCATCCCATCTGTTGGTGATAAGCTGTGGAGCCCACCATGCGCAGTAGGAGAGCTGTGCCTTCTTTGGCTTTATAAACCTCTGTCTCCACATTCACCATTTTTTGTGGACTTTTCTGGACCCTGTGTGAAGCCACTCTTCTCTGGACAATCCTTCCCATCTTTTTCCTACGTTTTCCTTTAGGGGACGGGGAGTCCAGAAAGGCACAATGCAGTTGTAGCATTAATTCACACAGTGACATAACATTCCTGGCTTGTTCTTCACTCCTTCTTAGCAGTTATCGGCAGCCAGTTTGCTTTTCTGCCCATAACCAAGCAGTGAGCCGACAGTTTCTCAGAATTATCTGTTGTAACTCCAACTTCCCCTTCCGGATGGTGAAAGACAATTCAGAGTCCATGTGTGTGCATTACTTTGCATTTAGCAACGCTGAACTTCATCTTCAATTTTATTTTCCAGTCACTCAGGGCTGCAGAGCCTTCTGCAAATCTCAGCAGTCAGCTTTTGCTTTTACTACCCTGAATAATTCAATAATATGACTGAGCTTTGTCATCTCACTATCCACACTCCTTCCTGGGTTATTTATGAATATGTTGAACAGCATAGATCTTACTACAGACATGTATGGGATTCCACTGGTGACTTGTGAAAGCTATTCTTAGGCTCTATTTCCTAGGGTTTTTTCCACGCCTAATTATTAACTGATTAAAATTCCCACCATTCTGGCTGCTCTACAAGTTTTCAGAGTGGGACATCATAGAAAACTTACCTATCTATTATCAGATTGCCTTTTTCCATATGCTTAACAAGACCTTCAAAGAACTCTAACAGAATTATAAGCTTGGCTTCCCTTTATGAAGGACAGGTTGAGTCTTCTTCGTTGTATTATATTTACCATGTGTGCCCTGGTGTCCATCTTTATCATTACATCTAGTGGTTTACTTAGCACAGTCCTCAGTTTTACAGGCGCCATCAGTCTGCAGATGCCCTCGAGAACAGTGTGTGCATGCAGGAATCACGCTGACCTCGTGCAAGGGCACATCACAGGTAATAGTGACCAATTCCATGCCCACGTTCCTCTACAGCTCAAAGGAGAACATCATCCCATCCCAATAACTGGTGTATTCACTTTACCAAGCCACTCTACATCTCTCCTACTTGAAACTTCAATTTCTGACTTATCTTCTGGTGAACCCCACAAAATAGACATTACAAGTGTAGGATGCTCCCTGGGCTTCTTTGTACTGAATATAGATGTGAAAAAAAATCACTTAGTTTCTCCACTGGGGCCCTATCTTCTCTAAATAGCCCTATTGCATCGTGAACATCTGAAGTCCTTGGTGAGGTCTACTGGAATCTACCAAGCTGGAAATCCCTGAAGGCTGAAAAAAGCTACTGGGAAAGTGTCACTGAATGCTTTGCTATGCTTTCCTAGACATCTGGTGTCAGCTGCTGTTAGAGACAGGGTACTAGGCTAGAGGAAACTTCAGTCTGACAGTGCAATTGTTCTTGTGCTGTAATTGCCCTACAAACTCTCTGCAGGCTCCTGCTTCTGATTTATTACCAACGTTTGCACCTTCAGCAATTTTTTCCTCAAAATACTTTTTTTTTTTCTCCTGTCTTGTTATTTTTTTAGATTTAAGGTGCCAGAATTTTTGTTCCCTGTTTTCTTTTGGTGGACACACCTTCAGCTTTTGAAGGACACCATCTGACTCCTCCTAGTCTCCTTTGAGCTACTGCTGACCCATGTCAGATTTGCGCGAGAGTCTTTCTAAAGTCTGCTGTGATCTGGGGTAGAGATTTACTGTGAGTCTCTAACATCTTTAAATAACTCCCCTGCATCTTCCTATCCTTTTATCCCTTCTTCTTCCCTCTTCTTGGCTTTGTTCTTACAAGGCTGTCCCATTTTTATGTAGGTTCCCCTTTCTGAAATGGAGCAGCACTGGTGCTCACGCTGACGCTTCAAGGTTGGTTTGTCAGCATGCTCCATCCCACCATGGATCCAGTTGCCTGTTTTAAAGTGCAGTATTTAAATGGGACTTTATTTGATTGGATTTACCCTCCTCTTTCTTGAGTTTTGCCAGCTTCTGGCCTACCCTCTATTTCAACATGAGAAATGTTCATAACATCTTCATTCCAAGACCATGCATCATCCTGAAGTCTGTGATTTTCCTCCCCTTTCAGCTTTCCTCGAGTTTTAATTTTAAAAACTGTTCTAGAAACATTTGGGTTGTAAGGCTCAGTCCTACTCTGACAAAGCATCTTCTGCTTCTCCTCAAAAGTTTCTCAGTTCCTGATGAAAATCCCTCTTCGTGCATCATTTTCTCAACCCTTAATTGCAGCTGTCTCTCTGAAGAAGCTGAGAGAGTGATGTTTTCATGAAGACTGTGGTCCTTTCCTCCCAAAACAGCACTGCACCAGCACCTCTCGTGTCCTATACTGTTGGCACTCCCTGGGCTGGGACACCAGACCGATCCAAAAACATCCCACCAAGGGCTTTCCTGTGGTGTCCTTGAGCTGAAAGCACAATCCCCATGCCGACCTTGGTGTCTGAGAAATTAATCTTGCCCCATTACAAGCCAGTTGGCTGTGGTCAGCAGCATCTCCACCTCTGAAGCACCCATGGATGGAGCGGGGCACGTGCAAGTCCATCCAAGCTTGGCTTTCTCTGAATGGACACCATATAGAGAAAGAAGTTCCATCTAAACATGAGGAGGAACTTCTTGACTTGGAAGGTGGCAGAGCACTGGCACAGGCTGCCCAGAGAGGTGGTGGAGTCTCCAACGCTGGAGACATTCCAAACCCGCCTGGACGCCATCCTGTGCAACCTGCTCTGGGTGACCCTGCTCTGGCAGGGGGGTTGGACTAGGTGGTCTCCAGAGGTCCCTTCCAGCCCTGGTGATTCTCTTATTCTATGATTCTATAACTTCCCTAAGTCTCTGGGCTGGGCTGGGCTTGCAGTAGTAAATGCCGAGTAGTAATTTCAGGGCTTAGTGCTAATGTTTTGCTTTAAAGGATCTGGTCTATATGGCAAGTTTTTAGTGGAAATTAGTCATGCAATCTTCATTACCTTGGGACAGACCTCTGCCATTTCACTGTAACTGAAGTTACTGAAAAAGGCGAAGCAGGATTTGTGATTGATTACACTCCATGTTATATTAGACAACATAGATCAACCTGCCAATATGAATTTCTTAGATGTCAAAAATACCAGGTAAGAAAAAAAAGATCATATGAGAGGGGAAAAAAAAAATCATTAGACAATCAGGGACAGCAATAATTCACCCATATCTATGCACTGTGTACAAATAATGCCCAGGGGAATTAGCCATACTTATCACTTTGTCAAACGTCTGTTACCAGCAGATAGTGCTGGGTTTCTCATCCGTCACCGCTTGTTTCCTGCAACGTTACTGAAAATGACAACGAACAAGAGGGTTTGAATGGAATTCTGCATCTTAAATGGTTAATTAAGGACAATCTGAAGATATGTGCTCTGTTACCAAATTAACTTCAAAATATGTGTTTTAAATACCCTGTAGAATGCTTCTCAAGGAATAGAGACTTTCTTGATAGTCTTAATTGCCATTTGAAAGACCTTTTGGCTGCATTGGGGAAAGATAACCAAAGACACATCATCTCCTGCAGACTAACTTGTCACTGTTTCCTGTCTTCTGCCAGCAGAGCTGCTCCTGTGATAACCCTCATGTCTCCATCCACCATATGGGAATCCCTGCCAGCACCACGGACTCAACAAGGGGCTGCAGCACAGAGCTGCCAGTGGGTATCAGGGACCAGCCCCATGGCTTGGGGACCCCGGAGGGAGAGGGGACCCAGCCCTGCCTGACTACCTGGGGCAAGGACCTCAACTCCTGTGCCTTGGCCCCAATGACCAGGTGTTAGAGGAGCCCGACGCTGGCAGGATTTGGCCTTTCCAAATGGCAAAGTGGCCACCACTGGGTTTTGAAACCTGGCACGGGAGGGCACCCACGGCGTTGTGACTGCAGCATGCGAACCCGATAGGGTTTGCCGGACCCCATCTCCCTCCTTCCAGACAGGGATTCGAAGCTGCCCTGGTCCTGGAGAGCACTCAGCAGCTCAGGGGGCCATGGTGACACTCACAGCTCTCCAGAACACTACTGCTTTCCAAAAAAAAAAAAAGAAAGAAAGAATAAAGCACTCTTTGTGAAATAAGAAACTTAATTACTTCCAAAACAATTAATTAAATAATTAATTAATTAAGCCTCGTGTCGCCCCTGCAAGGTAGGAAGTGATTATTCTACCCATTTTACACAGAGGGAAAATCGCACCGTTAAGTGGCTTGCCAGAGGCAAAGGCATCGAAGGCGAAATCAGCATCCCAGAGCCGGCATGCCCAGGCCTGGCTGCAGACCAGCCCAATTTGCTTGGGTACCACTTGTCCCCATCACCCCAAGACCTCAAGGTGCCAAGGCCCCTAAGTCCCTGCTCTACTCCCCCAAGGAAAACCCCAGGGTCATTCTGCCAAAGCCCAGACCATGCCATGGTCAAGGTGGGCTCCAGTGAACCTGGTGCTGCTACATTTAACACCCAAGGGTGCTGCTAAACCCCTGAGGGATCCAGCTGCTGTGCCCCAGAGCGGGGCAATCCCGGGCAGCGGTGGAATTTCAACGGGGAAAGATTTTTTGGACTGCAATTATCATGCTGTCCTCAGAGTCCAAATAAGTTGTTGAGTCCAGGCTGAAATGACCACCTCGGGAGCAAGGTAGCGAGGACTCAGCCCAGCATGGTTGCATCACCCCGGATCGCAGTATGGGGACCGCAGTAAATCCTGCTCTGGCACGTTGCACGAGTAGCTTTATACTTTTAAGGCTTTAAGATTTAAGGCTCTGAGGTGGAGCTAGGTTTGTGGGGATAGGCATTATCTTTTATTAGACCAACTCATATAGTTGGGATAAACCAGACGAGCTTGCAGGCATGCAAATCTTCCTTCCCTCTGATACAGAAACACCAAACTCAAACCAAGCACAGGAGAGGGGACAGAAGGGTTGCTGGTCACAGTGCAGGGCTGACAGCAGTCACGATGCTCAAAGCACCTTGGTTTCAGACCATCCTAGCAAACCCAGCCTGGATAGTCCATAGACATTTTGAGGGAAACCATGGGCAGGGATCATTCCCCTTAGGTGGTAAGGGGGACCCCGTGAGGCATGGGAACGGAAGGGCATTTAACTGCATGGAGTGAGCTGTGCCATGCCGTGTACCCTAAGCCCACAGGATGGTCTTCGGCCTGCTATATTCAACAGAGTTGATGAATCATAGAATCGTAGAATGGTTTGGGTTGGAAGGGACCTTAAAGATCATCTAGTTCCAACCCCCCTACCAATGGGCAGGGACACCTTCCACTAGACCTGGTTGCTCCAAGCCCCGTCCAACCTGGCCTTGAACACCTCCAGGGATGGGGCCTCCACAGCTTCCCTGGGCAACCTGGGCCAGGGTCTCACCACCCTCACAGTCAAGAATTTCTTCCTAAGATCTAATCTAAATCTCCCCTCTTTCAGTTTAAAACTGTTCCCCCTCATCCTATGGCTCCACTCCCTGATCCAGAGTCCCTCCCCAGCTTTTCTGGAGCCCCTTTAGGGACTGGAAGGGGCTCTAATATCTCCCTGGAGCCTTCTCTTCTCCAGGCTGAACACCCCCAACTCTCTCAGCCTGTCCTCACAGCAGAGGGGCTCCAGCCTTCTGATCATTTTTGTGGCCTCCTCTGGCCCCACTCCAACAGGTCTATGTCCTTCTGATGTTGGTGTCCCCAGAGCCGGACACAGTATTCCAGGTGGGGTCTCACCAGAGTGGAGCACAGGGACAGAATCCCCTCCCTCGCCCCGCTGGCCATGCTGCTGGGGATGCAGCCCAGGATGCATTCCCGGCTCATGTTGATCTCATCAACTGACACCACCAAGTCCTTCTTGAAGCCAGAGGGGGGCAATGGGTGAGACTTATGGCTTTCCTCCATGGTTTCCCAGATCAGCAAACTCCAGCCTGCCCTTGCACACAGCTATTTCTTAAGGAAACAAGTCTAACATTGAAAAGTGAGAATTTTCCACTACCCCAAGGCTCCAGGAAATGAGGAGTTAACAACAGAAATCAAATACCAGCAATAAATCTTGGTGCTCACGCTTTGCACACACAAGTGGAGCCTGAGCAAGGAAAAATCATACTCTCAGACCGAAAGTTTGCTCAAGTTGTGACTGGTGACCATGTTCATGCCTCTTAGTTGTCACCACACCCTAAAGGAGCCACGGGAAATGCAGTAGATGTGCTCCAGGCCAGTGGCAAGACCAAGAGCTGTGATTTAGCCCCTTGGGCAAGCAGACAAACCATGGCACAGGATGGGACGGTGCTGCGGGGTGGCTCAGGGATGGTCACAACATTGTCTTGACCCTGAACCTTTGGAAGAGAAACCGGAGCCAGCATCTCTGCCAGGGTCAGCCATGACACTCATCTGGGCTCTGCGAGCACTGGGGTACAGGCAGCCATGGAGGGAGCAGACTGTGGGACAGGGTTGGATCTGTCCCTTTAGGGACCCTTCCAAAGAGCAGCACGACTGCTAGTTTGAACGGCCGAGCCTTACCACCTCCACTGCTTTACCTTGGTACTGTTTGTTGTGACCAGATGAGGTCCCAAATTCTCTCCTAGGTCAAGAGGCCAGGAAAACAGGCCATAAAGGCTATATCTATGCTGCTAAAATCAGCCTGCCCAGACCATTCTCTGGCAAAAATACCCTCATCTGTACTGTTACCCAGAGTGGCCAGCCCCAAATAGGTTGTCAGGGATGATGCCTGGTCCAGGCTGTCCCCCAGAGCACCCCTGGGAAGTGGCTGGGAGAGGGCCAGCTGCCCCTGGCCAAAAGCACCTTCAGATTGGGCTAATAATTTGGCTTGCCATCACATTCCAGTGCCCAGCAGCAACCCTTGGCACTCTTTAATTTCCTAGCCACAAGGTCCCAAAAGTCATAAAACCCAGGCTTTGTCTGCCTGAAATGTGGTGGCGAGACCAGGATCCCTCACCCCTCAAACCCAATCTGCGGTCACTCGTGGGGACCCGTTATAATTCTGCTTTAATTGTTGTGAGAGCTTTCCAGAGGCAGCGCTGACACTGATTTGGATTTAAACCTCTCTCCCTCTTCGTGTCAGGGTACTGCAGAAGTGGCGTCCGCGAGACCAACATTTATAGTATTCCTCCGAGGGGTGAAATGTACCTACTGTAAAATACGCTCAGTTAATTCTGGTGCATCATTTGCAGGAGAGCCGCGTGGGGATCAGCGTGGGACATACAGATTTAGATCATTTCGCTCGAGTCAGGTGGTGCCTTGCTCCCGATTCCTGGCAAGTTAATTCTTACCTGGGATAATTATGTCTCTCTTCAATCTAGCCCAGCTTAACCCTTCATATCCCACGCAGCTGCTAAGAGCACACCTGTGGCGATGGAGATGCTGATTTGGGGGGCATTTGTGCCCACTGCTGGCCTCTGCTACGGATTTCCTCAATGACCTTGGGCAATTCAATTAATTAATTCAGCTTGCTTGCTCCTTGATGTTCTCTGATTGGTGAAAGCTGCTTGGTGTCTAAATTACACACTCCCGAGGAATGATCTATCCGTTTAAGGCAGACGTGCCACTTTATATCTGGTTTCTGACGAGACTGGCCCTGTCGCCACTGCACTGAAATGTGGTGCAACATGATGTTGATGCATCTCTGGCTCATCCTGTGCAAGAATCAGAAATAAATAAAAGAGGGACAGTGTTTGACCTCATCTTGGAGCTCCTCTTCGAGGAGGGACCAAGGGAGTACTTGCCAAGCTCTTTCCATTCCTGTTGAGCCCTGGTGCCACGTGCTGGAGCTGGTGACATGAGTTGTGCTCTGTGTGGGCATGAGCTGAAGCCAAGCTGGGATTTTCACATGAAGAAATATAGGTTTTACATCCTGGGCCCCATCCTTCATCAAATCATCCCTGCTTAATCCCACTGATTTTGGCAGGTTCTGCCCAGAAGCCAGGGAGAGCTTCTTCAGGTTTCCCGGCCTCTTATGCAACTGCCGTACTCCAGGGTCTTTTTCTGTAGCTGAGACAAGAGAAATAATGTCTTGGATTCCAACAACCAATAAATTATTCTTGAAATGCCGTAATTGCTCAGCTGCAGCTGCAAGAGCAACTAAGTACAGAACTTTAATAAAATATTATCGTTCAAATCAATTTGCTGCGAGTCTGCCCTGTTTTCTGCGTGGGGTGCTAAGCAGCAGATAGTAAATACTGATCGCTGCTTAGAGAGCCAAAGAGCAAGATAAACCTGGAACCTGATTTTTGCCATCCGTACTTTTCTTTTCTGAGCTGTCTGAGCAATGACAGGGGCCGGATTCTGCTCCACGTCTGCACAGCTGCAGTTGTTTCTGTTCCAAAGGCATGGGAAAGGCAGCTATTGCACGTATAGGTTTACAAAGTAGCTTAGGCACTTAAGCGGATGATCATCTAGAGAGATTTCCAGTAGCGACTTTTACAGGGGGAAAAGGGAAGGGAAAAGCCCAACTCCCATCAGGGTGAAAAATAAATACAAGTAAATCCAAAGCAATGGTGTAATTGGCAGCTCTGGTAACAAGTTCAGAAAATGACCACATCTGGACTATTCTGGATCAAAAACTACTGAAGTCAATGAATTTCGCTCTGGATTTACAATGGTATTAACTGAGATCAGAATCCGACCCTATAAATTTACTATTACTTCTAATCCCAGTGCCTCTGATCTTGCTGAGATATTTGCTAACTGCTGAGCGGCTTGCTTTATTGACACTGAAATAACATACCCGTGCCCTACTATTGTTAAACTCAGCCAGTTTTAAAAACCCATCATACTGTTTGTCATGACTGACCTTAACAAACTGGCCTGCTGTCCTTGGATCTATGGGCAAGAAAGTTGTCAAATGCCCCCTTTTTCGCAGCATTCCACCAACCAAAAAAAAAAAGAAAAAAAAGAGGAGAAAAAATCAATTTCAATCAACATGGAGTGTAATATTATCAAATGTCAGATGCTGAGGCCGTGTGCTTTGAAAATTATCCTTGACAGCTTCTTGTCGACTTAATTAAGTGCTCAAAAAAAAAAAAAGAAGAAAAAAAAAAAGGCAAAATATCTCAATTGTCGGCTCCCTCTCTTTGTGCTTCAGAGGTTCTATTGACAGCTCTGAAAAAAAGATTGCCTTTGGGGGTTTTATTGATAGATCCTCGGCTGATATTGGAATGATTCCTGGGCAGATAAATCACATTTAGATTTGTTAGTAATTGAGGAGAATTGATTGAATAGTTAGGATGGTCCCAAAGGGAGGTACCTACTCGTCTTCCGTTCTGCAGAGGTTGTCATCAGATAAAGGACCTCTTTGGGCAGGATGGATAAAGGTCTAATTGTTTACATGATCAGGTATTGCTTCCTTTTATCCCTCCCTCCCCAGCCTTTCCCAACTTTCGTGCGGCAAATGTCAAGACGACAAAGGGAAAGGCCGTAAATAAAACCAAATGTGGGTGAAGGTGATCAACCCTCTTCATGACCTGGAAAGGCACTAATTGTTTTCAAATCATTAGTGGAATTGAGGTGTTAACAGAGATGGGCTTTTATTTAAAAAAAATGCAATGTTTATTTAAACAGCTATGAACTTTATTTATCTAGCAGGTTAAGCGTGGCTAACACAGCGGCTATGCTGAGTAACTCTTTTTGGCTGATGGGAACCGTGTGTGGGCCTGGGTGCTGGCATGTTAGGTCCTTCTTCCTCACTGGTGATCTTTCCCAGAGCCTCCCATCCCACCAGCCAGGGCAAGCTGGTGGTCCCTGCATGGTCCCAGAAGGGAGCAGCATTGTCTGAAGCCCAGAGCAATGTGGGAGGATGCTGGAGCAATGCAGGAGGATACCAGAGCAATGTGGGGAGATGCTGGAGCAATGAGGAGGGATGCTGGAGGAATGTGGGAGGATGCTGAAGTAACGTGGGAGGATGCCAGAGCAGTGTGGGGAGATACTGGAGTAATGCGGGAGGACACTGGAGCAATGAGGGAGGACATTAGAGCAATGCAGAGATACTGGAGCAATGCAGAGGGATGCTGGACCAATGCGGAAGGATGCTGGAGCAATGCAGGAGGATGCCAGAGCAATGTGGGGAGATACTGGAGTAATGCGGGAGGATGCTGGAGCAAGGCTGGGAGATGCTGGAGTAATGGGGAGATACTGGAACAATGCGGGGGGATGTTTGAGCAATGCAGAGATACTGGAGCAATTCAGAGGGATGCTGGAGCAATGTGGGAGGATGCTGGAGCAAAGTGGGGAGATGCTGGAGCCATGTGCAGAGATGCTGAAGCAATGAAGGGGGATGCTGGAGCAATGTGGGGGGACAGATGCTGCAGACCCCCATCCTGTCCCAGCCTGATTTTGCAGCAATTACCTGGTTGATCTGCCCAAGGTTTTCCCATGCTGCACATCTCTTTCCATGCCTATCAGAGGGAGCGGAAAGGATGACTTTTTCCAGAGGGGGTTTTTACATTGACTAGAAAATGCTCTGAGTAAGAGATAGTGGTATTTTCATTATCGCTACCCATCCATTTTGAAAGATTTTATTTCCTTAAGATATATGGGGGAGACACGCTGCGGTCAGCTCAGCACTTCAAGGGCCAACAGTTTATTTCTGTTCACACCAACTACAGACCCTCCATGAACCTTCTCTCTGTCCTAACTTTCGATAGCTGCTTAGGCAGGACTGTGTTTCCCATACCCTCACTACAGTGCAGGGTGCTCAGGATGATCACCAAGGTGTACTGTGCCATGATTTTCCTCCAGGGACCTGTTTGGGAAAAATGGGAAATACCTGAGAATCAGGTTTTGAAATCTAAACTCATTTCTGCAGGTTTCTACAAAGCACTAAAACAGCTTAGTCAACATTTCTCAACCTTTTTTCCTCTCTCTCTTTCAGCACTGAAGAAAGGGTAGAAAATTACAGTTTAAAAAAATATATTAAGGAAAAATAAACTAAAATATTTTATTTTCCTGTCTTCCAGCTTCATCAAAAATGAAAGATATTGAGGGAAAGGAAGGGACAATTTCTTAGCTCAAAGTAAAAGCCGCATTGGAATCACCAAATATATGATCTGAGAAGTGATGTCCAGCTCTGAATTCACCACCTGCAGGCCTGATTCTGTTAATGTTTCAGCCTCACTTATTGACAGCAAATGCTCGTTGCTCAACCCAGTCACCGGGGACTTTTGCAGAGGCTACAGGAACCCAGTTCTTCTCTGCATCAAACCGATCACCTCCATCTACAGCTCTGCAAACCCCATCGTCCCACTGGGAATGGGCTATTGAAGTGCAAATGGATCTAAACTAGCCATGAATAAATTTAGGCTGGAAATTAGAAGAAGGTTTCTAATTATCAGAGCTGTGAATATCTGAAATAGCCTCCTTTTAGAAGCAGAGGAGGGAAAGAGCCTACTAACCAGATCAATGAAGGCGTTGGTGGTTGTGAGCGTTTTGGCAGGAGCCGCTGCCATAACTGACAGAGCAAATTCTTCCTATTTGCTGGTAGCGGAAACGGCACATGGAGGTGTAGAAGAAGACATACCGTTTCCGGTAAAAGCTTCTGTTAATGTAGGTTTTGGAGCTTCTGGGTTTTGGCCTTTATTAACTTCCATGGTTTCAGACTCAGGTGGAGAGGGAGAGTGCCAGGGCAAGGAGAAAGCTTGTCTCTGTTCTCATTTTCCCTCTCTTTTGTTCTCGTGTCTGCTCCCTGTTTCCCTTCCCATCGATGGGTATTCTGCTCTTACATAAAGAAACTGTTTCAAATTATGACGGAAGGTGCTTTGGTGAAATTCATGGCAATGCTCAGCCCTCCGAATGCCGGAGAAATTTCAACATTCCCGCTCTTATTACAGGCACAGGTCTGCACAAGTCAACCGCTTTTATAGCCAAAGCAAATACCTCAACTAAAGAAAAAAAACAACTACTCTTGATAGGTGTGGGAGAAATTGGTTTTCTCCCTTGACCATAGGTTTGGATCATGTCTTCTTTGCATTGTACAAAGACCTAAAAGAGTTTAAATAGCCCACAGACCCTGTACTACCTAGGCACCATAGTGCTAAGAGGAAAGAAAGACAAACATGTACATAAGTACACATTTAGACATGCAAACGTATGTGTGTACACACCACACATGTACACACACACATGAACAAGGACCTGCTGCCTTGTGGGAGAGGCTGGCTGAGGTCAAGGAAGCAGGTTTGGGCCCGAGATCTGGCACTGCCTGGATTTCCCACCACCAAAGCTGGTGCGAGAAATATTCACAGACGCACATACATGAATCCAGATCAAAAATCAAAATTTTTTTCAAGTGCCACATATCTTTGGAGATTGAAAAGGTACGAGTTTGGTACTCAAAAGGGTCATCAAACATTGGAACAGGCTGCCCAGGGAAGTGGTAGAATCACCATCCCTGGAGGTATTTAAAAGCCGGGCAGACGTGGTGCTGAGGGACGTGGTTTAGTGGTGGGTTTGGCAGTGTTAGGTTGATGGTTGGACTCGATGATCTTAAAGGTCCCTTCCAACCTGGGTGATTCTATGATTACATGAAATAGATTTGTACCACA
The DNA here is from genome assembly GCA_008921705.1 of Burhinus oedicnemus. NCBI lineage: Eukaryota > Metazoa > Chordata > Aves > Charadriiformes > Burhinidae > Burhinus > Burhinus oedicnemus. The sequence continues at coordinate 2,154,769 of VFFE01009207.1, forward strand.
GCAAAGGGAATATTTCTTTTAAACAGGTTGCTTTCCTCCCTTCGAGCCCTCCCCCTGCTAAAAGCTGTTGAATTGGTTTTTTTTCTTTCCTTTGCTCATTCCTATAGCAAGAGTGGAATTGATTTTTGATACTATCCATTTTGTTTGTCACAGATCGTCTTCCACTTCCCTCTGCGCGTTGCTGAAATATCACCCACAAATGATTATTCCTATCACCACAGTCGCCGCTTAGCCTGGGGCAGGGAATTCTCCCGCAGCAAAAAGTGGCTGCGTAATTGAAGGCAGAAACACCAGTACCTGTAGCCTGAAAATGCTAATAAACTACCAGAGGTCCCAGGAAAGTTAAATATTGGGAGGGATGTCAGAGCCGCGGTGTGATTAGTGGAACTGAACAACAAAGAGCACCCGCCTAAGGCACCGGCACGGGGTGGATCAGTCTCCCTCTGTCATCCAAACATGCCATCCGCCTCCCGGGATGGGGTTTCCACCGTGGCTGTGCTTACAGGGAGGCAATCAGAGCAGGAGGAGCGTGCTCATAGCGACACAGAGCTTGATTTTTCTGGCAATGGATTTGGGGGCTTAAGATTGTTACGTTGATCCTATAAAGGATCTTGAGCTTTCTGCCGCATGGAGGGACTTACTTTAGACTTGGTGTCGGGATTTCAGTGACAGGCTTACGCATGTGTCTCATTTCCATGCCTGCTGTTTAACAAATACATCTATTTTTTGGTTATTCAGATTTTATGTCACTCTGAAGATTCCCAGTGTTCTTCAGAGACATGCAAATATATACATGTACTGTATATCTGGACAGAAAGATATTGTATGAAAACATATTCTCATGTGTTTATGTTAATTTGTTCCTCAGAGGAAGCTAATTTGCCACCTTCACAGGTAGAATTCTTCCCATGCAAACAATTCCTTATATACATATGTGAATGTGACAGGACAAGAGGAAATGGCCTCAGGTTGTGCCAGGGGAGGTTAAGGGTGGATATTAGAAAAAATTTCTTCACCAAAAAGGTTGTCAAGCATTGGAACAGGCTGCCTAGGGAAGTGGTGGAGTCGCCATCCCTGGAGGTATTTAAAAGCCGGGCAGACGTGGTGCTGAGGGACATGGGTTAGTGGTGGGTTTGGCAGTGTTGGTTGATGGTTGGACTCGGTGATCTTAAAGGTCCCTTCCAACCTAGGTGATTCTACGATTCTATGTATTTATGCATATGTAGAGATGCATGTATATAATGGCTAGTACGTCCATGGGGATAGTTTGGGGGGATTATATACGTATGTTGTATTATGTTCATTCTATTACGGGTTGTTTGACCCCTATGCAGTGCAGTAGGTTTGCTCGAGTGAAGATGGAAAACCACTTTAATAGACAAATACTCCCAGTCGTCCCAAATCCTTTCCTATCCATTCATCCTTTATGTGCTATTTTAGCCCTGCCTTGTTTCTAGCTTTGCATACAGTGCGTGCGCTTGTGCTCAGAGCGCCCTACATAGACACACACATACACATACATGGCTATAGGCACACACAGTATCGCTATATGTATGGACACAGGTGCTGATATATGACATATGCATGCATGCACACATCTACACATCATTGAAAATAAGGAAGACTTCCTTCCAAGTGTTGTTTTCCCATGCAAATACGCTGCAGAATAAGTCACAGCTGATGACGGCACGAAGATCCAGACCTGGGAACAGTCCCACGAAACCTGGGCCGCGCTGCAGCCTCATCACGCCTTGTAGCGGAGCACGTTCCACATCAACCACTGCTAACCAGGGATGGGGTTTCCCCTCCCGATAAATAGGTGGTGTGTCGGACTCACCGCCTTTGTAAAGCTATTTGATCCGGTTGGGGTTTGGAGGCCCAGGCTCTGGGTTTGGCAATGGTTGCTGCAGAGATGCACGACGGTAATGCTGGTGTAAGTAATCTGTGAGAATGATAGGGCAAGGGTGAAGGAAGGGTACCTTAATTGTGATTTCTGTACACGCCTCCCTAGCAATTAACTCTACTTTTCCCCCAGGGAAAGAGTAAGGTCCTTTTATGTTATTTTACCACCCTTTCTTTTCTTGCTTGCTTGATTCCTTTCTTTCCTTTAACAGAGTATCTCTAATCATTGCCTTGCATCATTATCGTTATCTCTTATTATGATCTTTAGTTACGATGTCAAAGATGAGAAAAATGAGCTCAGTTTTCTGGCATCCTAACACATATTGATTTTAACAGCAACTGCCATGAGACCTTCACATATGATGGATTGCTGTTAGACTGATGCAAAAAATACCCACATGAATAAAAATATTTACCAAGGAGAATAACCAGCGATTGCATAACTGCATTTAGGACACATTATCATATTGACCAACAGCCCATGCAAGCTCAGGGAGTGATCTTAGCACATACTAATATCCTTCAGGATAAGCGTTAAGAGATTGCATTAAAGATGCTGTTGCAGGTACTTGTGCCGATAACTGTCTTCCGGCTTCTTGGGGGCTTCCTTGAGCCTGGAAAATGAAATATCCCAGTCTAAGCACAGGACACCTCATCGTTGCCAGCGCTCGCTGTTTTGAGCATAGAGCCAACAGCTATGCCCTCCTGGAGGAAAAGTGGAAGAAATCCCTTGAGGGGAGCAATATCATGCATGAGCTCCTTGTGCCGTACTCCTTTGCCCCATCCTGGAGGCACCAGCTGGCACCCGGCCATAGGAGATGGTCCACCCCCATCTGTTGAGGAACTGGGGAGCGCCCAGCTAGCACTGTGGGCAGCAGAAGAGGTTGGCATTCACAGCAGAACATCAAGGCTGCAAATGCAGGCAATTTTCTTTTTTATGAGCCCTTTCTCAGAGGCTTCGGCCCCACAAGCGTCATGTGAGTGTACTCATTTCTGTGCAAAGTCTCACTAAAGTAACCCACGGACTCACACACGCGCAAGGTGGCAACCCAAGCTTTCCCACAAGCAACAAGGCCCTTGGCCCCTTGGAAGGAGCCTGTGCCCTGCAGGTTTGCTGGGCTGAGCATCAAAGCTTCTTCTTGAGGCTGCCTCTTCGTGAGCTCTTTGAAAAGCCCAGCGTCTGGTACCAGTTTTCTGCAAGTCCACCCTGAGGGAAACATCTCTTGGTTGCTTCTCATCAGCGTAGCAGCTCCCAAGTGTGTAAGCTCAAAGACCAGATTAGGAGGATGAGAACAGCAGGAGCTGTTTCATTTAATTTTTTGCACCAAAGCCATTAGCAACAAATCTTTGGGTTCAACCCCTGCATCCAAAAAAAAAGAAAAAAATCCAATATCATAGAATATTTTATTGCAGGTTTTCTTTCCTATTCTTTTGTATTCTGTTCTGGTGGTAACCCCAGCCAATCCTCTCTGAATTGTATCTTTCCATCTTTCAAAGGGACCTCCTGTTTCTTACGGGGAGAGGTTTGGAAATATTCGTGCTTTCTTTTCCTGTTTTCATCCATCTGCACCAGCCTGGCAACCGGCAAAAATACACATACAAAGATGTCTTAATCTTAAATATAATTAGATATAATACCTCACGCAGCGTTGTATGATTAGTAAAATATATGATCATTAGTTATTAGATTAATGTGTCTACTTGTGTAACTGAAAGCCATTTGCAGCCAGAAATGAAATAGCTCAATTTGCTGTAATTGACTTATCTCCCATAGAGATTAGTACACTTGCTGCCGGAGAAGAAGGTTTCTTCAAATGCCAAAAGCAGCTGCGTGGAGAAGCTGGATCCTGTTTTCTTTGGAAAGCCCCTACCCCGCTGGAGGCAGAGATATCTGAGGCGAGGTCTGGAGGATCAGCAGAGCCGTAATTAGGACTGCTGAAATAAGAGGGAGGCGGTACGCGACGATGCCATTTTCAGGACCCCGCTGGATCTGAATCAGGGCTGCCGTTGGGTGACCCTAGGAGACGCGACCACCTTTTCCACCCCCTGTACACCGATCCCATTCACGCTGGTGCAAATCAAGAGCAATTTCACAGACACCGTCTACTAGCTTGGGAAAAATGACAGTGGGATCCTTGCCTGCTCCGGCGAAGGGCTCGGAACGGGTGGCAGCCCCGGCACGGTAGCAAACCAGGGCGGTGCTGGGCAGGGTATCTGCAATGCGGGTCTCTGGTGCGTGCTGGCGCCGGCACAGGGAGCTCCTCCCAGGGGTGCCAATAGCAGCTCGACGGGCGAACACGCGCAGAATAGGCAATGGGGAGCACGTCTTTACTGGCTATGCGGGATTGTGCCCTTAAATTATCCGCTGACACCTCTGACATTGTGAGGTGCTGTGGGGGCCCCACAAATCTCAACTTTTGCTGCTGTCTCTTCTTTTTTTTTTTTTTTTTTAAATAGGTTTTCTTATGGTTTTCTTAATTTATTTTTTTTTAGCCACAGCAACTAAGCGAACCGTTCAAATTGAAACACTGAAATGAACCAAGCTGAACAATAAACTAAAACATGCCTAGAGCAAGTTGAGCAATAAACAGGTTTTTAATTTTTTTTTTTTCCCTTCCATCTCGGTGGTGTCTGCCTCTGATAGATGATGTGACAAAGGAAGAATCCTCAATAAATTCTAAATTCTGAATACTAAATCAGCAAGCGAGAGCAGACATGTGAGATGCCATCCCCGCTCACAGTGGCTTTACTGCTGCGATACCACAATGCTGCTGCCCCGCGGGGCTGGGATGGAGGCACAGCCGGACGGAGGGAGATGCACCGGATCCGTCCATCCACGTGCGATGGTTTTATCCAACCTGCACCCAGCCAGGGTCCATAATGCAGGTGTGACAGGGGCTTTTCCCACTGTATCCTGGCTGGAGTCTCAAAGGGAAAATATTATTCATAGATTTTAAGGCCAGGAGGGGATATTTTGCTCCACTCCGACCTCCATTATAACACAGGCCAGGGAATTTCATAGAGCGATTCCTGCAGCAGGAACAAAGGGGAGTGATCGGTTACTGTGTTATTTCGCCTCCTGCGAGACGGAAAAAGGCTGTGATTTCTGCTAAGGGATGCCACAGAGAAGGAGGACCTGTAAGGCAGGTACTGAAGGAAATGAAAGCCCTGAGCTAAAATTATACTAAAAGCCTCTATGCGAACTTAATGTTGTGTGCTCTTTCTCGCCTTGTCAGGGGGCCAAGAGCTGTAAAATGTTTGTCCTTGCAAAAAATTGCATGGTTTGGGAGACAAAAGAAACAGGTTTTTTTAAAAAGCATTGTCACAGTTTTTGCCTCCGAAGGACCGAAATGTGAAGTAATCCAACAAGGGATGTGATATAGTGTAAAGCAAGATGCTGGTAGTCACTTAGTGTGCATTGAGCCCTAGGACAGGCTTGGGCTTTGGACCTGAATTCGCAGCCTGCTTTGAAGAGAGCTGAGGTGTGTTTTCCTTCTGCAACACCTTTTCTCCTCTGGCTCTCCTGCCCGAGTTGGGATACGGCAGCTTTTCCTTCTCAGATGTTGCACATCCTCTTCGAAAGGAGCCGTACATTTCCACACAAGACACGCTCTCATATTTGGTGCAGAGTTTCAGCACAGACTTCTTTCTCGCTACAGCTCAGCCTACCTGCACCTATTTATTTTCCATGCGGTTCCCCATGAGACCTGTTGGTACCAAGAAGTTTTCACCTTCAACCAGAGAAACTCTTTGGTTTAGCTGGAGTCTCACTCTGAATTAGTTTCCTTTCACTGAACTTGCAGCTCAGCTTGAAGCTGACACAGGCAAATGTACATGAAGACAGCCCGGATTTGCAATTGAATCCATCAAGCTGTGCACAGCCCTGCCAAAGAACCCACGGCAGAGATGAGCTCAAACTTAATAATTCAGGCATTTAGCTTCCAACCGGCACTTCATCATGGTGCTGGGCTGATCAGGCCCACGGCTCTCATTTCACTCATGAAAAGTGGAGTCCTGTGAAGTTCAGAGCCAAAATTTTGTCTGAACTGAGTCTGTAGATGCAAATTAATCTTTGCGATCTGTCTACACAGGTAAACCAGGATGACTTGGTTCAGCGTCACCAGGGAGTCAGTGTAGAGCCCTCAAGTTGGCTTTACATGGTTCGTTGGAGGAAAATAAGTTTAGCCCAGCTTGCAAACTAATGGATGCATTTATAAAACCCAGAGTGACAGCAAAGAATTTGGGCCTGTCTCCTCCAGGAATATTCCCATGGTTTGCACATATTGCCTTGGTGTGGTTAAAATGCATGTACAGACAATGATAAACTCAACCAGGCACCACTAGAAACGCGACAAATAATCTGTGATGCCAAACGCAGCTTATCTGTAGGTACTTTCAAACTATTGCTGCCATCAGTTCTGCTGCCAGGCTGTTTTCCGAAGACAACTCAGGTATTATCAGATTTATCACCTTTTCCTCCGCACGCCATTTCTCACAGCCAAACGCACCAGCAATTCACCAGTCCAGTGACCATTGCCATTTATCTTTCTTTTTTGCTTATTCATTTCTTCTCAGAATAATTTTGTCATACGATTTTTATCATATTTATCCAGCAGCACCCTTCTGCCATTATTGGATCATCACCAGAAAGCATGACAGAAAACATCTCACGGTCCATGGAACACCACTTGGAAGCACAAAGTGGCTCCAGGTGTTGGGAAAGCTGGGCCACAGCAAAGTGTCCCAGATGTCCTGCCTCATCCTGCCTTTCTCTTCAGGTGTGATGTGCTCCCAAATGGACTTGGAAATATCTCTGAAAATGAAACTACTGTACTCATAGGTGGTGAAATGAAAGGCAGTTCTTGTACCTGGCTGGAGGAGACGTCCTGTAAGAAAGTGTCTATATGCCAGTAATGTCTAGTAGCTGCCAGTGAAAATAAGGCTATTCTGTGGTGGCTGCTCACAGGCAAACATCCCATCAAATTAAACAAGATGAACAAGCAATATGAAAAGGACAGTGGTTCCAGCCCGGTTTTACGCTGAGCGCCTGAGACAGTGGCATTGCCATAAAAGCAGATGTATGGCAGCACAAGATATGCTTCATCCTCCTCCCGCTCCCTCCAGCCCAGGGCGACTGAAAATCAAAAGCCACTTTTCATTTTCCTTTGGACGAGCAAGTGGTTCAGCAGACCTGAGAGACCGGAAAGAAAAAGGAATGGAGATTTTACAGCTGTGGAGCTGATATAGCTGGAGATAAAGGTGCTGCGAGCGCTGGTGCCACAACCTTTATTGCAAGGATGGTGTATATAAAAGAAGAAACACGACATGGTTTTCAGATAGATAAAGCAGAGCTTAAAAATCTGACAGCCAGAGCAGAAATAGCTGATTTTTAACTCATGGGTGGCAAGGAGGAGGAAGTTAATAGGAAAAAAGGCAAAAAAATGTAATAACATGAGTTGCATGAAATGGGCCTGCCTGGTAAAGGATGGGGGGTGGGGTGCTGCTGGTTACTCTTAATTTATGTTAAAAAAAAGAAGCCTCATCAGTGTCAGGAGTCCATCAGGTCAGTCCAACGGGCTGACAGCAAGCTGGAAGCAACGTGCCAGGCATGGGCTGTCCTCCACTTGCCCAAGGCTGGTGGAGAGAGGTGAGAAACCACCGTAATTCGTTACTGCCTCGGCGCCCCTCTCAATCCTGCTGAGAAATGGGCAGTGGGTTGCCCTTTGCTCCCTGGGGTGAGGCGCATTTCCCCGGAGTGTGTACCGGAACACAGGAGAACTGCAAGGAAGCTGCCTGGTCCTCTGAGAGTCGGTGCTTTTTCCACCTGAGATAAAATAAATTCATTAAACTACTTGATAGTGGCTGGCTAAGAGTGTTGGCTCTGCGAGATGTAACTCCAGTTCCTGAGCACAATACCACAATACACCTGTAAGTAACTGTTTGCTACTCGTTACCTCTCATCTTCACAAAGACTGCATGTAAAAAAGTGTTAATTAACTGCCCTCCAGGGACCACGACCATCCCTGGCCGCTTTCCCATCCCGCAATCTGAGAACAAAGCACATTTGTGCTTTCTCCAAGCCGTGGGCAGGTGGACTTCTGCAGTCTTCTTGTCCCAGTATGGCACATTTCTGCACTCCCACATGGGCTGATAAAGGGTCTGACAGCAGATAACCTCTCCCAGATGCTCAGGGAAATATTATGAGAACAGGGAAATTCAGAAGATGCTTTCTGGGATGTACCTCTCACGTTGTGCGACCCACAGGTTAGACACATCATGAGTTGGAGGTGGTGTTCAATAGCCATGGAGGGATCCTTCCGCGCATTCATCTGATTACTTTCTTAGCCCATTTATAGCCTTGGCTTCCAAAACCTTATCTTGCAATATGTGAAACAGCTCTTTTTGCTTCTTTTAAATCTGCTGCCTGGTAAATACACAGGTTCTTCTGAGAAGAGAAATAGTCAACAACTATTTCCTATTCCTTTTCCTTGTGCCTTTCAGGAATGTGCGTATCTCTATCAGTTACTCCTTCAATTGCCTCTTTTCAAGACTGCAAAATTGCAAAGGGACCATTCATTTATCTATTCACAGGCAACTACTCCCTTTTGGGCAGACCTGAGTATCCTGTTTACACTTTGACTCTTGCCTTATCTGCCAGCCCAACATGGAGGACTGGCACAGTAAGACATCTCAGATGGTGCTAGATACCTGTGATATGGAAAATTTATTCCAACCCCTATTCTGTTCAGTATTGCCTTCCCCAATATCCTTTTTAGAGACGGAGCAATCAGATTGCCACCAAGGACCACCCATTCTCATTGACTCCTCTGGAAAAGTCTCATGGGCTGGAGCTTCCTTTTCTTCCATGTTTTACACAGGATTATTGTACGGGATACACTTGTTTCTGTACCACAAGGATAAACAAAGATATAATTCTTTCTTCTCCGTTAAATTTATATGCTCATATTTATTGCTTTTGATTTGACAGGATTAGTCTCACACTTCACAAAATTTAAAGCGTCTCTGTTAGCTATAGAAATTCAAACTATCAATACAGGAATTAAACTGCTTAATAAAATAGGCATCCCTTCAGCTGTCCATTCCCCAATGCTAGCAGTCTTTCTCTGTGAGCTCCTCTATCCAGGATGAGGTGAGGTGCCGAACTCTTTCCTCCCCATAGGGCATCAGGGTCCCAGAGATAAAGAGCAATGAGAACGGGAAAAAGATCTGTGCTGAGAAAGAAAAGAGAGAAAGAAATAAGATTCAGACAAGACCACTCCATGAGCGGTAAAATCAAAGACAAGGTCCATTTTACAGCTGGAGAGAGAAGATTTTTGATTTTTCCGTAGTGACAAAGAAGGGTGACGGCAGGAGGTAAGTAGGTAAATGTAAGGACTTGAATTTGTCTCACCCAAAAGAAGCTCTTACCAGAGACACCTGAATAAGGAATACATTACCCTCAGTTCTTCCACAGGTGTTGGTGCTTGTCAAGCTAAATCAAATTCCCTGCCAGAGGAGAATCTCTTTATTCCTTACTTAGGCAATTGTATGTTTAAAGTTACATAGGCACTCAAAGACATTAGCAGAAAGAGGGGAACGGATCCACGTCAATTGGGAAGGTGCTCCAGCCAAGAAAGCAAGCAGGAAGACAGAGTTGTAGCTGAGAAGAAACATTCACCTGGAAAACTTCTAAATTTGTTCATGAAGGGATTCACATCCTTCTAATTTACACAGTTTTCTCCTTCTCTCTGTAGTACCAAGACATCATTTTTCCTACTGCTAATGTTGCGGGAAGCCTTACTCTGTTGCTGCAGTGGTTATTAATAATGATACCAATAATAACGTAAAAATAACAACAAGAAAAAATACTAAACATACAGCACTTTCATCAGACATGCATTCTTCGACTGCTCCACTAATACTCTTCTCCCTTTTCTACATCCAAAATCACCATCTTACATCCCTTCCAAAGATGACGAATCATGCAAAGAATACCCAGCGCTTCCTCTGGAGTGAAACTCAGTGGTCACCTCCCTGGAAACAGCAATGCATCTCCTCATTTCAACTTGAATAAGGAAAACTGCGATCGATAATAAGAGCCGTCCTAGAATAGGATCTATCCGCAGTCAAGGACAGGGTGCAGCTGAAGTGTAAATGAAACCGTAGGAAATACTGAGGCAGGTGAAATATAATTAGCCAGGCAAAGATCCTGGACACAATGCTCCTGCACAACGCTGGTATTTCTGAAATCTGAAGGGCCTTTTAAGTTATCTGGTATAACAAATATCTTGCCTTACTGTGTCAGTCATCCACATGGTCTGGTTCAATATCTTGTGCTTGGCTAAAATATTGGTTCCAAGACAGAACACTGGGGTTGGGTTTTTTTAAGCCATCAAGGCGGCAGAAATCTACTTCTTCCCCTGATGATTATTATACATGGTTAATTATCTTCACTGAGAAAAATGTGTGTTTTGTTTCCAGTTTGGAATCTTACAGCTTTAGTCGCCAGTCCTCAGTTCTTCCTACGTCTTTCCCCACTAGACCAAGGAGTCCCTTTGGTACTCACCGAGATATCCAGGAAGGAAATACGCTCTCTCATCAATTCTCCTCTATATCTTTCTGATAAGCTGAATAGATCATGTACCTTCAGCTCTTCACTACTGGCCAGCTTTTACCTTTCTATTACTTTGAGCTCACATGCTTTAATAAAAGTGCCCTGAGGTCTTTAACCACTGTAAACAAGGTCACACAGCATAAGGACAGAGCTACGAGGGGCAAATCAGCTCATTAAAGGTGCCAAAACACCGCAGCAACAGTTTGCCCTCTGGAGTCTCAGCTCCAGCATGATAGAGAAATCCACTGAAAGTTGCTAAATATGGAAAACCGTGCAGTTGGAGGCTAGAAAGCACCAGCTGAAGGATGCTCGCTCCATTCTTACCCTCTTCCCCAACAGAGGACCACTGCTGAAACCAGACTAGATGGACCTTTCAGTTGACCCAGTGTGGTTGCTCTTACATTTTCGCATCATCCCGTTGCGCTCATCGCACTTAGTGTTGTCCCTTTCTTGGGATGACACTCTCCTGCTATAACCCTAAAACCGCATCCAGCGTGAGCCACCTAGGCTGATTTAAGAGGAGGAGGGCTCATTGCTGGCACAGTTGGGTTCTTTAATTATTCTGAGTCCAGCTGGAAAACATCTATAAATACAGACCAGACTCTGCTGGTGTGTTGGGAGTGCAGTACAAGGTGCTAATAATTGAGTTACGACGGGTGTGCAAGGACCCGATACTGCAGAACTTTGATCCCACCCTCAAGTTAAAGGCAGCGATGTTGCAAAAGGCAGCTCAAAAGAACAAGGCTGTAGTTTATGTTAAATCAGCTCAAACTGGCATCAGATGACTTGAATTAGTACACAAGGAGCGTATGAAACATATTCATTTTGTTAATAGAAATGCCTAGCTGTATTAGCCCCTTTTTTGCTTATTATTCATAATATTTTTCTATAATACAGAAAATCAGTTTTTATTTTTAAAATGCAATCAAATTATATTTCCTATTAAAACTTTAATATCAAAACAAATTAACCAATGCTGCAGATTACACATTAGTAATGTAGTTCTGACATAATTCATGCTCCTCTCGATTCTGTTATGAACTATCACACTGCTAAAGTGCAGCAGTTCATAACATATTCTTAAGGGAAAGAGAAATGCTTTTTTTAAGGGGAGAAAAAATGAATTAGACAAGATACTCCAATAATAACAAAATGTGCTTGGGCCAAACCTTCAGATAAAATTATTTTAAGATGAAAACAAGCCCAAATCTTTTCCTCTTCTACTAACCTGCTGAAATTGATGGGCTCCTCTCTTTCCAGATGCAAAGATCGTTTCAGAGTACAAACCACAAGACCAAGAGGAAAGATGCAAGAGGTTGTGAGTCTCAATTGTCCACTACTCCAGTGACTGTACCTGAAGGAACCCAAGCGTGGAAAACCCTATTAAATAGGGCTACCAAGGGAGAAACCTTTGAGCTTGCTTTTGTGCATGGTGAAGTGATGTTTTTGCAGATAGTGCCCGAAAGCAGAGTCTGTGGCATCCTAAAAATTTTCAAGGTCACTAAGGATGATCTGTCCATCATAGCCTCATTTCCTCCATCCCTTTTGGAGGCAGATACTAGCTGACAACTCGCCAAACTTGGTGAAAGAGTCCACCACAGGTCCCAGTCTCGGGAGAGGCAGGTCAGCCCTGCTCTGGAAGCCATTAAGAAAGGTTCACCTCAATTGTCCTGGTGAGCACAGGTCACCTCAGTCTCAATGTCAGGTACCTGAAGTGGTTCCCATGCCACCATCGACGGCTTAGACGGAGGCAGGAACATCACTGCAAAAAAAAAGGCAAGAGAAACAAGAATTTTCAGAATTAAAAAACCAAGGCAAGCAACGGCTGCAGTAAGGAGAAGGCACATCAACAGCAAACTGTGCAACCTGTTTCCAGTGGTGAAAACATGGACAAGGAAGGTGCTTTACCAGGCAGCCAGGAGGAGACCACATTGTCAGGTTACGTCCACAGGAAACAAAACAAAGTGGGTCTGAGGCTGGCAGTGAGCAACGTGATCAATACAGTTGTCTGCCCCATCAGAGTCCTGCATTCAGCAGAAAGGTAGAAGTTGGATCCAGGAATGGGGAGCCTGGAAGTTACCTCCTTGCTCAAGTATAGTCTTTCCAGACAAGACTTGGGGCTTCACAGCCCTGCTTTGCTAGCAGGCTCTGCTGACCATCCACAAAGTCCAAAGCGTTCCAGTATCTGAAGGGGGCCTACAAGAAAGCTGGAGAGGGACTTTTTACAAGGGCATGTGGTGATAGGACGAGGGGTAATAGCTTCAAACTGGAAAAGGAGAGATTTAGATGAGATCTTAAGAAGAAATTTTTCACTATGAGGGTGGTGAGACACTGGCCCAGGTTGCCCAGAGAAGCTGTGGCTGCCCCATCCCTGGAGGTGTTCAAGGCCAGGTTGGATGAGGCTTTGAGCAACCAGGTCTAGTGGGAGGTGTCCCATGGCAGGGGGGTTGGATCTAGATGATCTTTAAGGACTCTTCCAACCTAAACCATTCTATGAAACTCAAGATCCGATTCTCAGCCCCACCTCTGCTCCAAATCGATGGCCTGCATCTCCCAACCTGAACCGTATGTGCTGTTAGTTACTAGTTGATGATTGTGATGCTAATTAAAACATACTAAGAGACACACTATAAACATGCACAGTACATGAAGGAAATTAGCCAAGTGAGCTTGTCGCTTTCATTGTGCTTTTATTATGATGCTCCTCGGATGATGTTTTTAAATGAATTTTGAATAGTTTTCTTAATTTGTTTTATTCTGCTTCATGGTAACAAAACTGCCAGAGCCCCACAGGAATGATTCGGAGAAGTGCAATATTATTGGAACATGTCTCCTGGTTTTCTTACTGCTTACTTATAATTAAGCTTTATTGAGGTGTAAAATGAATAACAATTTAAAAAAAAAAATGTTTATCGGTCCAGGTGCAAATTCACAGATACTCCAGAAAACTTCCTTTTCCATGACCTCAAAGAAACATTGCTGGTTTCTACCAACTCCCATCGGTTTCTACTAAGGCACTAAGTCACCAACCTGCTCAGCCGTGTGCCCCAGCAGGACGTCTCTTCAGAGCCACTTACCGTTGCTCGCTGTACACAGATGAGTGGAGAGACTATTGCTGGTTTTCTGCATGGAAGTGAGCGCACACATTAGCTGCAGCTGCTCCCCGTAGCACAAAGAGCTGGGTACCAAACCTCACCTTTCCCTGCCCTTGGTGGGAATCAAGACCCTGCTGTGAAATCAAAGTAGGAACCCATACCTTGCCTATTGCTGGATTTGCTCCTTTAGGGAACTGTCATGATGCAGACATCTGTCATAGGCATAATTGTAATCAGACAGTAAGGTCTAACGAGTAGAAAAAAAAGAGGAGGAAAACACAGAAAAAGGTAGTAGACCTACCCAAAGTGAGAAAGTTCTCATAGACCCCGATTTAGCCTCACTTTAGATGTTAGTGGGACCAGTTGTGGTCATACCTCCAACACCACCCTTAATGCATCACTGGTCCAGGCTCTGCCTTCCCACTCTTGGCCTTTGGTAACCTTTCGATTGGGGAATATTTAACTGCACCCTTTACAGAGATGGTTGGTTTTGTTATTGTTGGGGTTTTTTGGTTTGGGGTTTTTGTTTGTTTGTTGTTGTTTTTTGTGTTTTTTTTTTTTTTTTTTTTTAAAGGAAGCTTTTCTTGGTAGGCAACTAAAGCATGTCTGGACCTTCCAGTGGATTTCGTAACCTGTAACGTAGCTCAAAGCTAAATCCCACAGTGGTCAGGAGGCCGCCTGCTCAATCTGGGATTTTAGCACTTACAGCATCCATTTTAGCACCGTGCCGCTCCCCCAGAACACGGCACTAATGGATTACTGTGCATTACATCCCTCATTACTGCTTAAATATTTATCAGAACATTATGTATTTAGTGGCTGGGGGAAAGAGACAATCCTGCATTTTGCCATGCAAAAGGGTTAATTACAGACTGGATAAATCCCCATGACTTAAAAAAAATTGATAAAACAGATACAGAGATTAACAGGAGAATGTGTTATTTACAGCTAAATAAACATTCAGCTGCACAATCCCAATCTAGGATTTCCCCATAGGAAAAAACTATTGAAGTCAATATTTTAGATCCATGGTCTACATTTATACAGCAGCAAAACAGAGAAGGCTGGTTTTTACTGTCTGGAAACAAACAAACAGAGCTGGTTGCTCATCTGAGGCAGCTTCCTAGCCTGGAGCTGCTGTCCTTGGAAATACTTTGAGCAGTTTGTTAGGAGCGGATTTGCCACAACCTGATGGTGACCAAGGCACTCGTATCTCCACCTTACCCCACTATCAGCCAGCTTCTCTCCACCTTTTTCAACACTGTGGGGCCTGGGTTATTGGGTTTTTGGGGTTTTTTTGTTTGGTTTTTTTTAGCCTATGCATCCATAAAAACCAAGATAGCAAGATGTTTCCATGGGGCTCTATCATACCTACGCTACCTAGCACTGCTGGAGACACACAGAGGTGTGCATGCAAGAAGAAAAAGTGAGAAACCAAGGTCTAACATGAAACAAAGCAGCCTCTGTTTGCACTTCGGCAGGAAATAATACCCTGATGCTAACCTGTAGCCCACTGCCATCACTTCCCTCACTGCAGTGGTCCACATGCTACACACATGTAACACGTGCATCACCATAATGACAGGCTTATTTATAATTAAAAGCCTTACTTAAGTTTGGGGGGTTAGCAGACAAAAGACACCAGAAAACCCAGTTGTTCGTGGAATTCAGCCAATGTTTGTCTCATAAAGTAAGTTCTTAAGGTAACTTATACTGGCACTGTGAAATATTGTTCATTATAACGGAGCAGCTGAGATAATGTTGTTTTCTAATTTCCCTTTCTCAGTCAGAAATTAAATAAAAAGTCATGTCTAAATTACAATACTGGATTGAACGCAGACAAGGACCCCATGCGGGGAGCTTATGATATATCCTTCCCACGTTTTATAGCCATTAAAAAAGATTATAGGATTTTTTTTTTCCTTTTCTTTTAGGCCATTTACATTTGTTCTGAACTCTCACTGTGTTTTATTTGAAGCTCTTAAAAGTGCCAATGTACATAATAAGTCAATCAAGAAGTTAAATTAAGAAAAAAAAAACCAAAAACATATTGACTTGTCTATACCAAACATGCACTTGGAAATCTGAACTCTGCCACCTAATGACTTACTGACTTTGCAATAAATATCACCGAGCAGGGATGGCTGGGTTGTTCTACACAGGGAAGGACATTTATAATCTGATTAAGAGGTCTTCTAATATATCTTAGCACAACCCCAATAATGTGGTGCTCTGAGCTCTTCCCCACCAATGCAGCCATTAACATCTGCAGAAACACTCCATGGGGGCTGGACTCCTTCTAACAAAGGTTACCAGCCTCAAAAAAACCTTTCTTTGTTGCTACTTGTCTCCATAATGTCTGGTTAGCCCCTGCCCATAGGGTCACAGAGCAGCTCACCACCTTGCCAAATGCCTTCTCCATGCCACTAACTCCTCCATCACTCTTCATCTGCTGTCTCCCTGCTTCCCCAGACTCCAAACTCCTCCTGCATAGGGCTGAGCCCTAGCAGTTTAGTCTGCATGATTCCTCAGTGGCTTTCTCAGCCACCTGTTAGCCACCCACCATTTTGTGCCCAGCATTTCGTTATCCCTTTGCTCTCCTCCTCACACCCACCGCCACCTCCTTCTGGGAGTACACACTACTCCTTTCCTCCCAGATGTATTGAGTCAGTCAAGGTCATCTTCTTCTGCCACCATCACTTTGAGTCTGTAAAAGATTTTGCACGCTGCAGAAATTGCCTCTCGCTTTTTTAAACATGTAGATTTACTCTTTTTCTACATCTTTTCAAAGCTAAACCTCTTCTCCCACTCTCAGTTGCAAGAGCATTTCAAACATCCTTCTTCACTCTAGCAGCCTACCTGAGAGCTGGTGGCACCAAAGGAGCTTGAGGCAGGCTTCCCATGAGGCTTCATTAGCTGAAGGTGGGATTTATTTCACTTTCACACCTGAATGGCATCTCAGGCCAGACTGCTCAGCTGGGCTCTCTTGCAGTCAGCAAAGAGAAAGAGGCAACTCCAGAGGCAGAGTTACCCAACCAAATTGAATCATCCATCTTAGAAACAAATCACCTTCCCTCTGGAAGCACTTCTTCCTTTCCATTGATTAAGAAGGTATCCTAGGCTGCCAGCTTAGTCTTGCCTAACTAACTAACTAACAACTAACTCACTACCTTCAGAAATGCGGGCACCTGGCCTAAGTTTTCCAACATAAGGTGAAGACACTCTGCTGTTGGAAGTGTGACTTCTTGGATCGACCATGCGGCATGGTAGCTACACAAAGCTCTCATAACACGTTATTTCAGCAAGGTCAAGGCATCGGGAAAATTCTTGTTAAGGTCATTACTTTGGTCCCTTACTGACAGCTCACATCGGAAACCTGATGCTTTCACTGGAACTTCACACCTTTTGCTTCCTATAGCTTGCCAGTCCTTGTGAAATGATTGCCATGTTTCGCCTCAGAAGTGGCTGCATTCCAGCGGAAGGTGAAGTGTTCCTGCATGCGGATTCCT
This sequence comes from Burhinus oedicnemus, assembly GCA_008921705.1. Lineage (NCBI taxonomy): Eukaryota > Metazoa > Chordata > Aves > Charadriiformes > Burhinidae > Burhinus > Burhinus oedicnemus. Next base: position 2,171,889 of record VFFE01009207.1, read on the forward strand.
GGACCTTGTTCAATAAACATAAAACTTTAATATTGTATTTGGATTGCTGCAAATGGAAGGTGCTGTGTTACCCTAATGCAATTTCTGGGAACATAAGCCCACTCTGTACCTCGGGGCTCAATTAATTAAGGAACATTAAATACAGTATAAGGTCTTCCTCCCAGCAGCGCAAACACCTGCACTTCATTGTACAACTTGTGACTCTCCTAATAGCTACGCAGACAGCTAAGGCCTCATCCAAAACCTATTAAAGTCCATGGAAAGATTCCCATTTACTTCAGTGTGCCTTAGATCAGACACCAAGGCGACATCGTGAGGATAATCAACCTGGAAAGTAAATCACAACTAATTTGCAACTGGGAAAACTTGGAATGAGTAAATCAGTTGAGCTCCAAGCCCTAGACATTGCATGTCTCGGTATAGTGTGAACAAACGATAGTAAAGGACTTTATGATGAAATTGTGGTAAGACTGCACTCCAGAGATGTGTTTCCTGTCTCTCACTGAAATGTCATGGTCCCTAGCTCCGATACTGTTTAGTTTTGTTATTCTAACCAGAAGACACTTCAGTCTGCAAAGGAAGTTTTTACGCTAATCCTTCATAAACACACAGATTTTCAGTTCCCTAATTCCCCTGTCAACAGGTTTCAGTACACAGTGACAGTGGGAAAGATTAACTAACCTCGTTTTAAAAGACCATCAGACCAGCCAATGAGTTATCTGGTCATCACAACAAAAAATTGCTGTCTGTGTCTGATTAAAAGGTCAAGCAATGGCTAGGATGGTATCAAAAGTGAGATCAATTCATTTTCTCTAGACTAATCTCCCGCAGCACTAACCTGTGATGATACAACAAGCAGTGGACTACAAACAAATACTTTGTCCAAATTAATTCCTTGAGTCTTGCTCTGTAGCTCTTTTCCATTAAATGAAAGCTATGAACCCAGCAAAAGCTGTAGACCACTTTTTTCTCAAGGAAACCCTGTATAGCAAAGAATCAAAACAGCAAGCACGTGAAGCTGGAGTCAGCTTCAGATCAAGGCACGTAGTTTTAGGTAACTGTGCGTCTACACCTCAGCCAGCTATCCAGGCTCCCATTACAGCCCATGACACCATGTGGAGAGCAGTTCAGCTCACCCAAGAGCAGATCCCTCCAATGCTCAGCCAAATACATACTCCAATGACTGCATTGACTGCAATGAGGGTGCAGACACCCAGGTCATATATGGATACCTAAGTATCAACAAGGCCAAGTGCCAGGTCCTGCACTTGGGTCACAACAACCCCATGCAGCGCTACAGGCTTGGGGAAGAGTGGCTGGAAAGCTGCCTGGCAGAAAAGGACCTGGGGGTGTTGGTTGACAGCCAGCTGAGTATGAGCCAGCAGTGTGCCCAGGTGGCCAAGAAGGCCAACAGCATCCTGGCCTGTATCAGCAATAGTGTGGCCAGCAGGACTAGGGAAGTGATCGTCCCCCTGTACTCGGCACTGGTGAGGCCCCACCTCGAATACTGAGTTCAGTTTTGGGCCCCTCACTACAAGACAGACATTGAGGTGCTGGAGCGTGCCCAGAGAAGGGCAACAAAGCTGGTGAGGGGTCTGGAGCACAAGTCTTGTGAGGAGCTGCTGAGGGAACTGGGGTTGTTCAGCCTGGAGAGAAGGAGGCTGAGGGGAGACCTTCTCGCTCTCTACAACTACCTGAAAGGAGGTTGTAGTGAGGTGGGGGTCGATCTCTTCTCCTTAGGAACAAGCGATAGGACGAGAGGAAATGGCCTCAAGTTGCACCAGGGGAGGTTTAGATTGGATATTAGGAAAAATTTCTTCACTGAAAGGGTCATCAAACATTGGAACAGGCTGCCCAGAGAAGTGGTGGAATTGCCATCCCTGGAGATATTTAAAAGCCAGGCATATGTGGTGCTGAGGGACATGGTTTAGTGGTGGTTTTGGCAGTGTTAGGTTTATGATTGGATGCAATGACCTTCAAGGTTTCTTCCAACCCAGATGATTCTGTGATTCTATGATTCTATATAAGGGTCTTTATCTGGGCACAGTCTCACCTCTGGTTTGCCCTATATGGTGTTTGACCAGGAGAAAGCATGTTTGACTTCAAGGCATCAATATATTTCAAACTGAATATGGGTCTCAGTAAGCAGCTGTCATATTTTTCAGCAGCCCATAGCCTGACTCAGGTTATTTGGTGGATACGGCATTTGGCTTTGCAAAGAGATGTTTTGCACCTCATGCGTTTATACAACAGCCTCCAGCTGCAGCCAAAGATCTGGCCAAGAGGTAACTCTCCTGGAGAAACATGAAGAAATATCTGTTCTTAATAAACATAGTTATATACGATGGCTTAATTCGGTCTTCTCACTATCATCTCCAAGACTTATGTCTGTAACCAGCTCAAGCAATAAAGTAAAATAATTCTCATGCAATGTTACCCTGGTATTCACATAAGGTACTTAAAACACTGGAATCAGAGGGTAAAAATGTCTGATAATCTCTGGCAGCCTTAAGGAGGAATGTCAAATATGGACTTTTTCTACCTTACAGAAGTAGATAGAACAATAATAAAAGAAAAGAATGGACACAAGAATTTTAATTCAGTTGAGCTATCTCTGTAGTCTGTGGTTAGAATACACCTTAAATTTTGACGGGAATTGTACTATTTCTCCAAGAAAGCAGCTACAAAATACATTTCCCTATTGCTCCCCAGTGGCACAAACTTAAGAAGTCAAAATAGGAGCTAAAACAGGAAACAAACGTCCTAGAGACACGGTGAAATGGAGCAATGCAGGGTAGGAGTCTGTGGAAAACATTTAGCGCTGTGACCTTCCATCTCATTTATTTCAGTCCTACAAAATTAACTCTGCTCCCACTGAACTGAACCAGAGCTTAAAAGAAGGGAACAATTCTCACGTCTGTTTTGGTCACTATCATTTCCAGCTTTTGGCCTGATAATAAAGCTGGAAGAGACTAAGTCATAGGAGAAACTCCACCCAGCTTTGAAGTGGTCACCTGATGAGAAGGTCACATCTTCAGTGGATGCCACCAGTCGCCAGACCAAAGGAGAAGGCTTCCTTAGTGCTTTATTGGTTGCAAAACACTATGTTTTGCACTGTTGGGAAAATAAATCCTTCATCTAGCAGCACAAAGACTGCTCTGATAGACCCATGCATCTCAGTGTGAAGGAAAGGATCACATACAATCCACAGCAAACCCTGGAAAAATTGGAGTCCACTTGGGACACTTTCCTGGAGCCGGTTCATTACACGTCCCCACAGGAGGTTAGCCTGGAAAGGGGAGAAACCAACCTCTCTGTCTCCATTTCCTTGTCCGCTCTGCCTCTCCTTGTCCCTACCATCTCTGCCTTCCTTAATTATTTTTTTATTTCTTTGTCTATGCATCATTTTGATAAGTTGCCATAAAAATCCATGTACAGGAAATCTTGCAGTTAATATGTGGGAACCAGAGCACTGTGAAACTAGCTTGGTCTTCTCTTGCTTTGTGTACAAAATAATTTTGCACGGGATCTCCCTGCTGGCATCTGGAATTTGCTTGGATCCTTAGAAAAACACCAGAAAATTTCAATAAATAGAACCCATTAAGATATTTCTAGTCAGTAGCTGAATGGACCTGTACAGGAAAGAACCACCGAGAAAAAAACAAAATGAAGTTTTCTACACTTTCCAGCCTTTTTTAAGGGCAAAATCTGAACCAAACAACTCGTTCTAACATTACATTCTCACTGAGATATTTAATACTGAATAAAACTACTTCTATTAGCCATGTCCTTCTACAGGGTAAAAGTGATACCTCACAGAGACAGAAGTGTTCATGACTGGAGTAGCCATGCACGAGAGAGATGATCTCTGGGGACAACACAACTGTATCCCAACAAGAGCACCAGGGCCATGGCTCCTCAGTAATCGTCTCTCTTGTGTATATGCACAGGTGATAAAAAAATAAAAGCAGGACCCTGAGATCCCATGACCTGTATGAGCATCAGGTATGGTCCATCACCGAGAAGATTTTCACCACTTAAATATTCATGTCAACTTGACGAGCTACCAAGACCCAGACAACAAAACCAGAGACATTTCTTTCTTTACAGTACGTTCCAATATATCTTTTAATTTCAGTGTCTTAAATTTCCCTGTGTGTCAAACCCAGCTTTGCTTTTTCACGTTGATTATTGCTCGCTCAGATTGCTCAGCCTCTTCTATATGGGAGCCATCTGCTGTTTATAAAGCTCTCTTACAGTCAAGTTTCCTGTAAAATACAACAGCTTTATTGGTCTTTTTGCTGGTTTTCAGCGACCACTTCCGATTTCAATCCTTTAGGTTTGTTTTGAGGTGGTTTTGCATTAAAAATAAAGTCGTTCAATTTTCCATGGACAGTTAGAATCACTTTTGCTGGAGGGAATATAAAAATCTCCATAATCACAGAAGTTTTCATCAGTGTCTAGTAACAGGAGTATCCTGGCGGCTATTTGGAACAGACACAGAGAATTAGACACTTTGAACACAACACAATGAATATCACAGTTAGTTAGAAAAATGTTGAGGGTTTTTTTTTAAGGGAAGATACTGACTAAAGGGAAGAAAATTAGCCAAAGACTAAACTTGATTGATTCAAATATTTTCACTAGGAACTGAGCAAAAAAATCAGCTCTGAAGTGAAAAGCTTTTGTCCTAAATTTTATAAACTTTATGGCATCTCTGAAGAAAAGATTTCTGCACTCATCCCTTTTACCCAAGTAAAAACATTTCCCCTGAAAAGTTTTGTTGAAACAGTAAAAACTGATCTGTGTCAGGTACCAACTCTAGGAAATATCTCCCAGGCATCTGCTTAAAGCCCGAGAAATAAAGCTCATTTCCTTCTTAGCACTAAGGTGCCTGTCCTTTCTCCAGAAAACATCAAATAATTCAGTAATAATTATTTTTTAAAAAGTGCTGCCAAAAGTACAGACACCTGGAGGCAAAGTCGCGTCTTTATGGAAATGATATAAATGCATATATCGATACATAAAAATAACCACAACAGATCTAACTGCAGCAATATTTAACTAGTTCGCATGCACTTTTCAGCTACAAACACCAGCCTTGCCTTATCATGTTTAAATCTGTCACGGATGTCAGATATTGCCTTCTTAAGTGGACTCAACTGTATTACAGGCTTCTGCGGTAATGCTGGGCTGAAGAGTATCTCCATTTTATGTTCTTAAATATTCATAAGAAGCTTTGCAACATTAATATCTTAGAAGGCTTACAAGAACACTTAAATAATGTGTCTTACCTCCCTTCGCCCCTCCCAGAATGTCCCAGTCTTTTCCAATTTGTGTAATGCATTGAGCCATTTTAATAATTGTTTGGGGATTTATTCCGTGGTTCTGCAGTTTGCTCGTAGCCAGTGTAATTACTATCTCCGCTGGTCTTATCGTGTGCTAATCCTGCTTGTTTTACCAGCAGAGGAGACAAGATTTGAGAGCATAAGCATGAGGCAGGGGTTTTGCCCTGGAATTACACCCTGTGAGCCCCCCGCTGCCTCATGTCTGCATAAGAAATAAAAATAAAAATAAGACCTCCCTTCAGCTGAAATAGTATTTTTGATATGAGACAAGTGAAGGAAATTAGCTTTTCCATGGTTGTAAACAAAGTTATGGATTGTGGAAGTTTAGCCCTATTCATATAAAATACTCTTTTATTTGGGTTTCATTTAATCTAGCTGCTTTAAAGGATTTTTATCAGGTCATTATGGACAATAAATATGTGTACAAGTCTGTGTGTGTGCGTAGATCATCTGATGCACGTGGAAGTCACAACCTTGTAACAAATCCTGCACCAGAGAAAGTCTGCATGGATTAAAGTTTGCTTTGAGATCTGGCATTAACAGAACTTTTTCCGACTGTGTAACTGAATTCCCAGCTGTGGAGTGAAAACAACCCCCTGAAGTTTTCTGTGCACGCTTCTAGGAAAATAGTAATTTTGTGGAAGAAATATTTAAGCTATTCTTTTTAATGGATGCTACCTTATTTTCCTGACAACCTTGGAGGTCTTCTGCACAAAAAAAAGCTTGGTCCCACAAATTCGGCATTGCACATGTGTGTATTTCCTACACTATTCTAGCCAAGTCTTCCTCTGAGCTTTCAAAATTAAGCACAAGGGCTATTTGCTTAACACATCATGGCCTGAGTTTGCCATGATGAGCTTATAGGACGTTAAGACCTACTGTTTACTTCTGCTCGCTGATGTTACCAATCTGTTTCCCGCCAAGGGGCAATATTTCAATGAAAAGCAATACAGAGAATATTTTCATCACAATTTTATCATCATGCTGCTGTTCCAGGGAGCCCTCTTTCTCATTCAGCTATGAGCAGCAAATAACCCCGGCGAGCCGATGTACGTGAATGTGCCTCATTCCCTTATCTCTGCTTCTTGGTGGTGTTTAGATAAATGAAACTCAAGGCTACCATTTGCAATCCAGCCTCTCGCTGGGCTTATCCAGAGCAGCATGAAAATGCATGAAAACCCCCTGCCTGCAATGGGATGGTGTAGATATCAGGGGACCAAAGGGATGGATTGAGGGAATGGCTTGGAAGTAGTGAATGTTGGGCTTGAAAAGGATTGGAGATTATTTATGGGGCAAAGTTGATCATTCCTTGCTTTTGGTGGTTTCTGTTGATTGGGATGTGCACTTTGGCCAGCTCTACTCAGCGTGGTTTGGATTAGGGTGGCAAAAGGCTCACCAGATGTGAGCTAGAAACAGAGGGTGCTGCAGAGCACTCCACAGGAGGGCAAGCCCGGGGTCAAGCTGGATCACACATCCAGCATCCCAGGGGACATCTCAGAAATGTTGTGGGTGCCCCGTGGGACAAAGAGAACTCATCTGCCTTCAGGACCCCATGGACTCTAAATGCACTTTAAACATGAGACGCTCAGGCAGTGTCAATCAGAAGGCACCGCAACGGAGATGATTCACTCTGGCAAAGCAGCAGCCCTCAAGAGCATGAGAAAGCAAAGCCCACCATCACCTGCGGTGCATTTCTTATTGCAAGTCAGAAAAGAAGGACTATCATGGTTTCAGCTGGGACAGAGTTGACTTTCTTATTACCAGCTGGTATAGTGCTGTGTTTTGGACTTGGGATGAGAAATACTGTTGATAGTGCTCTGGTGGTTTTGGTAGCTGCTAAGCAGTCAAGGACATTTCTGCTCCTCACCCCACCCCATCAGTGAGCAGGCTGGGGGTGCACAAGAAGTTGCAAGGGAACACGGCCGGGACAGCTGACCCCAACTGACCCAAGGGATATTCCGTGCCATGTGACGTCATGCTCAGTATATAAAGCTGGGGGGAAAGAAAGGAAGGCGGGAACATTCAGAGCAATGGCGTTTGTCTTCCCAAGTCACCGTTATGTGTGGTGGAGCCCTGCTTTCCTGGGCATGGCTGAACACCTGCCTGCTGATGGGAAGCAGGGAAGGAATTCCTTGTTTTGCTTTGCTTGCGTATGCAGCTTTTGCTCTACCTATAAAATTGTCTTTATAACAACTCATGAGTTTTTTCTCGCTTTTACTTTTCCAGTTATCTCCCCTATCCCAGCCTGGGGGGAGTGAGCGAGTGGCTGCATGACCCTAGTTGCTGGCTGGGGTTAAACCACGGCAAGGACGCAGGTATTACAGGTATCGTGGGTCATGCCATGCTCCAGTATTGGGGTGAACACCACTGTCCTCGTGCCTCAGTGGACAGAGGTGCTCCTGGCATTGCACCAGCTCTGTCTCCCCGTTCCTAGGGTGGACCGTGACACACTGCGTGCTTACACTTTCGTATATTCCCATAAATAATACCAAGCTCAGTAAACAACGCCACGCCACAGGCGGAAACGGGGGGGCATGAATCTCTATTTCCAAGGCAGCTGGAGTGGTTGATTGAAAAGCTCATACAACGTACCGCCACTATTCGAACTTTGGGGTGTTAAATCCAAATCTAAATAATCCTGCATGTTTCTTCCTTGACTAAGCACCTGAGCACTAATTACATGCCTGGTTAATTCAGTAATGTACATACATTTCTGGGCTCCCTCTGCTTGTATTGCTCTCTCTCCGCTTCAGGAGATTAATGAGGTGAAGAAGCAGAAGATTGTTACAAACCTGCAGCTTGCTGTACCTCCTAAGAAGATGATGGGAAATGTACCAAACATCATGTTATTTTGTTAACACTGCTGTGTACAGTACATAATTATAATTTAGCTGTTATATTTCTTGCCTATTAAAATAGATAAGCAATGATCCAGGACTGCAATGAACAGCACAGCTTCGCAGGACTGTTTTTGCCGTTGTGCTGTAATAAGCTAAAATGCTTTTGTGTATGTAAGATTTTTGGTAGGATCATTCATAGAGGGATCACTTTTGAAAAGGATCTTTCCTTGTAGGTTTACCACCTTCAGTTTCCTTGCTTTTTCTCTGCCTTTGGGCTGACTGTTTCCTTTATATTGTTGAATTTTGTAAGCATAAAGCCTTGGGCCTGATTCTTTGTTTATTCATTTGTTTGAGAGTTCATGGGAATTTTGGATGTACAAGACAGAATCATAGAATGTTTTGGGTTGGAAGGGACCTTAAAGACCATCTAGTTCCAACCCCCCTGCCATGGGCAGGGACACGTCCCACTAGACCAGGTTGCTCAAAGCCCCATCCAACCTGGCCCTGCATGCTCAGTTGGACCCTGTTGGATTGAGCAGTGGGTTCCTCACTTAATGTGGGTACATCCATGCTTACTTGCTCAAGATACACTTAGGTGATGGGCTGAACTAGAGCCTGTATCTGCAGCCATAGTCTACATGTTGATGCCACTGACATTGAGGAGAGGTAGAAACTGGGCTGGAAACTTAGGGTGTTACTTTATGGGCCTGAAATCCCAGCCAAGCTGACTTGTTCTTATGTGTTTATGATGACCCTCAAGCATCAGTCTGGATTACTTTTCTTTCTCTCTTTTACCTGCTCTCAACCTGTCTTTCTCGCTCTTCTATTTTTTTAAGAAGGCTCCTACGAGCACAGCACTGATGCTGTGCAATTATCCAATGTTCTCATTTATCAAAGTTTTATGCCTCTTAGTTTAGTGCTTACGCACTCATTATATTAAAGAAGAAAATAAGTCTAATGAGCCCAATTAATAATCCAAGTAAGCCCATTAACATCGAAACAGCCAAGAAGACACAGCATTGTGGAAGTGAATGCTGTTTAAAGAAGCTCAAGGCAGCGATGTAGGCTGGTGTGCTCCACAAAGACAGAAAAATCACATGCCCAGTTGAGAGGACCTGCATAAACACTTAGAGTGGGACTTAGCTGTTGAAATGCCGGCACTTGCTGCCAATCGAGATGCTCAGGTGTGTTCAAAGCACCTTCATGAGTAAAGGTGAAAGGTGGAAAAACTTTCCAACGTCCCTCTTCTCAAATGTGAAGTTTGCTTCCTTGCTCCCCGCTGACGGACGCTCAGAGGGATCTTGCCTGGTCCTTCTGCAAGTTTTTCTCACATTTCAGACACTCACAGAGAAATGTCATCTTCATCCAAACCAGAGCTGGAAGTGGGAAATTAACATTGCATAAATATTATAGGAGGGTGACTGGATTTAAATCCAGCCCAAACCCAAATCTAGACGAATTTGATATTCAGTTCAAATTTTGAGGCAAAGCAAGAAGAAGAGACTCAAAAATACTGATCATATACTCTGGAAAATATGGACTGAAGATTTCAATGTTTAAGACCAAGGCTAAAAGCTGATGGCTCCTCAGAAAACACCTTGCACCAATTTCCACAAAATAAGACCTAAATATCCACAAAATATATACCAGGCTTTTCAAAAGTCACTGGCGCTTCTCTCTCTTACTAAAAGTTCAAATGGCGGACTCTCTCTTCCATGTCCCAATGAAAATATGCTTACCCATACACATGCCCACACAAATATGCATATATTTACACAGATATGGGAACAAATTCATCCTCTCTTTATATGCACCTATTTCTTTCTCATCCTTTCCCCACTAAAATTTAGGAAAGCCTCTTCTTTGCTGTATAACAGTGCACCAGAAAACAACCTGATGGTAGCCCTGCAGTATTTCCCTCGTGTAACCCAACCCCTCGGTGGGAGCGGAGAGAGCTATCAACTCCCTTTGATTAACAGGGTGGGTATGCTTGACATTCACTTACGAGAATAGGGAAAATAACTTTGTAGACCACATTAATGGGGATCTACCTCTCTTGCCCATTGATGACATTGAGCCTAACCATGCGGTGCTTTAGGAGCAAAGTAATTCCATCGTCTGCCTTTGATTACATCATAAATTGACACCTTGCCAAGATATAAAAACATGGGTTTAGTCTGTGGAGGCCAGGGCACTTCAGATGATGCCCTCTCTCATTTGCTGGGTCTTGTGCCACAACAGAGCTATAGATCACATCTGTAATCCTGTGGCGTTCATTATCTCCTAATGCTATTTGCTTTTTTAGATCATTAGAACGAAACTTGACCTGACCTGTGAACTATGAAATTGATTGTTGCCTTTAAATGGTCAACAGCCCATTTTCTAATCGATATACCGAATAATTTTATACATATTTAAATTATATATAACTTTAATGCTTGTTAAATTTATCTGCCACTTTCCTTCTACCGTTCATTTTGCATGCATCTGAAACATGGATGGTGCTTTTACTACTTGGTGGTACCATTTAGAAAAAAGGGATGAAGAAGGAGGAAGACACAAATAAAACCTGGCCTGAAACAAAAGCTGATCCACTGATCATGAGTGCAATTCTGCTGTGAAGACTTAAAACATATCCTAGGTTGGGCTGCGGTTTCAGATTAATACATTCCCTGATGGCCGGGGAAAAAAAAAACAAACCTAAACCAGAACACAGTTTTGCTGTAATCATTCAAGTTTGAGTAGAGTTTGTGGTGAGTGAAGGGCTTCTTTTCCCTGCCCATTGCCTTGCAAAATGAAAAACAATAAGAAACGAAGGAAGACGTTGAGGCACGCTCGTGATGGCACTGGATTCAGCAAGAAGGAAGGTTTCTGCAATTCGTAGGGTTATTGCTGGTCCTGGGGAAGCACTGTTTAATGGTTTGGTCTACTGGGGCTTTGCAGAAGTATATAAAGGGATGGGAAATATGGTCTCTGGCCACCTTACAGATCACTTAACTTTTAAGTAGATATAATAACCTTGCTTATGCTCTGATGATTTTAGGAAGTTCTCCTCTGGGCATCCTTTGGCGTCCTGCCTTTGCTGTATCTTCCAAAGTAACTTGCTGTCTTCATGCGCAAACTCCTGTGGAGTCCCACTGACAGCTTCATTGCTCTGCCTTTTCAACCACTTAGGGAATCAGTCTTTGGTTGTTTGCAAATTCAGAAAAGAGGAGGAAAAAAAAAAAGGATCTCCCAGCCTCTCTGGTTCCCTTAACATCTCTGCATCATCAGGGAAAATTCACCCCAGTGTCCCAAAGTTTCCGGTCTGGGAAAGAAGCAAAGTCAGGTACTCGCAGCTTCAAGTTTCTTCTCGTATTCTCTTATTCAGAGACAGATTCACAAGTAAAATTCATAAAGTTTATTTATTCTGTGGGAGATGAGACCTGACAGCACCAACACTGCATTCAGAGGGAAATGCAGTCACAGAGTCAGGGTGGGCATTGTGATCAGCATGGTTACTCAAGGGTTTAAAACTCTTGGTTTCACGGTTGTGGACAGGTCTCTTCAACACCTTCACCTTCTCCAGGTGGCAAAAGGGAATATCATATATCCCTGCTGAAGGCCTGTAAGGATGAAGTAGTTAACTTTTGTAACTCATTTAAAGAGGAAAAGCAGTACATGCTACTGCAAATGACAATTAATGATGCACAAAATGGTTCTTCAGTGGAAGGGTCATTTCCTACCACTTGACAAGCCAATCCCTCTTGTAATGTGTGGGGTTTTTTGAACTGTTCAAGCGGATTTAAAGGAAAAAAAAACTCAAACAAAAAAGGAAACAACCTCCTGTATTCCCAAAATCACAGCCTTGCTCAGGCAATCACAGCGTGGCTTTCACCCAAATGAGTTGTTGGGGAGAAGAGTGGGAGAAGCGCCTTATTCTCCACCCTAGCCTGCCCTCGCTGGGCTTGCAGAAGGAGCAAGGTGCGACCCTTCCACTGAGGATCCAGCCAATGCCACTGCACCAACAGCATCCCTCTGACCGCAAAGCACCTCCGAAACGTCTCCTGGCCTTTCCCTGCTCCCCTTCAGAGTTCTGTCCCGAGAGAGGAATAAAAAACAAATGAATAAAATTAGAAACAAGCAAACAACCAAAGAAAACAAACCTCCAAACCCCCCTGGAATGGCTTTCCTGGATTATTACTAGTCAGGCAGGACTTAATCTTCTAGGCGTCCTCGTCTTCGAGAGTAAAGAGGCGTTTGGCACTTATCTAAAATTAAAATGGTGAGCAGTGAAAGCCCTTGCAGGTACAGGGATCTCATCTGCATACGTGTCTGCTTTGTTTCTGCTGTTATCCCCTTCTGCTTGCTTGGTGACGAGCAGGAACCGCTTGGGGAGGCCGGCGGGGGGAAGCAGTAGTTTTTGCTGCGATCCTATACCTGCCACCACAGCACCTTTTAATACATGTCCATTTTTACTTATATTCCGGTTTTATCAAAGCAATGGGGCATGCGATAGGCTGGTAAATAATTGATTTGTTTCCCAAAGATGCCCAGTGGAAGGGATGACGAGCCCTGCCATTTATACTTTTATGAAACGCCAGATGAAGTGAAGGCGTCAGCGAGGGGGCAAGACGCTGGGAACAAAGTGAATTAGAGAATATCTTTCCTTCAGTAAGACAAATTTGTGTTGGGTAACCATGCTTTGCTGGGGAAGCCAATTGGAAAAGAGTGATAGAGGCCCAGCTACCGAAGTTCATCAAAGTCATCTGTTTCAGGTAAGCTCATTTTTCACCAGCCAAGGGGATATTTACCTGGAGTACACCTGTAAGGTACAGCCGACAGATTGAATGGTACAGTGCTTTATTATATTTCACACCCTGATGATTCAATATGATAGGAAAGAGGGAGAGAAAAACGGAGAGCTGCGGAAAAAAAGCCATCTCTTCTCCTTGCGGTGCGTTTATTGCAAACCATGACTGCAGTGCTTAGGTAAACTGGAGGAAAGTGAGCAATAGTTTGCAGTGAATTACATTCCTGTGTGAGTATTTAGCTCACAATAACCTTCATTTCTTCTCCTTTCCTTTTTGCAAGTGATGTCCCAGATTTCTGCAGTGAGACAACCCTACATTATATATATAGAATCATAGAACGATAGAATGGTTTAGGTTGGAAGGGACCTTAAAGATCATCTAGTTCCACCCCCCTGCCATGGGCAGGGACACCTCCCACTAGACCAGGTTGCCCAAAGCCCCGTCCAACCTGGCCTTGAACACCTCCAGGGATGGGGCAGCCACAGCTTCTCTGGGCAACCTGGGCCAGTGCCTCACCATCCTCACAGCCAAGAATTTCTTCCTAATACCTATTCTAATATATCATTAAGTACAAGCCCCCCAGCCTGTCACCCTGGATGGCAGCAAGGGCTGACTTTTCCCGTTGGCTCCCCAGGGAGCTGATGGGAGATCAGAGATGCCTTCAGCTGGGCAAGGAGCTGAAAAAAGGGACCTCCTCCAAAATCACCTGTCTTTACAGCCAACCCTACAGCCACCCGCTGTCAAATTGTGCACCCTGCTTGCAGGCCACCTCCCAAGGTCTTTCCAAGGCCACCGCATTGGAGAGTCATTGCTTTGCTGTGCTGAAGACAACCTGACCTATCAAGGTTCAAGTGAGAGGCTGAACGCAGCTTCTACAAGATCAGGAAATACCATAATTTCACCTGAGCTTGCAAATCTGACTGTTAACATTTCCCCAAGACCTTAAACATAGCTGTGCCTCAGAAAACAGAACTGTCAATGAGTGGTTTCAGGTACTTGGTGGGGGACATGGGGTTTTGGAGATGGGAGGTTTGCCATTTATGCCTACTGTTTCCACTCAAAAAGGAAATGGACATTTCTCCCAGCTCCCGGAAAAGTGTGGCCAAAGCCTTTCTTATTTGGTGAACACAACCCAAATTTGATATACAATTTCTTGTACATCTCTGCTTCCCAATAGTCAAATATCTTTGTTTCCTGGAAAAGGAGTTTATCTCTATCACAGCAAGTTTGGCTCAGAGGCCAAAATATTACAGATACTGCCACTACCATTTTGCAGTGAGATGGCAAAGATGAGCTGAAAGAAGTATTTTAAACAAATGTGGAAGAAAATTATTGTTGTCACAGACAATATGTAGAACTTTCTGGTGTCTGATATTACCTTTACCACTAAGTCAGGGATTTCAGGTGTCTGAGAACCTGCAGATGGTGTGGGAGCAACCATGTGTCAGAACTAGCAGAAGCTATGCATTACATAGATCCTTGAGAAAAAGGGTTTGGGTTGTTTTTGTTTGTTTGTTTATTTACTCTTCTGGCACTAGCATTTGGCCCAGGACCAGATTTCAGCCTTGGGGCCACAGCTAAAGGTCACATTATCATTATAACTGTATTATTAAGGCTGCCCCAAGAGGTTGTGGAGTCTCCTTCTCTGGAGATATTCAAAACCTGCCTGGATGCGTTCCTGTCCAACCTGCTCCAGGTAAACCTGCTTTAGTAGGGGGGTTAGACTAGATGATCTCCAAAGGTCCCTTCCAACCCTGACCATTCTGTGATTCTGTGACTAGCCAGCCATTTGGCAGGCAGGGTCATATGCTAGAAAGAGGAACACCTGGACAAGTCAGCCCATGTCCTATCAGGTATTGTGGTGCCACAGACTAACAGAGTGCTGCCAACTTCATCACAACAGCCAGCGTGGCTCCCAAGTATTTACTGTTTTGGTGAGAGGTAAAAGCTACTTGGCTGAATCCATCCATATAGTGATGCCCCGTTTTAGTCCAAACCAACATGGAAAGTCACTGCTGCTGTACATGGGATTTTGTTGCCCAAGAGAGATGTTTCTGGTGGGCAGCAGATACCAACAGGGCAGAAAGACGGTGATGTAAAGGGGACATGGGCTCTACGCTTGGTGGCACCACTGAAAACATCTACTGAAGGTGGTGCAATTGTGCCAACATTTGCCCCAAAACATGTGAAGAAACTAAAAATGCAAGTTTAAATGCATGAATGTCCATATTTGAATGACTCTTTCTCTAGCACCTGAGCATGTCCAGCTTCCAGATGGATTAAAGAGCATTTGGGACTGTCTGGGGAATATTTTTGTACATTAGATACGCACTGGTATGTTTTGTCCTTATAAAGGAGGTGGTTTCTCCTAAGCTCTAAGGTACATCTATTTCTATTCCTTTTAGGAAAAAGAATCCTTCCATAAATTACCATGCCTTTACAATGATAATATGGACTATAAAAATTATTGTGATTCATATCAGGACACATAATGATTTAACTAATCAGTCATTAATTAAACAGGTTTTTACCTGCGGGGGCTGCAAGAGTTTAATAATTTAAGCTGACTAAATGTTAGCACTACCCAGGCATAATTAGAGCTGTGGGGAAAGTTTCACAAATACAGCAAAGCTGGCTACATTTCATGCTATTTACTGCACGCAGGCAGCAGTCGGGCAGCAGAGCAGACTCTTCACATCTAAATGAGCATGTTGCTGGGAAAGAGTGACCAGGAGGGGACTGGATTAAGGATGTCGGTCAACTTAAATTATAAAAGAGGTCCCAGTCCTGCAACAGCTTAACTATAGTCTTGGTACGTACGATCATCCTCGTTGCAGAAGCTGTTGCAGGATTGACCCCTTTATTATGAGTTTAAGTGTTGAGCACATCCTTGCGCAGGTCTTAGGACATGGGGGTGTAGTGGAGCAGTTTGTGTTAACAAAACTGCGTTGCTTACCTTGCAAGAACGGAGGTGAGCTTCAAGAGCCTGGAGTCTTCCCTCTGGGACCTTCATGGCCATGTTTTGCTCCCCCTCTAAGTCCCATTTTACTTGCCTATAAACTAGCAACCATGGCCTTTGCCTGTTTTGGGTTGCCTGCTTGCTGCGCTCAGGCACCAAAAACGTTTTGTAAACAGTATTATTTTATTAAATAGGGGCTACAAGTCTGCCTTTGAGCGTTAGGAGCCTGTAATGGTCCCGTGGAGAAGGAAAGACCTGGAGGAGACCACAGGTTCACACGCAGGCCTTTGATTTCTGAATCCAGCTCCTCTCCTGTTGGTACCAGCAAGGTAGCGCTGCCCGTGTATTTAATATTCAGCATCTGGAAGAGAAATGCTTTGGTCAAAGCAACATCGAGGAGGAGGGATTCTTTGTTCTATGAAAGGTTAATGCACCTGGGTAGCCGCCGAGAGCGTTTGCATGCAGAGGGATCATTAATCCATGCAGTAATAATTTGTGAAATAAAAATCAATCTTGGAAAGGAGGCAAAGCCTCTAGTTCCAAAGTAATGGACTGCCTTTTGCACTGCATCTCGTTAAGCAAGACCCAAATACATAATGGGCTCAATTTCCATGCAAGGCTTCTCCGCAACCCAGAAAAACTAATAGCAACCCTAAACAAAACGTATCCATACCCTGCTGCCTTTCAGGGCCTGGCAATTGCAGCTCAATTAACACGGCAGTCCCGGCAATGGCAGGATGTTTTTAAATGGCAAAAGCTGCAATATTTGTTCCAAGTTAAGTGGAGCTCCTGGGCTGATGGACCGGACCTGCAGACGTCCTTGGCACCATCAGCTCTTGGTGAAAGCACTTGATGGACACGGAGCTTTAACGGGGCTCAGAAGCAGCCCAGCTCTGCTCCACTCGGAAGGAGAAAGGGAACATTTAGAGGGCTGCAAGGTGCCCCACGGAGATATTCCCAGAGCCGCAGCCAGCCTCATCCATGCCTCTTCTGCTTCTCTTTACTTAAGAGGGAAAGAACCTGAGGCCGAACCGAACAGCCAAGGAGCGCTTGATGTCTCTGGCTCAGACAAGGCTTGGTCAAAAGGCTGCAGAAATCCGTGGCACATCCCTACGGGTAAATAAAACAAGATGGGAGACAGCGGGAAGGGAAATGTGGGCTTACCTGCGTAGCAGAGGAATCTTTAAAATAATATGCTGCTTTGAAAAACAGCCCACAAGCTCCTTTATAAAGGAGTAATGGGGTCAAATTTACTCCTTGGTTCGACACACAATGAAACACCCTTTTGCTTTCATGAGTGAAGGTGATATTAAAGCTGCTGTGCTGTCGGCATCTGGTTTCTGACAGGATCCCGAAAATAAAACCCATGCATTATCACTCACTCCTCAGGTTGAAATCTGTCCCTCTCGCCCTTTCCCTACCTCCCAGAGGCTTTAATTTGAATTTTCTGCTTGGGACAGACAGCTTTCCTGGACGCTGTCACCAGCACAGATTTCACAAGCTCGGCGGCATCTCCAGATGATTTCGGAGAGAGGGAAGACAGGCAGGCTCACTGCCAGGCTGCAAACCGGCCCCGAGTGCGGAGGTGTCACTCTGTAATACTGACAAAGTACAAAATCCAGTCCCAATAATCCTCTTAAGTCAGAACAGAAAATAACCGGCGTGATTGATAACCTAAAGACAATCAAAGTGTTTAGGATTTAGGGAAGGGACCATACGTACAGAATATTTCCAGAAAGAACTACACAGTTTAATGGACTGTTTTGTTTGGGGTTTTTTTCCCCTTTTGATCTACTAAAAGAGAGGAAAAATAACAAGTATAACCTGAAAATGGGCTGAAATCAGTGACAGTTTTACCATTGATTTGAATTGTTTTTCAATCAGGCTTTTAAGGAACACAACAGAAATATCAATTAACAACGAAATAATCATTACAAGTAACCAAAGACGATAAGGAATAAATTAGAGCAACACTGGAAATCAATATCATTCAAAGGCAGAAAATCAGCTGAGTCCAGTTTGGGGAGAAGAGATTCAGCAGAATTAATGCAAAGAACTGACGGTTTGGGGTTTTCCACCACGTTTCAGGTGGCAACAGGCCGTAGATTCGTGTCCTCAATGGACATGGGTGCCCACAGTCTGTCAGCTCTTCCATTTGCGCCCCGCAAAATGTGACTCCCTCGCGGCGTTGTCTGCACAGCAACCTGAGAGACCGGCTATCTGATTCCCACCTTAATTAATGGGAAATGAACATCCCGGACTCCTCGCTCAGGTGTAGAGGTGCTTTTTCAGATGTGCATGGTGCTTCGAAGGTGAGGCAGATACACATCTGCAGATATAGCTGTAAAAATCTAACGTGTCTGGCAACACTAGTGGAACTTCTTTCTTTCCTTTGTGCTTTGGAAATAACACGTTGTCTCACGTGATAGAGATGGGTTGCAGCAGAGCGACATGGTTTTTTCAGCCTTACCAAGAGGAACTTTTTATGCTGAGAGTACAGAAAACACTGGAGTTACGTTAACAACAATTTCATAATCCAAAGATGGCCAAAAAAATGCTTTTTTACTTTCCCAGCTTTCAAACTGTCCCTTGGGATTCCTTCCACTGCCAGAGTTGGTTTTGATGCAGACACCTCATATAAAAAAACAAGTAAAATATGTGTTAAACCAGCAAAAAAAACCCTCAAACAGCAAAGCCACCTCAAGATACCTTTTGAAGAAGTGGCATGAGATCTATTTGGAAACTTTTGAACTCATTTTAGCCCCGTGGCAGCTGGTTTGCGTCACATCTCTTCCTCCAGCTGAGGCTGTCCAGTGATAACATTTTGCTGTGACACCTCTTCTCTGTGATTCATCCAGAAGGAGCAAAGAAAATTATCCCACTAGAAATGCCAGATTTACAGAATGATCTGCCTCATCTTACATGATAATAGGATGACAGCACGAGGGACAACAACTTAAAGAGAGTAGGGTTAGATTAGATATCAGGAAGAAATTCTTTACTGCGCGGGTGGAGAGGCACTGGAAGAAGTTGCCCAGGGAAGCTGTGGAGGCCACATCCCTGGAGGTGTTCAAGGCCAGGCTGGATGGGGCTTTGAGCAACCTGGTGTAGTGGAAGGTGTCCCTGCCCATGGCAGGGGGGTTGGAACTAGATGGTCTTTAAGGTCCTTTCCAACTTTAACCATGTTATGATTCTACAATTCTATGATAAGATGGTTCCCACTTTCAGGTGATTTTTTAAGTCATTTCTGAAAGACAAAGAAATCCTCTGATAAGTGAATAGCATTGTCCTTAAGTCTGGGGACAGCTGTCTGCTTGTAGAACCTGTATTTTCAGTGTACTGGGCTCTGAGGCTATCCCAGACCACTGTTGGATAAAAAAAGGAGTATTTTTCCGCTGCTGTTACATAGTGGGATAAACTTGAGATGGTCGGCAGACAAAGAGGGAGGGCTGGCCCTTCTGACGTTACACACTTGGCTCCACATCTCAGCAATAGGTCATTTACCAGATTTGGATATCTTTTTCCCAAAAAAGAATGGACTGCTGAGGTGTGTTCATTCAGGTTTCATCTCTTGCATGGAACGTGACCCAGTTGTCTTTGCAGTAATTACCAATTTCTAGAACCTCCTGTGCTGGAAGAGGCCGTGCAGCCCCTGGCAGTGGGCAGCGCTCCCAGGGATGTCCATGACCAAGCATGAGAGACCCAACATGGCAGCGAGGGGCGAATCTCTGTATAACATATATATGGGGCCTCTTTTTTAACATAACTACTGCACTCGTAATTCTTCACACTAATCCCATTCCTGGCACAAATCTTCTATCTCAATCTTCCTATTTTTCCCCTGTCCACATCTTGACATCCATTAAATTCTCAGTGTGCCCAAAGCTTACCAATACGGCACGCTGCTTTATCCAGTGGCGTCAGTCCATCAATAAAGCTCAGCTGCTGAGTTTGTCTGCTTTCCTGCATTTTCGGATTACTGTAAGTTATGTGGATGCTGGAGTCAGCGATGCCGATGTGTCAGCACTGGGCTCCAGGGTCCACGGTCTGACTCCCTGTGCTCCAGCAGCATCAGGAATGGGGCAGGAATGAGATCTTCCCATCATTTCCAGGCACCAGCAAAGCCACCACCAGCAAAAAAAGTGGTATGCGCTAAAGCTCAGCCCAGCTGGGAGGGGATGCAAACGTGAATGGCATCTTTCTCCTTGGCTGTGGCTTTCCACTCATCCTCTCTTTCTTTCCTCACTCCAGAATGAATGTACAATTAAAACCCAATCAATCTCCGTGACATTTCCAAAGTGTGCAGTCAGTGTACCGGCTTCTCTTTTAGCCTTGGCGAGAGCCCAAATTTCTCGGAAAAATAAGCTCTTGACTTTCCCCTCGGAGAAACTCAAGATTAAAGGTTGTCAAGTGGGGACAAATCAAGCATCAAATTTGCTGTCAACAAATTAATGCACTGAAGAGACTTCTCTGAGTGCTTCTTTCCAGGTTTAGCGGTAAGTGGGATGGTTAATTCTAATGGTAGCCAATGATTTGCATTCAATAGCCCTGTGTCGTGTGGGCAAACACAGTTTTTTAATAGAAGTGACTTATTACACCTTCCTTTATCAAAAAATAAGGGGAATGAGAGGTAGGAAACCTATTAGACAAAAAGCCTGTTGTTTGTGCTAGGAGAAAAAAAGGTGTTCCCAGTCTATTTTATTTGTCATCTCAACACAGACAGGAAGAAAAATATTAATATTTAAGACTACCTTTAGCAATTGTGTGTTTTGTTTTTCTATTTATACACCCTCAAGGTGCATAGAGGGTTATAGCAATGCCTCAGGTCACTCTCGTAATAACGGGAACCTCACTTTTTTTTTCCCCCCGTCTCCCTTTAAAACAACTCTATTAGTACTGCGCAAGCTACCTTAAGCAGCATCTGACATATACAAACTGTTGCCTGTAGGTTGCCTGTTTGTTTGATTTTCTGCAGTGTGAAGGTTGAGTTGAGTCATTTTGCACCCAATTACTTTGCAGTAAATTTGTCGGATGATTCTTGTCGTGCCGTATTGATCCAACGTGTCACCTTGAACTTGTTTATTGACACATCAAATTCCGAAAGCAGCCCTGTTCAATTTACCACTTCCCAATTATGGCATTTATATGATGTCACTGAAGCTTCTTGTCACGTTCAGATGAGGCCATTTTCCCCCCTCCACCACCAATCACCTGAGCAGCGGTTGCCATTTTTCTCTGACCTTTCCCGAGACAGATGGTGGTTCATAAAATACATCATTAGCACACGTGTCATTTTATCTTGCCTGGATTTTTTAAGTGAAAGGTACTTTGCTCAACAAAAGATTTTTCAATTTCTTCCTCGACAACGGTATTGCTAAATAGGATTTTTTTCGCAAGCACTAGAGAAGGGGGTTCATCCCTGATGGCTTCACCAAGGGATTCGCAACAAAATGCTGGGAAAGCTCAGTCCTGGACCCGACAAAGGATCTGCGTCCCTGGATGGTCACAGGAGCTGCAAACACCAGAACAGCTCAGGATTCATCCCGGTACTCTGACACACAAAACAGATGTGGGAAATGGAATGCTGATGTGACGCTCACCACAGGAGGTGGCCTGGTGTTTCACCGGCGGTCGGAGATGAGCACGCAGAAGCAATGGTTATTTGCTTTGCAAAGTCTTTCAGGGTTTGTGTGTGTCACCCAGAGTTTACTGATGGCAAAGATGCTGAAAATAGTTTTCTTTTTTACCCTGAGTTGTCCTGTTTCTTTGCTTTAGGACAACCCATTTGGGTTTTTTACTTTCTCAGAAATTATTATAATATTTGATGCCAATAACTAAAAATATTAGCTGGCCAACTTTGTCCCTTTGAATTGATTCAGCAACATACTTAAGCTCAGATTTCTATCGGGGCATATGCCTCAGTCCCACTATTTGAATTTAAGATGTCTATGAGGATGCATGAGTTCCCGCACAATAAAAGTGTCCCTCCTCTCCTTGTGCAGAAACTCCGAGGTAACCCAGAAGACAATCTGGACCGAGAAAGGTTTTGTTGTTTGAGGCTCCCCAGGGCCGAGGTCAATGTTAAAGACAAATAGAAAAGACATGCTCTCTTCCACTGCATGATTTATCACTTGCCAAAATGTGCTCGAGAAAAAAGCCAGGGGAGGGGGGGAGAGAAGCAACCACAGCAGAAGAAAAGATTATCTTCTTGGCAGTTCCTCAGTTATGACGCCAGTGGTGTTTTAGAGTAGCTGGAATAAAAACATTTCCGAATCCAATTTCATTAAATATAATAACTTCTTCTTGCTTGACGCTCACTGTTTTACTTCCCCATTTGCCTGACAGAGGACGTGATCATTTCTGCACCGCCAGAACTTAGAAAACAGCAGACAACATCTCTCTAAATTCCGGAACACCCGGGCTCATCTCACCATACTTTCAAATCCCAAGTTCACATAGTGCTGCTGCTGTTTCAGCCCGACCGGTGATGCCGTGGTGGTCTGGCATGGGAGAGAGGAGCCTGCCTACGCGGGGAGGAAAATAACATCAGTAAATGCTCTCCGGTGGAGACCTTGAATGTCAGGTGTCAGCCAGGAGCCACCTCCTGCTTTATAAACCCCGCAGGAAGGGTTATGGGTGGACACTGGGCACCTCCTTGCACTAGCTCGGGCAAGGCGATGCTGCTGTCGGATCTTACCAGGTGGCGAGACAGCGAGACGGCTGCTTCTTTCCTTTGTGTTGTTGGCAGCTCTTGGATGATGCTCCCATCTCAGAGCTGTTGCCCAAGTCAAAGTTATTGCTTTTGCAATTTATTGTTCTGGTCTCTCCAGCACACATGGTTAACCTCCTTTACAAGACTGGGACCCTCTCTGCCCCAAAGATATTACCTATGTCCCTCCTTCAGCTTGCTCCACCTATCTTCTTGTGCACAGCTCCCAGTGTCTTCTGCTTGTCTGTTATTCAGGGAAGTCACAGTTAGGCTATGAGCAATAGTTTCCTTTTCCAAAGGTCTTTGTACCACAAGGCACTCAAAATAACTCCAGTTCCTAGTCCTGAAAAGAATCAAAGTCTCCAAGTCCATTGGGCATTTTTGGATTGCCAAAAATTTGCCGTACACACACTCAGATGTGGTGGCTGTGGTGGCTGTGCCACAGCCAAATGTTTGGATGTGGTTTGAAATCTGACTTGCAACCATCACCACCTTCTCTACCAGGGGCTTAGCAGATATTCACAGATATCTAACAGGAGGCTACAGCCGAGGCAGTAATATCCCAGCTTCTAAAGCAGGGAGTGGAGAAAAGGAGAGGCTACTCCTGGGACATCACAGGTCAGGAAGGTCTTCCAAAACAGAAGCAAAACCTCCTAAGAGACAACCAGGAATATGAAGCCAGGGTCATTTCCAAGCACAGCAGGATGTGCTGGTTTGCCCTGCTGCTCTGATAATCACTGTTGGTTCATCAGGTTAAGGTTGAAGTCTCCGATACCTGTGCAAGGTTTGTACACAATCCATATATTGCCAGCCGGTGTGATTTTGTTAGTCTTTAGGAGCTCTGAGAGCATTCACGAGGTGTTTTCTGACCTGTCACCAGCACATCCAGACCTAAATTTCATCCTTTCTCCTCTGAGATGTATCACACCGTAGCATATTCCTGTAGAAACATTGTATGTCTTTTAAACATGACTAGAGTAGATACATATTGAGTCTGTATATGTGAGGTAGACAAACAGATACACAAACACATAGAATCACAGAATCACCTCGGTTGGAAGAGACCTTTAAGGTCATCGAGTCCAACCATCAAGCTAACACTGCCAAAGCCACCACTAAACCATGTCACTCAGCACCACGTCTGCCCGGCTTTTAAATACCTGCAGGGATGGCGATTCCACTACTCCCCTGGGCAGCCTGTTCCAATGTTTGACAACCCTTTCGGTGAAGAAGCTTTTCCTAATATCCAATCTAAAGCTCCCCTGGTGCAACTTGAGGCCATTTCCTCTTGTCCTGTTGCCTGTCTCTTGGGAGAAGAGACCAACCCCCACCTCGCTACCAATTCCCCTCAGGTAGCTGTATGATTTTTTTTTTTTTTACATGTGTGTATAAGAAACAGAGATGAAGAGTGCCCGTGTTGGATGGACAGATGATGGATATGTGTGTGTGTGTCTCCAGGTTCATGTACGGGCCACTATATATGGCCAACTGGATAGACCCCATCTCAAGGCAGAGAGACAGGTCCAGTCATAGCCTGCCTCCGATCTGCACCATTGTTTCCGCTCCCTGTCTTTGTTCTCCCGGTGTGTCTGAGATGTGGGAACTTCAGAGCAGCTCATTTGGCACAGGGTTCCCAGAGATAAATGTCCAAAAGGATTTAGGCCTACCAGCCTTCAAAATAAAGATTTCTACTGAAGAAGGCCCCTTGCAAAGTTTGGGGCTTACTTGGTTTTGCCTGCAATGACACATCTTTGTTCGCACAACTGCAATTCTCTGCACAAGCTCGCAAATAAAATGGGATGGAGAACAAACGCTGTGGTAGATACTGGATTTATGACATGCCAAGTTTCAATAGCACCCATAAGGCTTAAACCAGCAGCAATGGGGAATCCGTTTTCCAATTGCAGCCAGCACACAAAGCTTTCTCTTTCTCTTCTCGCTGGGTAAGCTGATGCTGGGTACCAATTTCCCGAACTCCTCCTGCCAGGAAATCATGTCTCCACCTCCTCACGTGTGACTTAGAGTTCTTTTTAAAGTCCAAAAATGTACTAAAATAGCAACCACACTACTTAACAGTATCAGATGACTAGAGACAGCCCTTAGATACCAATTAACCTTTGTGCCAGTTTTAGTCTGGTGTGTACGGTCTCATCATGACTGCAACTGTTGAATAATTAATCCCTTAGACTAAACAAACCGTTGCTGGACCATGCTCAGCTTCCTCTTCTGCTGGTTTAGGCACTGATGTCTAATTTTTTTGTCGCTGATTGTCACCCCCTTTTGAAGGGCATTTTTTCTTCATGTGGATATGATTATAGTCTTTTCCTTGATAATCTGAATAGGGGATCACGGTTTTTTGAGGTAGCCAATATAATGGGAAGGAAGTAAAAAGAGAAAGGGAAAGAAGAAGATAAAGGGAAGGAGAAAGGGGAAGGGGAAAGAGGGAGAGAGAGGGGAAAGGAAGGGAAGGGAAGGGAAGGGAAGGGAAGGGAAGGGAAGGGAAGGGAAGGGAAGAAGAAAAAGGAGGGGGAAAAAAAAAGAGAGGAAGTTTTTCACTGTAGCTGAACAAAAATCTTGTTTTGACAAGTAATTGAGGAGAGACGCATTTTGGTTCCAAGGATGGTTTGGTGTGCTGTACTATTTTGCACAAAACTCCAAAATTAAAAATTACCTCCAGGGAGTAATTTTTTATTTTATTTTTGCAAATATTAGATAGCCCATTTCCATCTTATTGAACATATTGTCACTCTAAACTGGCAGCTTGTTTGTTATTCTCAGAGCATTCCAAAGATACAGAAATAATGCTACAGAGAATACAAAAGGCTACACGTTTCATGAATACTTTTCCAGGATATAAATTTGTAGTCATGGGAGAATTTACAGATACATCATTGTTTGTTTTCAAGTCAAAGAAATATACTCTTACATTTCATGCGTAAAATTGTATGCACTGCTCTACTGCAAACACATCAATTAATAATAGAAGGCCAAATTTTGTGGTTCTTTGAGCTTTTTCAGGCAAAATTCTCATAGGTGATCAAGAACTGCCTTAAAAAAGTTGAAATACATTTTTCTTTATGAGTTGTTTGATTTAATTTTGTTGGTTAAGTACCACCTATGAGTTCACAGTGCCTCTTTGAACATGCAAAGCAGAAATGGTGGGAGGTCTGAACCTAGGTGGGAGGTCAAAGCCTAGTTTGGCAATTACATTCTTTACTCTTTTATATGGAGAAAACCTCCTCTAACAGGTGTCAATAGCCTGTCAAAGAAAGCTCACATGAGCACCAAAGAAGCTGTCTCGGTCCAGCACTATTCAATTGTTCATCGTAGGTTTTGGAAATGTCCCACAAGTACCTCGTATCTGTGAGTGACATGACACCTTTGAGAAGGGAGAAAGAGATGATCGAGATTTTAACAGGCAAAATGGGAATTGCAACCCCCCAGGGAGTCTGTTCCCAGCCTGACTGCGGTGGGAGGTTTGCCCCAACCAGGAGCCCGGGGATTGGGTCCCATGTACTTAACTTCTCATTATTCTTAAAATCAATAAGTAGATACTGACTACTCCTAAAGTGAATATCAAGATTAATTGACCCAAGTGGTAAGTATTGATCCAGAAATGGTCAATCGATTGTCAAGGGATGATAAATCTTGAATTGTACAGGAACATGAAGCCACAGGCAGGAGCAAACCTGGGTTTGCAGTGGTGGACGATCGTGCAGGGAACTCCTGGGGTTGAATGCGCTGCCAGGCCCCAGGAGAGCTGCCTTTGCAGAGCTAGAGTACCAAAAGCCTCCTTTTCTTTCCCCAGAAGAAGTCCTGCCAAAAATCTGGGACTTTTTCTCCCTCTTGAGTGTAACTCAGGTGAAGTTTGTCATATATGCCAGGCAAAATCAGAGTGTCTTTAGCTATTGCAGATGGCAGCAGAAGAGGGGTCTAGATTGGGTCTTCCTCCGGCATGGACTGACTTGGACAGAAATATTTGGGGATCTATTAGGATAACAACATTCAGAAATGCACCTGTTTTTTGGGGGAACTGGACCTTTTTTAACCAGCATTTTAAGGAGATTTGGAGTGAAAATGCGTTGTTCACCTGGGAGTGAATACCAGCTTCTGTGGGGCAGAAGGCAGCAGATCTGGATAAACTTATAATAAAATAATACATGTAACGTTACCAGGTAATATGATTTATCAATATTGTTCCAGACTGTGGTATTAATGATCTCTTGGAGTTGCAAACACCAGAAATTAATTGGTTCTTTGTCTGATTATTTTTGGCCAAGCACAACCCAAAAGGTTTTGTGGTTTTTTTTTCCTATGAACTTAACAATGAATTTTTTAAAAAGCAAAACTAATAGAAAATGTTTATATTGATGTTATACCAGAAGGGGTTTTCAAGTCAAAGGAGAGTTAGTCAGTAGTCTAACATCACAGTCCAGGCCTGTGTCCAGCCAGGGGCTGCACAGAGCCCCTACTCCAGCAAGGTTACAACCCAAAGAGTGGAGACACATGGGGAAAGGCTGAGACCTGCAAGCAAATTTATCCCCTGCCTGCCCCAATCAACATAAAACCTAAAAGAACCCAACACCTGAGGCTTCAGGCACTGCCTTCAGGAGATTTCCTAACCACCTAGAGAAAATTTCCTTAAAAGGTTTCCTCCTTTTTTCCCCAGCAGCGTATCTGTGCCTCTTTAGCCACATTCCCATTCCCATTACAGCTGTGCTACCCCTCCCGAGCATCCGCGTCCGTGATGTTTCTCCAAAGGGGAAACCACCAGGGAACTGCCAAGCAGTATCTAGACGTCTGGGATACGAAATATTTGTATTTTAATTGCATCCTTTGTTCTTATTTCTAATAAAGGATGATATTATGAGGCCTGAGGGCCATATTCCTCTTTCTAGGGATTGTTACCGTGCGATGGTAAGAAAAATGCTACATGATGTGGAATATGTGTTCAACAAAAATGTCCTTCAATGTGAGGAAATACCCTATCTGCCTTCATAACCTCAGATGGAGGAGAATACAGCTGAGAGCTCTTCCCTTAAGCACTGCTTCCTACCTTGCATTTACTCTTCAGTCTTATTTTCTATAGACTCTCGCGAACGACACTTGGAGGCAAGGAAGAAAAGGGAATTTTCAAAAAAGCGTGCAGGAGGCACGGGTACAAAACCAATTATTTATTAATAGGTTTCGTCCACACACCTCCTGTGCATCATTTGGAACATTTACCCTGTAGGCAGCAAAGAGCAATCAGGTGAGAAATTTGGGTTTGCATCTTGCCAGACGGGCTTGACAACTTCGCGCTGAACTTCAGCTCCCCATCTCTGTCCTTGCAACACAGGAGTGAGTTTCATTTAAACAAAATGCTTAGCAAAAGATATTTTTTTTTCTTAAAATATTGAATTTGTACTCCCCAAAATGTACATAAACATATATATATTACTGATTTGTAAATACATATGTGTGTATATATATCTAATATATGAAGTGGCCTTGCTTTTGCACTGAAATAAGGACATCTAGCCAGCAAGAATTTGAAAGCAGTGAGAATTCCAGTTTTTTTAAAAAAGAGAAAGAATAATTGAAAAATGACAGCTAAGCAAAGGCAAATGACACTTTGAATAGATCCTTAAGCATCATTCGCACCTGTAGTGACTCAATTATTTGTCATTAAAGCACAGATTTACTAGTGTCAGTTGAACCACAAGTGTTGGAGGACTTTGTTTCGGCACAAGCTATAATCCTTAGGGTGCCACTAAGGAAAAAGTTTCTTAACGTCTCTTGCATTAAGAGCATGAGGCAGCGGTGTCCTCGTTTCGTGCGAGGCAAACCACCGGTTAAGAGACTTGTCAGGAGTCAGGCAATGAGTCAGTTGGCAGGACTGGAGAAAGTTCCCTCATTGTTCACTATTATTCGATCCTACTCTGATTATCTGACCTCTTTGGCACGCTGACTTGAGTCAGAAAACACCTGAGGATGCTGAAGTTTCTTGGACTCATTCATTATAATACAGTAAAAGTTGTACAAGAAAATTCTCCGGTGGTGTTTGCATTTCTCGCTCAAATGCCGCTCAGCGTAGCTTTGATTTCTGTGGGCCATTGGAGTAAAGCTGCTTGATAGCTCCAGTGGGAACTGCCGTAAGTAAACATTGAGCAAGAACTCAGGACACAAACTTATGTGTACAGTGCTGAGAATATCATAGATCAGAGGTGACCAGGAAAATAAGATTCTTAATCACCTGACAGGTAAAGTAGATAATGAAACAGAGCTGGGTACAAATTTCCCCTAATGGACCTTACCAATTCCCATTCTTCCTTTACAATTTCGGCATTTAGTGACAAGTTAATCACAATGTTTGAGCTTCGGTCAATAGCATAAGTTCCTCAAAATAAAAAGAGGCTTTGTTTTCTGGTTGCCCATCAGATTGCAACCAATCTTTCAAACACAGACGCCAGACGCAGGCACAAAAATCTACTGACAGCAGCAGGACGATGAAGATGAGGGACTGTATGATTGCGCCAAGGGGCTGATTTCTCATCATTTAAAAAAGCAAAACAAGCCAGGACACTGAGATCAGTGCTCACCCCTCACCCCTTCCCAAACCTGTACCTGTGATTAGCACACAGAAAGGGTTCTTCACATGTGACTCGTATTATGCGTAAAATATCTAGTAACAACTGCTAAAGCAAGAAGAATTAATTTAATAGTACCAGCTACCTGACTTACCTGGCAAGATTTCACTCCGTTGCCCTCAGGTAAATGTAGGTGTTGGACATTAAAAGCTGGCAGCAGGCACAGTGAGGAAGACAATTAGTAGCAGCAAGGAAGCGTCGCAGCCTGCCGGACTTTTATTGAGGCAGGTCATAAAATGCTTTTGTTCACATTTTCCAAGATTCATTGGCAGTCTTGTAATTGATGGCAGAGCTAAGAGAGAAAGCGTCTCTCTCAGGCGCTGTGCAAGGCTCCCCACGCCATTGATAATGACCTACTTGCATTTACAAGAAATAAGTTCCAGCATCCTTTTATTGATACAAAACTGCCCACCATTGAGGAAGTCCAAACAGCTCTGCAGAAGCTAAAGATAAATAAAGCTATTAAAACCTACTCCATTTCTCCTGAGCTGCTAAAGTCTGTGGCCTCTTAATTGCTACAAAGCTATAGACGCTGTCCAAACTCATTTGAAAGAATAATCATATACTCGATAACCAGCACATTGGAATAGCAATAATAAAATACCACAGAAAAGGAAAGATGACTAAGCAAAAAGGCATTGTTTAGTGTAATTCTATTTTTAATACCTGGCAGCTTTTGCCTGGGCGATGCTCTGAAGATTTGCTATCAGAGTGATTCCCATGATAAAATCATCTTAGAGACAGTGAATATTTTTGAACGTGCATCCACAGCTTGATATTTTTGTAAGGAGAAATCCTAGGGAGTTTGTTTAGCCTCAGCTGTGACTGCAGCAGAAGATTTGACTGAAGATGGACTTGGTAATTTTTTTTTTGATTCTGATTTGTTCTTCTTTTGCTCTTTCATCCTCTTGCAAAACAGTGGGACCACTCCTCCATAAGGACACGTTTACAAGAGAAGACCACAGATATCCTCTCTGTGGACACTACCAACATAAGGACAGGCTCCAGGACCTCACTGCAAGATGCATTGTGCATGCCCCCCATTTTGGGACCCCTAAAACAACGAGCAGGTTGCCCCCTTTGGATCTCCTGCTAATTGACTGGCTAATTTTATCTTGCTCCTGCAGATTGACCATGTTCCCTTTCCGGGTCCCACGCAACTGCCTGGTGGCTCTACAGATTCAGACCCCATGGTGGCAGAGGAAGACATCTAAATTATCCACTCCACCCAAATTCACACCAGCATTTCAAAAGCCACCACTCATGGGCCAATAAACTCTACTCTAGACCTCTGATTCCAGTGGAGCCCCTGCAGATTTACACCAGCTGAAGACTTGGCCAATAAGCGCTACTGCAGCACTGGCATATGACAATGATGGTGGAGAAAAGATCGTTTAAAGATATTATATTTTGTTGCATCTTCCAACCTGTTCCACAGAAAACTATCGTGAATTTGCAGATCTCCCCATAAGTCACCATAAAAGCATGTCGTTTTTCTCTGATCTTTAATTCCTGGAGTAGCTACTTCCTTAATTGTAGTTTACAGATAATTCCAGGTAGAGTAGGTGTCATTAAAACCTCATTTGTCACTCCGGAGTGACTGCAGTAACGCAGTGTCTCCTACTGTAACTAGGAGAAGGCTCCACAATAATTGCACATCCCCAGGCAGTGAACACCGAGAGTTTAATGGTGCCAACTGTAACCGCAGCAGAAGGAGAGAAGCCCAACGTGCACAGTACAGAGCGTGCTAACGCAGCAAAACATCCTCTGGCAGACAACACCCAAGGGCAACAAGCCCTTTCCCGGACCCTGGGCTGCAAATTTCCTTGTGGGATTCAAATCTAGAGTCACTATGGTAGGAAAAGCATAGTCCGGTGGGATGCGCATCTTCTGTCATTAGGGCTGGTTAGAGCCACAGGGCTCAGCGGAAGCTATAGAACAGTGCAGGGTCTGGGTTCTCTCTTTCCGAAGGAGAAAGGGGGTTGCCAAAGGAGCTGCAGCCACCCGCAAGCTGGGGGAAATATCATTAAAAGTTTACCTTTTGCAATCCAGAGTGCGCCACTTAAAATGTAACTGTCAGGATGGTAAATGCATTAAATCAAATTAACTCCGCTGGAGTGAATGGAGTGTTAGAAGGAGAGAAGATAGTTTGTGTGGTTTATATCGGCTGTGAGAGAAAGCAGTGGAGCAGAGAAAACTTTCACGCTGCCATTTATTAAAATTACACTCGGCACTTTTCTCCCTTGCTTTAGAAACATTAACAGATCGGCGGCCCTGTTCTTATCTCACCGGTGGGGAAACAACGGCGCAGAGATTAAGTGGCAATTTTAAGGTGAAGTAGATAGCTACAACAAGCCCATGGGAGCCAGAGCTGAAAGAAGAAATGTAAGATACTTGGCATGAACATTGACCTACCGGAGCGATGAAGGGGATACACAGCTCTGCAGTTGGGCTATTTAGTTTAGGGAAGTGTATAAACACCACCACAGCACTTAGCTACAGAGCTTTGGAAGCACTTGTGGGGCCAGGCTCAAAGACGAGGGTAGGCAAAGCAAATTCGTGGCTCAACAGAATCTGAAATTTTCTCTTGCTCTTCATTTTCATAGGAAAAAAAAAAAAAACGCAGAGGTACCAGAAAATAATTTTCCAGGTGGTGATGAGGGTTCTGAACATTTGCAGATGACCTGATATTGATATGAATACAGGGAGAACTTTTCTTGACTTCTTCCTATGCTTTGACGTTGGCCGTCCTCACATGGATGTCTAGTAACGGGTCAGGTAGAATAAAGCAAAGCTGTCAGAGTCCTAAATATTAGATGTGCATGAGGGAGGAAGAATTAGTATAATTAGCATATAACCAATGGGTAAATGTGGAATAGCTATATCCAGGCCCATGGCTGTCATCTTTATTTTCTCCAAACTCTCGCTGGCTTTTGGCATCTTACCGTATCAGTTTAGCCTAGCCTGGTCCTTGGATCTATCTACTGGGGGCAAAAATTAACAAAATCCTTCCTCTGCTCGTATCTTCTACTTGCTGTCAACAACAGCCTCAGGGAGGAAGGGCAGATGGATCTCACCGCCATCTCCTCTCCGGGGGATGTGCAGAGGATGGCTGCACGAAGAGTGCCCGCAGGTCGGCAATTCCTGCGGGGCAACGTGCGCTTTGCCCCTCTCGCACAGGAGACCTGCCCTGGTTTCACAGCATCTGCGACTCCCCGCTCCCCGAGAGGCAGGAGGGCAGGAGCCATCCCTTCATGTGAACAGGGAATAAAAATGGCAATTTGCATGTAACAAAAGGCATTTTGAGTCAATGCCATATCCAATGGAAAGCGTGGTGGAAACAGCAGTGAAATTTATAAGTGGAAAAAGTCTTTAAGGTTTATTTGCCAAAAACGGTTATTTAGATATGAATACATGCACAGCACTTTTGTGCAATGGTCTCCAAATGGCACTTTTAGATGCAACTACAGTATGCATAATAAATAAAAATAACAAAAGAGACCTGGAAAGCAATGAACTTGTGCCATTGCCAGGAACGGCATTGCTCGAATGCTGGTTTTAATCCTATTCTGGGTTTTATGGGTCTGAAAAAGTACCTCATTGCATCACAGGGGACTACTAAAACTCATCAACTTATTCAAAATTCTTTTATGTGCCACAAAAGGAAAAAAAACAGGACAAAAAAGTAACTGCTATGAACTCCCTGCTGATAGACAGGCACACACCTGCCTTGCGTTTCCCTGTGGCCAATACCCATGCTCGCTTTGGAAACAGAATCCAGACAAATATGATGCTTCAGGTATTGATTAAAAAGAAAATAAGAATGTGCCCAAAATGAAGTGCAACCAGGCAACTGTTTTGACATGGGGAGTGTAAGCATAAAACCATTGGAAAAGCTATGGAAATGATTTTGTTGCTTTG
Source organism: Burhinus oedicnemus (assembly GCA_008921705.1). Classification (NCBI taxonomy): domain Eukaryota; kingdom Metazoa; phylum Chordata; class Aves; order Charadriiformes; family Burhinidae; genus Burhinus; species Burhinus oedicnemus. The sequence goes on from VFFE01009207.1 coordinate 2,205,088, forward strand.
GAAACAGTCAAGAGGCAGTTTCCCAACAGACCTCCCAAAGAAAGAGACCCCAGCCATCAGCTTGATTTTTTCATCCTTTCCAAAGGCCAGGAAGACCTGGAAGATCATGCAGCTGCATCCTGCACACCTCAGGCTTGTGTAAACTGCAAGAACTTGGTTTCTGTCTAGATCACACTACTGGAAAGGCACTGGTCCTGGGTGGACCATGCTGGTCCTAGCTTCAAGCACAGACAAAGCTTGTAGTTGCCTGGAGCAGAAGACTAACCGGGGTGGCAAAATTACGGCTTAGTGGGAGAGACCCAGTGGGTTTCAAAAAATGTGCTGCTACAGAATATCAACTTCACCATGCAATACATTGCCCATATGCCTGGAGGTGGAGTGAGCTCCTCAACCATGGGTCACCACTGCCCCACTGGCTGTGCGGGAGAAAAGGGTGTTATTTGGGTGCAATGTATCCAACCTGCTCTTGTCATCTGTGCAAGGATGAAAGAAATTGTGATCAGCAGGTCGAGGGAAGTGATTCTGCCCCTCTACTCCACTCTCATGAGACCCCACCTGGAGTACTGTATCCAGCTCTGGAGCCCCCAGCATAAGAAGGACACGGACCTGTTGGAGCGTGTCCAGAGGAGGCCACAAAGATGATCAGAGGGCTGGAGCACCTCTGTTATGAGGACAGGCTGAGAGAGTTGAGGTTGTTCAGCCTGGAGAAGAGAAGGCTCCGGGGACACCTCCTAGCAGCCTTCCAGTATCTGAAAGGGGCCTACAAGAAAGCTGGGGAGGGACTTTTTACAAGGGCATGTAGCGATAGTACGAGGGGTAATGGCTTCAAACTGGAAGAGAGGAGATTTAGGTTAGATATTAAGAAGAAATTCTTGACTGTGAGGGTGGTGAGACCCTGGCCCAGGTTGCCCAGAGAAGCTGTGGCTGCCCCATCCCTGGAGGTGTTCAAGGCCAGATTGGACGGGGCTTGGAGCAATCTGGTCTAGTAGGAGGTGTCCTTGCCCATGGCAAGTGGGTTCAAACTAGGTGGTCTTTAAGGTCCCTTCCAACCTAGACCATTCTATCATTCTATCATTCTATAAATTGCTTGTCTCTCTCCATAGCCCAACGATGATTTAGACCTGAGGCACACCCAAAAAGTCAGGTGTCTCCAGGAAGGAGTTACCCTGGAAGATGCAGATGTTTAATAATACTTAGCATTTTAAAGGTTCCTCCTCTCTCTGCAGCTCCCCAAATTTGGCAATACTTACCTTCAGTAAGGTACTTGCCAAGGTTTTCCAGTCCCACTTACCCTGTTCTGCATTTCAGCATGACTCAAGTGAAGCCCAAACCTAGGGCAGGATATGTAGGGAACGGGATAACTACATTTTATACCTCTGTCACGCCAAGGAGTTTATTGGAAAAGCACTGAAATCTCTTTCTCTCTTGCCCACTCTAATAAAATAAACTTGGACCCAAGACTAGGTAAAAAATGTTTATAGCAGCAATTTTTAGGGTCTGATTTGGAAAAGAGCAGCTAACAGGAACTTCAGATGCTGAGCCCTGCTAACATCACCTTCAAGGAGGTGTCTAGCCAGATCCTCCCAAAATTTGGTCGCTTCTTTGGGTCCTAGAGGGAAACTATTAAATGAGTTTTAAAAACTATAGCCCAGTAACTAATTACTCTTGGAGATGTGTGCTTGGTAATAGTATTTCAACAGACCTCAACAGTAAATTGCAAGATAACAGGAAAAATGATGGCCCTTTAATTTCTGATCTAATCAAACAGCTTTTATTTACATGATCTACTAGTTAACTCCACCATATTGAAGCTGACAGACTGTCCAAGTTACTTTACCCCCTAATTACTGAGATGAAGCAAACACCTCTGTTGAATGATGTGTATTTTTTCATGTCACCATAAAAGAGACCCCCCTCCTTGTCATTTAATCAGACCCATGTCCTTTCTGTAAATAACATTTAATCATCTTAGCCAACCTCATTTTTATAATGGCCCCTTTCACAGGAGCTCAGAAAGATATTAATCCACAATCACACACACGCAAAAAAGCCTTCTTTCTCAAGATCAGAAGCTATTCATATTCTTTTATTTACTAGGAATTATTTTCAAGATCAGATTAAATGAATGAGTCACAGAAGAGTTTGGGGATTTTTTCCAAAGCCCATCCTTACATCCAGCCAACAGTTGATCTGATGGACTTGTACCTGCTGGCAATAACATCACTGACTTTGTAACATAACTGTAAATTAGTGGGGACCTACCAATCCTACGGTCAAGTGAGTTGCTAGTAGTTTCTCACGGCACTATTAAGGAGTTATTAAAGGGGAAAAAAATCATTGGGAAATGTAGAAATTCTTATAAACTCTTGTGTTACACGGTAAAAACTTCAGTCACATACTTTCTCCAAAATAGCTGTGTTTTGCTGTTGCATATCTTGACCCAAATGGAAAATCAAGAGTTAGCTATATTTAAAGCCTTGCCCTCCTCTCTAGCGGGGTTTGCCTCTGTACACCCAAAGGACAGTGCTGATTTGGGTAACAGAAATCATCCATCAGATGCTTTTTTTTTAGTTGTCAGAAAAGCAACCCATACCTTCTAATAAGGATATTACATTGGTTTAGTGGCGGATGGATCTGTTTTTATTTTTGTTTACAAATTTTACATGAAGTAGTGTGGAGAAGTACAAATATAATTGACTTTTTAAGAGCTTGATCGATTCATATAAACCCTTAGTATTATGAAACAAATAGACTAAGAACCAGTTAATGTTCTTTTATGGTTCTGAAATGTATTGCGGGTGAAACTGCATTTAAATAAGAATTTCCTCTCAAAATACTACTATTAGGTTGTGGCCATACAGCCAGAGTGAGATTGTTATAACATGAGCCGTGTGGCACAACGCTATTTGGTTTCATCCACAGGGAGAATAATCTTTGCTGCGACATACACATTGCAATAAAATGCATTTTTCTTTATGTGCTAACATGAAATGGAAAGCTATAATGAAAAAAAAACCAACATGAAAAGCCGTGAAGATCAGAGTGGGCATAGAAGCTATGTAAAGCTGATTTAAAAGATTAGGAGGGACAGAGAGCAGAAATGTTCCACAAATTCATGGAAGCATTAACAACAAAATCTGGAGACGAAAGAGAGTAGCTCTGTGTCTCAATGTTTGAAATGTAATTTCAAGGTCGGAGACCTCCAGAAGAGATTTTCCCTTGCAAGAGGGTTTTTCTACATTTCCCTTTTACCAGGACATCCAGAGATGCCGTTTCCAGAGCAAAGACAGATTAGAAGATGACTCAGATGAAAAATATATGTCAGGTAAATGTGAAATGCTCGGTGAGGAAACAAATGTCACACTCTGGAGGTTTCCTCTCAGACCAGAAGCCCTCAGAGGACTGTGCAAGAAGCGCAGGCTCTGGTTGCAGAAACGGTGCCTGAACCTTACAGGCATCCCTCCCCACCACTGGCCCACCAAATATCCCTTTCTGGAAAATCAGGTCACCGATCCAGAGTAAAAGCTAAAAAGGGAAATGGGAAGAGCCAAGTTATTAACTTCATATATATTCAGAGCTTGAAATAATTTCCCCTTGACATTTTTAAAGCGCTTATCCCAACTCGCGTTTGGCTGCATTTCTTAGATCAATATGACTAAGAAAACAAATTTCAGAGCCTCTTGACATCAGCACAGATTTCACCACCCAATTCAAGGGCTACAAAGCCAACCCTCACTCTGGAGCTCCAAAACACCGACGCTGCCAGTGTGTCCCACCAACTAGATGGGTTACTGAACCTCCCAAACATGCGGTGGGGCAGCCCCAGCCATTCAAAAGCACATCTTTTACTCTAGTTGCCTATAGCAAATGAGAAACAGACTGCGAGTCCATCAATTATGCTGTATATTGCCTTCTCTGGCACTTTGGGGCCTCTGAGTCTTTCCATAGGATTCATATTTCTCTTCCAGACTCCATGGTGGGATATGAATACACATTATGTAGCCAAACCTGCTCCAAAATAAGTCAAAAGGAAGCAAAGGGATGTTCTGAAGAATGTCAGGAACTGGTGGAAGATGCAAGGATGTAATGCAGAGACTCCATGGCTTCCAGGTCTTCTCTTAAATTATTAGGTTAGACTTGAACTCAAAGGATGTGTCCTCACTTAGCTGGTTCAAATACCAGGGAATTGAACCCCGCATGAATTTCCTCATTTCATTGAGAGTGTGTACCGCTGAAGAGAGCAGCCCAAACTGGGTAGCTTCTTGCTTTGTACAGCTGTAACGTGCAGAAGTTTCATTCTTAGATCCAGATTTGGATTTTGAAGACATCACGACATTAACTTTGGCTAAAAGCCGGAAAAGTGACTGAATGAAGAGAAGCAAGAGGCCCTTGTATCCTCTGCATATACGGTCCTGGGGGGATACCTCCATCAAAAGTGCTCAATTTGAAAACGAAGACAGAAGTTTTTCTCCCAGTTCCACCTTTGCAAGTACAGCTAGGTATCTGTATACAGCGCTGGGGACCTTTGTTCCCTGCCTGACAGCTACTCAGTAACCACACCAAAAAGGATGAAGCATGAGTAAGGAAGTGCCTTCTGCACTGAGAAGAGTGGGAGAAGGAGTTTGATTCAGCGGCAGCAGTTCCATTCTCAAAATAAGAGTCCCAAATCTGCTTTGCTGCCATAATAGGCTTGTGATGATGCAAGGCTGCAGAGTTTCTTCTATGACATTTCATTACAGCAGTATTAGGGTTTATAATTCTTATGTATTTCTCATCCCAAACAAGAGAGGGCACAGTCACCCATGTACATCTATAAACTCACGCATGGCTCCTGCAAACACCTCACCTCCCCAGAAATCACCCCTGTGTTGCTTTCCTGATCGTACCTCTCATGATAAGATCTACAAAGCTTCCAAAAGTTGTGCTGACATAGCAATAACCTGGAAATATCCCTTCGGAGGTGCCTATTGATTGTCGCTGTGGGTGGATTATATGAGGGATCTATCTTAATTACCAGAAACTATCTCCTTGGAATGGCCAGCAATGTAGCAAAAATGATGCACGAGGAGATCCATTACTCTCAGGGAAAGGTCAATCCAATAGGATGTATGTTTGCATTCAGGTCAAGTGATGGCTATTCCATCACCACGCTCCATTCTCACTGCCCTGTCAGCTCTGTAATGGCTTCACCTCTCCTCCGTGCCTCTCACCTCCCTCTCCCCGGTGCCAGACTGATAACACGAATTAGGGCAGTGGGAGGTAACAGGGCACAGCTGTATTATCGCAGATGATAAACAGTGTCAAAGACAATTACGGGAGCTGCAGAGAGAGGAGGGACCTTTCAAACCCATCCTTTGCTTTCTGTGCTGTGGGAGGAGAATACCTGGCCCATAATAAGAGCAGAAAAGGGGAGGTGGAAGGAGGAAGCGAGCTTTGTTGCCTCTTTCTCCATGAAGCACTTTGGGAGCATCTCTGGTCTGCTGGAAACCCAGCTCTGAAAAAGTCTCATGGAGCAGCCTGGAGTGGGAGGAACCTCGCAGACGATTTGAAAAGGAGCTGGGTGTTGATGGAGACACAAATATATCCACGATGGTCATAATTAACTCTGGCACCACATGGCAAAAAGATATTAATGCCTGGCAGAGGTGTTTGCCAGAGGTTTGCTGCTCCAGAAGGCAACCTAGGGCAAGAGCATGGGTAGGGAGCTGTGAAGAGTGCTCCAAAGCACCATCTCCTTCTCCCTTTCCACTGGGTACACAGGCACCCCAGGAGGGCTGGTCTCCTCCAACTGGTCTCCTCCACCAGTGCCTGCATGACCAGAAGTGAACACCCGCCTGTTTGCTCTGGTCTCGGACACGAAGGAAAGCTTTGTGCAACCACTGCACAATGTCCTGTAGTGTTGTGAATAATTCGGCTGCAGCCCGCAATCCCACCGATTGAGTTTACAAATTTACAAATTAATTAAGCTTATTATACATTAAATAAGCTTATAAATTGCCTGGATTTGGGTGGCTTTTTCTACAGAAAAGGCCCGTGCCTGTCACCAGATCTCACACCCATGGGTGCTTTTAAGTCCCTTCTAGCTAGAACCAAAATGGATTTGCCTGGAGAGCAATGACAGTACTTACCTGGGGGCTGCAAGTCTATCGGCCGCACCAAATCCAAACCGGAAAGACCAAAAAATACAGATTCAGTCATACGGAAACAGAACTAGGATTGACTAAATTTCCACATTTCTCAGAGCTAATCTAACATTTTAGGCAGGAGAGAAAAAGCCAGTGAGGTGAGCTAACCGTTGCCCTCCTGCAAAGCCACCTTTGGGTTCCTCCCTTGCTACCAAGCCAGGCACATCTTCAGAGTCGTTCTGCTTTATTTTTACCCTCCTTTCTCCACCTGTCATTGGTATTTCATGAAAAAAAACAACTCAGTCTGGTGTTCAAGGCCAAAAGGATGTTGCAAAACTCTGTCCTTCCCACCTCTGCTTCCCAACTTTTCCCATCACAGCCCTCCTGAACTTTTCGGTAACAAGCACAGAAATTCTTTCTAGGTAACTAGCGTGGGTATGCTGCAACACTCTTAATGATAGCCTCATCTGGAATTGCTTTATTAATATTTATTAAGTGATCGCTAGCTGCAGGTACATTCTTTAATAACTTATTTATAAAGCATGCTATAAAACACATTAAAAATACATTCTTTAACAGATAACGCCATAACAAGATGCTGTAAAGCAAACTATAAAACGTAAATGATGGCTGTACCTGAACTGAAAACACATGGGAGGTTTGGAAAAGGGGGGAGAGAGGAAGGGAAGTTGTACCCAACGTGCCTAAAAACGAGCAGTACCTTTTGGTGGAGCAGAGGATTCATTTGGATGACACTTAAAAGGATAAATACAGAGTGCTGGACCATTTTGACCCATGGCTATGGGCAAGCAGAGAGGAACATGCAGTTGCTGCAAAAATATTCCTCGGCAGGGTAGGAAAGGGGTCCTGCTGCTACTTGTGGGTGGTGGTGGGTCCCCCGTGGATCTCTGCAGCCCCCCAGCCCCAGCCCATCGCTCCCCGCAAGTCTGCTCCCTTTGCTTTTCAGGCACCCCTTTACCTTCACTTCTTCTTTCACTTCTTAACTCTCCTCCTCCTTCTCTTCCCCATTTCTCCCCCTTGTCCCTCTTGCCTTCCTGCACCTTTTTCCACCTTCTTTACAGGCTGTCAATGATACCATTAGAATATTCTCAGAGTATCAAGGATTTAATGCTTTTAAGCGTGGGATCCATGCCCTCAGCTCCCAGGGATCCTAGAGGAGGAGGATGGATAGCAGAGCCATCACCGCCCTTTCCGAATCCACTTGTGAGGCAGGTTTGGTCCTCGGTGCTCCCGTGCATCTTCAGTCTCCTCCACGCCTCCACACACAGCCAAGGAAAACAACACCAGCACGGTGCCAGCTTTCCTCCTAACTAATTCTTCTTTGATGTCCTCAATCTGGTGCAAGGAAATTACTTTCGGGGGGCTTTTTTATGCCTAGGAAAATCCAGCCCTCTATCAGGTTGGGATTTCCATCTGAGCTGAGCGCCGGTGGTTCCCATCAGAGCAAAAAGGGAAAAAAGCGCAAAATCAGCGTATCCAAGGGTCAGTTCACAGGAGATGGAAGCAGGCAAATCCTGCCCACCACAAGCAGTCCTGGCTCCAGCCCTTCGCTCCCTGCTTTCATACCCTTCCAGGGACATCTGCTGCCCATCACCTTGGTCTTACGAGGTACAGCGCTCCTTATGCTCCTGAATGTCCTACCGATAGCGAGAAAAGTCACAAAAAATCATTAGTAACCACGTTCAATTGTTAATTAATTTTTTTGGAGAAGGGGAAAAGTTGACGAGAATGGAAACACCCTTTTTTAGCTTGGTTTTGCAAAATATTTGTGAACAAGCTGATGTTTGTGTGTATATTCGTAAAACAGCTGCGAATTTGGAGGTATGTGCAAAGAGAAGTTGAAGAGATGGCAGGCGACATGCCCATCCCCAGCTCAGCCCAGATTTCCAGCTCTGAGAGGTTCTCAGGAGATCTAGAAGCTTAAAAATGGAGCCAGAAAATATTTGCTGAGAAATTTTTAAAAAAAAATGGAAAAGCACAATTTGGTCCCAGACAGAACCTGGAGCTGACCTGCCCAAGGTGTTATCTACCCCAAAATTTTCTTCTGCTATTTTCACCTGGGATCCTGAGGACTTTTCCATTTTTTGTGAAATCAGCCTCAATTCAGAACCACTCGGTCTCTTCATTTCCTCCTTGCGGGAGGGCTGAAACCTCTTTCCCAGCCTTTTCCCCTTCCCTCTCCCCCCTCCTCCCGCGGCAAGCTAAAATGGCAAGACTAATTTCATTTCTTTTCCTTTAGTTTGTCTATCTGTGACAACCCTTTTTATGCATTTAATTCATTCTCAATTTCTCATAATCAGGCGAAAGGTGTCCCCTAAGGTTAGGAGAGAGCTTGTCAAAAAGGCAGCGTAAATTTGCAGAGGTAATCACCAGTCTATCTCCTTTTCCCACTGCCCGTGGAACTATTAACTAATATCACTGTCTAATCTTTTTTGTACTTATTTATTTTGCAGCGAGAAACTAGTGTTATAAACACCCCTACTGTCAAAACTTGTCATCCTCATTACCTCAAGGCGGGCTCCATCTCCGTTATTCTAATTTCATAGTTTCTCGAATTTACAGCCGCTGGAAATTGAGTACAAAATCCATTATCATTTGTATATTTTAATTATGCAAATGAGGCAGCTCAGCTGCTCTGGCCGGGACCTGCAGGGATGCCTAACTTCAGTCTGGGTGATTACAATTTATCCAGTCGAGTCACTTTAATTGTAACAAGCTAATTACATTGTTCCATTTGGCTTTAACAAAAGAAAAGGAGACGGAAGACGCTTAATGGCAAAGGCCCGGCGTTACGCCACATCTCCCCGGCGAGCGCCCATGGGGACGAGGTGAGCTGCGGTCCCCCACGCCTGCGGAGGGGAGGGGGTGGTTTTGGGGAAGGGGATGTCCACCCTGGGAGGGATGGCAGGGGAAACTGGATGTCAGCCCAGGAGAAACGCGGGAAGAGATGTTAGCTGCTCTTGGCCATCGCCAGCTTGGCCGAGAGCAAACCATCCCCGGCAGCCCGGGGGTGCCAAGGGGGAGAGCGGCACCCTCCCCCTGCCTCCGTCACCCCTACCATCCCCGAGCACCTTCCGGTAGGGAACCTAACAGAGACACATCTCAGCCTCAGTTAAGGTCTCAAGGACTGTTGGTAAAGTCCCTAGGTATCAACTCGTTATCTCTGTTGTAAGAAATATTATCTGCATTTATAGGCATTTCATTCAGGTATTAAAAAAATCCCCAACCTTACCACCTCCAGCAGCCCAGATCAGCAATTACTTTCTCAGACCCACAATAAATGCTCAGTACCTAAATTAAATACCCAGGAGAGATGTAATATGGCTGCCCACACCTTCACGGAGGCTGTTAATAAATAATTACTTCTCTTGCACTGGCCATCTGAGGATCTCAAAACCTTTTGTAAGTATTAATGAATGAAGCCTCGGTGTGATAGAGCAGAGGCATATTCTCATCAGCTCTTTATAAATGGGGAATGAAGGTGCAGAGAGGCAAAGCGGCTGTAGGGATTTCAAGGGAAGAGCTGGATTTAGTCCAACCAAGTCATAGGCACTTGTTCAGTCAGACACCTCCTGCTCCTCAGTTATATCCTGTGACCCACAGCTTGAAGACCATCCTTTAGATGAGATCCCATCCCAAATCTGCACAGCTCTCCCAAGCAGGTTCCACAGTCTCCTGTGGTGACAGTGGCCATCAGTTTCCTCCAAGCCTCCTTCCCAAGGAGTGGAAGGATCTCATCAGCTCTTGAACATGGAGGGATATCTCAGCTCAGGGTTTGTCCGGGGTCTTGTATGAAGAAGGCATTGTGAAGGGACTGAGAGGAGAACCGAGTGCAGCTGAATGCCAATCCCTGTCTAGATGCTGGGGAGATCACTTGGTTTTTCACAACCCGGTGTTAGCTGGGTGGCCATATCAGAGAAAACCAACTTGAGGACAACCAATGGGCAAAAATCTGCATGCATGTGGGACCTGAAGTTCATTTATGAAAAACAATCTTGTTGGCTCAAAAGCACCCCAAGCAGAGAGCCAGCACGAGACCTCCGTCCATCTCAGCAGAGCCACTCCAACCTTGCAGTGTATCTGCTGGGTTGTCCGTGTGCCCTGGGTGATCTCCATGTCCTCCCTCCTGGTCCTCATGGCCACTGTGGATCAGGACTGCTGGCTCCAATGATGGGCACCACTGTGAGACCTCCAGCATCTCTGTTGAGCCGTGTAAAACAGTCATGCCTCTTCTTCTGATGTTAGCACCTACCTACCCTTGGAAAAACACCTCCCCTCTTCAAAATCTCTGCCTGACGACTGTGGGATTAACTGGAGAAGAGAATAATCATTCCTTGGCAGAGAAGAGATGAAAGAACCACATAGATCTTTTCCCTCTCTAGTTGCTAAGGATGTGCGTTATTACTGTTACTGTTATTTCCTTTGATACACAGCATTCAATTAATTTCCTTCGGCACACGTTTATGGCGCTCCAAGGAGCGTTCCAGGAGCTCTGCTTTTCCAGCACATCCAGTTCGCCAGCATCTTTTGTGCCCGTTCCGCTACTTTGGAGGGTGCGAGGGGGAGAGGAGAGGAAAGGGGGGTGAGCCCTGCCAAAGAAACACTTGCCCTTGGCCACGTGCACAGATGCTGAGGAGACGGAAGCCCGGGCACTGCTCGCGTTATTCCCAGGTGAGCGTTCGTGGGGTCCCGTTCAATAAAGCAGCAGTAACCACCATCTTGCTGCATTCCCTTGTCGGCCACCAAGCCATGGCAGGGAAAGGAAATTGAGCCCATTAAACACATGCACAGATGCCTCTGTGCCGTCGCCCTGCTCAGGAGGGGAGGAAGGAGCCTCTATTAATTTTTTTTTTCCTATTGTGCCTTTACCAAATGCAATCATTTAATCATTAAAAAGAGAAGAGGGGGGAGCATGATGAGGGGTGGCAGCAGCTACTGTAATATCCAGGCAGTGGGTCTCCAGGAGCAAAGCACAGAAACAGGCTGTCACTCCTGTAGGCTAGTGGGTGCTGGTGATGGCCACGCTCACCACGGCATGTTTGTGCCTCCCTCCCACTCCCCAAGGAGCTCCCCAACCTCCCTGCACCCTGGGGCTCCCTCCCTCCTCCAGTGTCCCGTATCTGGGGGGTGCTGCCAGGTCTCTGAGGTCCTTGCTCAGGGTTCAGCAGCTCTTTCAGGTGGATCTTCCCCACAACCTGGCTCTGCAGGAGCAACGTCGCCATGCCCTAGCCGGCTGATTTTGGTTAGGCAGCCTGGGCACCCCAGTGTTTTTAAGTATTGTGGCTCTAGCCCTGATGGACCATGCTATTGCCATGTGGCTGTGGCTCCACAGTCACAGTAATCCCAGCAACGGGCGTAGCAAGGTGCAGTGGGGACCTGCTGATGGTTCTCCTGGCAGCAAGGGTCTAAGGAAGAGCTGCCACCCCTCGACGTGCACCAGGGCTCCCGCAGCGCACTCCCACCATCGCACAGGCTTGCGAAGCCCAGGCTTGGCCAGGCTCTCTCAAGAGGTCAGGTTTCAGGTGACAATCCCAAATTGCTGTATCAGACCCTGTGCTCTGATACAGCACAAAGGGGTAAGTGCCAGCCTGGTGCACAGGTAAGAGCACAAGAACAGGCATTGCTGGGTTGGACCAAAGGCCTTGCGCAGAGTCCTGTCTCAAAATGTGGTCATAAAGACACGTCAAGAGAGAAGCATGCATACGTCCACCAAGGGCTCTCCTGCTCCTCAGTAATTTCCTGGGCCAGATGTAATTTCTCTGCCCTGTGTAGCACACCATGGAAGTCTCCCTCTCACTTTTCAGTCCCCTGTTGAGCCCTCGTAAAGCTTTAGCACCAGCTTATAATGCAACGTATGGCTTCTCACACACAGAAGACAACCAAGCGAACAGAAAGGCCAGAAAATACAAAGCACACAAGTCCAGGGAACCATGGGATGGCACCAAGCAATTAGCAGTATATACCATTTGTAGCCTTGTATCATTTGTAACATACACTTTCAACTCAAATAGGGATGAGACCCTTCCTACATTAAATCTTTAACCCAGGCCACCCGAGCAAGCCTGTATTGAAAGCACATATAAGCACAGGAATGAGGATAATACCGTATGTGTATTGTGTATTATGTACATCTACAGGTAATCATATAGGTTGAGCTTCTGTAAGTGCCAGCCAGGTGCTGAGTTTGGTACCCTTGGCACACAACAATGGAGAGCAAGCCTAAAGAAGAGCAAGAATTATCCTGCAAGCCACCATCCATTCTTTGATGAACAGTTGCAGGGGAAAAGCTGCAAGCATCTGCTCATCCTTGCATGCACTTTTCCTCCCCTTTCACTTTCCTAATTTTCTACAAAATCTTGAGGACCTTTGCCAACACAAACTAAAAAATTCCAAATCAATGTACTACAGTGTTCAAAAATTTTAAAAAAAAGATGGTACTTCTGGCATTTTTCCGCCCCCTCCAAGCAGACAGGTAGGGCATCTTCATGTCACACTGGATCTAGTGAGACGACAGGCACAATTGGTGCTGAATACATCAATGGACAGAGTTGCTGGTAGTCTTAAAAACCCCAACCATCCTTATGGATGATCATCTGTATAGCTGTGTGCCTGTACACTGCTCTCCAGCATCCAGATGAAACACTACCCCAGCATTTTACCGAGACCTCCATCAGATGTTAACACAATAACCTCTCCTATGGGTTTTTAATGTTTGCTATTTCATACAGTGCTACCATTGACATAGGAGGTACATTTAGCTATATATCTCTAATGGTATAGGAATAAAATGCCTGGAGAAATAAATAATAATAAGATCTTTTATAGCTTCTTATACTGGCAGATCTCAGATTAATTGAAATTATATGCCTTATGCCTGCTCCTCCTGAAGACGGAGATTAAAATGGGAAATGAACATTTGTAGCTACATAGATGACAATATAATGTGAGGTTTTTCTGACAGCCTAAGGTATTTGGGCATTGCTTTGTTTAGAATTGCAAGGCCTGAACCAAGCCCTGCCCTTGAAGATGAGTGAGGCTGTTGGGATTTACATGCCATTCACTTTCCATAAGACAAGGCCATAAACACCTATGTGACTTCTGAAAGTGAAATCTGCCCAAGTTTTACAATGTTCAGTAGAGGTGCTCCTAAGTCATCGAATCATAGAATGGTTTGGGTTGGAAGGGACCTTAAAGATCATCTAGTTCCAACACCCCTGCCATGGGCAAGAACACTTCCCACTAGACCAGGTTGCTCCAAGCCCCGTCCAACCTGGCCTTGAACACCTCCAGGGATGGGGCAGCCACAGCTTCCCTGGGCAACCTGGGCCAGTGCCTCATCACCCTCACAATCAAGAGTTTCTTCCTAATATTTAATCTAAATCTCCCCTCTTTTAGTTTAAAACCGTTCCCCCTTGTCCTATCACTCCATTCCCTGATCAAGAGTCCCTCCCCAGCTTTCCTGGAGGCCCCCTTTAGGTACTGGAAGGGACTATAAGGTCTCCCTGGAGCCTTCTCTTCTCCAGGCTGAACAACCCCAACTCTCTCAGCCTGTCCTCATAGCAGAGGTGCTCCAGCCCTTGGATCATCTCCGTGGCCTCCTCTGGACCCGCTCCAAGAGGTCCATGTCCTTCTTATGTTGGGGGCCCCAGAGCTGGAGGCAGCACTGCAGGTAGGGTCTCACCAGAGTGGAGCAGAGGGGAAGAATCCTGTCCCTCAACCTGCTGGCCATGCTGCTGGGGATGCAGCCCAGGATATGGGTGGCCTTTTGGGCTGTGAGAGCACATTGTCAGCTCATGTTCGGCTTCTCGTCAATCAACGCCCCCAAGTCATCCTCAGGGCTGCTCTCAGTCCATTCTCTGCCCAGCCTGGATTTGTGCTTGGTGCAGGTGCAGGGCCTTGCACTTGACCTTGTTGAACTTCATGAGGATTGCACTTTTATCCTAAAGTCTTTTTAGGATAAAGCAATTTAAATGCTTAAATTGTGTTACAGGCTAATAGGAACTGTGCTTCTAAATCCATTGGAGTGTTGTGATACAGGGATGTACCAAAGTGGAGGATCAACTTTTGGCCTTGCCAGAAGTGCCACCATGAGGATGGTTGATGAAAGGCCATCACCTTCTGCCACTGAGATACATGGGCTGCATGTAAACAAGGGAGGACACAAGAGATAAGGGTGGACAGGAGATACTAAATGGAAGTGAGATGGGACAGATTTGGGTCCCAGGTGGAGCAAGAAGAGTTTCTTTTAAGATCTAATACCAAAATAGCATCACTGGAAGGCAACCAATAATATTGGCACACTCATGGTGAATTTGAGTGACCGTTTCAGACACAAGAAAGACCTAGCCCAAAATTTCAGGAAAAACCCCAACATCTTTCATTTTTCAAGTGGAGTTAGAAAGCCTCAAATTATTTCTTTCAATTTTTATTTCAACTGCCTCCTTTTCATTTTAGAAGAGTATGCAAAGATGCAAAGCCAACACAAATTTTATTTTGACTCGAATATGAGGAAAAAGGGAAACATGCTCATTTGTGTAAACCTAAGACAACACTTGATTCGGCTTTTCAGCAGATAAGATGTCCACTTAGCTGGTATCATTTCACAAGCACCGTGTGTAGATTAAAGTGAGCAGAAACATGGAATGTATCTTCTGGCCCAGGCTTTTTTATTACTTTAGATAGTACAAGACACTGATCCCAATAAAGGCCTCTAGCTATGATTGCATAAAGCTTGTTAAAAACATCAGTGACACTTGTATCATGAATTACCAATTTTCTCCTTCAAAATTTCTGCCACTTTCCATGTTTAAATTTTCGTCTGTCAGGAAATAAGGTGATGGGAAAATAGTTTCCTGAACAATACTAACAAAAATGGTTCCCAGACTTTTGGGTTAATTTTTAAAATGTCACAATAACAGAGGTCGGAGACATACCCTTTTGCTTTTCATTTAGGTTCGGTAACAAGTTTGAGTCCTCCAGAATGAAAAGGGTACTTTGGGACAGCATTATTACAGCTATAATGAACTTTATGCATGCTGTATTCGTTTTATTATGTAGCCTTACAGTAAGCTATACTCATAAAATTTCATGACTCTTCTCTCTAATGTCCTCTCTATTAATTACTATTTGCATCAAAAAAAAATTGCTATGGTCAATAGTCTAAATTCCATCAACATTTAAAAAAAAAATAGATGCAAGAAAGTATTGAAAGCATGAAGAGAAACATTTTATTCTCAGAGATATTCTTCTGGCTAATTTAGCTCATGCAGATGAACCAAAGTACTGCAATAGCAGCTACACCTACCATATATTTTGCGCTATGGTCATGCTAATGTGCTTGAATATCAGCTCGATGGCTGATGTAAACATAGCATCATCCATGAATTCCAGCAGCCGCTGGTATGAACGTCGCACAGACAACAGGCACTTCACGTAATTAAACAGCCAAGTAGGCAAACCCAGACAAAAGAGCCATAAGTTGTCAACAGTCAGCTCGTAAGGCTATATATCATGGCTGATGTATAGCATGCTTGATGCTGTTGCCATCAGCAAGAAAAAAAAAAAGAAAAAAATTAAGTTGTATTTTTTTGCTGAAGATTTGGAGGTAGGGGGAGAGGGAGAGAGGCGCATTTAAACTTCTTCATTGTTGCTGATGATGATAACAAGGATAGATCATCGGTTACGAAATTGGCAGCCTTAATCTTTCTTCCCAGCCGCCTTTTTTATACCGCACCGTGGGATCTCCTCTCCAGGGGCTCGTACAGGATGGACTCGCAGGATTTACGCGCACCAGTTGGGATGTGCCGGGGAGCACAGGGTTCCCCAACGCTGAGTGACGGCAGTGATACCACCCATCCTCCTCTCCAAATTTTCGTCAGTCACGGAAAACAGGACAGGATTGCACCAGCCAATTTTTATTTAAATGAATGCCATTCCTGGGGAAAAAGAAAAACCCTGCAGAGTAGCATAAGGGCAGCAGAAACTCCTTGCAGCAGGCCCAAGCCCACCGTACAATAGATGGAGGGATGTAAATAATTGAAGAGAATAATTTTGTAATGCGCTGACCCCTGAGCGTTGCACATCAGTCATGCCGATACCGTCTCTCTCCAACCCAGCCCGCCCAGTCCTCTGCTTCGCTGTACGCACCGTTAATGACCTTTTATGAGAATTAACTGATACTAACGCATCAGCTACAGATCTACTGCATTTTTTAAAAGTTCATCTAGTTGTTTGCCAGCACAGATTAGTTTTGTAAAAACAGTTACCGTGATTTAAAACAGCTGGTTATGGAAATTGAGCTGCCGGGTTGCATTTTCCGCCCTGTTCACGCAAAGCATTAGCAGATTG
This sequence comes from Burhinus oedicnemus, assembly GCA_008921705.1. Lineage (NCBI taxonomy): Eukaryota > Metazoa > Chordata > Aves > Charadriiformes > Burhinidae > Burhinus > Burhinus oedicnemus. The sequence goes on from VFFE01009207.1 coordinate 2,221,581, forward strand.
TCAAAAAAAGAAGGGTGGGATCCTGTTAAACCTGTAAGAGGAGCTAATTACGGCAAGTCTGTTGGCAGGTTCTGAGCTGAGGAGACTCAAAGCCGGTGGGAAATGGGGGGGGGGGTGTTTAGTTTGGTTCGGTTTGTTGGATGCGAGTGGGTAGCTGAACCGAGAGGTGAACGGATGGGGAGGTAGATGGGTGAGCGGAGAAGTCTCCCAGTCCCTCCTGGGCGCCCCTTTCTCCATCAGCAACATTTGGGATGGGTTGCAGGGCAGAAGCACGGAGCAAAAAGATGCTCTCTGTCCCAAAGGCCACACAGTCAAGCTTGAAAATAAAACCATGAGGCCTAAAGACCTAAGTGAAAATAAAACAGAACAACCCCGCTCACACTCCAGCTTAGAAATTCAGATCACCGTAAATGGATGAGACATTTCCAGCATTTCTGTGTTCCCTGGTCATCCCAAAGGCTTTTCGCCTTCAAGATTTATTTATTTACACACAGGAATGTAAGTGACCACGTTAGCGACAGCAACATGGTAGATATTTCTACTGCGTGCTCCATGCCCGGGTCCCTGGGCTCTTTATAAGCATTAGCTAAATAGACATCACTACGTAATCGGTTTTGTACCGATTTTTCTGGTAGGGAAGCCAAGGCATTGATGGGTAAGTAATTTATCCAAGATCGCATTCGTGTGGGCAGCAGAATGAGGGTTTCTGCTTTGCAGCGAGAGGTCCCAGTGAGATGCAGATGTCCACCAGGACAGTTTCTGCAGGGGGGTTTCAAAGCCACAGTGTCATAACAGGGAAAGGGAAGCAAATAGCAGAAAACCAAGAGAATTTGTGCTTTTGGGAGGGAAATCATGATAGTGTCATCTGCTAAGGTACCTCCCTGCGCCACCCAGCCTCTGTCAGGGACTCAGAGGAGAGGGAAACCCAAGCTGCAGGAGCACCCATCCTTGCAGAGAGGTCTTCTGTCAAAATGAAGGGATGCTGAGACACATCCCAAGTTATGATCTCACACCCTTGTCCAGGGTGGTTTAACACTGACAGCAGATGGACAGAGTGGAAGACAAGCAGACAGATCCACCTAAAAGGCTTACCCTCCGGCTAACTGATTTATGTTACCTACTCTGAACCAGTAACACGTTCATTTCAGAGGACAAAATTCTGATGTAAGAAAGAGGCTGCCTTCGTCATGCCTATTAATATTAACCAAAATTGCTAGATTTATGAAGTATAAGGAGAACAAGAAGTTGCTGAAGTTACTTGCCTCTCAGGAACTGGGGGTTTGGCATGGCTTTCCACTCTTACTCTTTGTGGATCGGTCACAGCCTTCTCTTGGAGAAGACCATAGAAGGGGAATTATCTGGATGTTTCTCCTAAGAGTTGAGATCTCACAAATCATCACAGTACAGCTCAGAGAGGGGTCCCTGAACGGGCAATGGCCAAAAGGTGGTCACCTGTCCTGTGGGTCTAAGGATAGACACCCACTTTGGCAAAGCATTGGGAAAGAACATTGCAAGGTGGTGTACATGGGTTCCTGGAGGACACGGGGGAGTGGAGACATTTTTAAAGAAAAGCTCCTTATCAGACGACTGTCAGACAAACGTTGGTTTTGTTTCTCAACGTCCAACCGTATACCTTGGTTCAGTGTTCAGGGAGGGGGTGCAGCTGAGTGTGGCAGCACAGGCAGGCTGGAGACTGAGGAAGAAGGCAGAAAAAATGGAAATTACCACCTCTGAGATGTAAGAAGATGGAGAGCTTAATGCAGTCTAGGTGAAGGCACTGGAGAATCTCCATCCTGGATATAAAGTGGTAGAAAAGTAAAATAGATCTTTAATTTTATGGTTTAAAAAGTGCTTTAACCTCAGTAAGGTGACAAAACCAGAACAAAATTTGGAGGGAAGAATGGCCACAGATGTAGTGCTGTGATCTTAAATATAACTTGGGGTTTCTAAAGGTAGACGGTGTCACTTGTGTTTAGCATATTCCTTTGACAAGAGACCTAACTGTTAGAAAAGGAAATGAAATAGGTGTCACTTATTCTTGCTTCAGAGAGGGCTTAGTTGGATTAGTGAAGCTGGAGAAACTGGGGCTTAGAGAGAAAATTGTAAGGTGTTTACCTGTAGGGGAAATACGAGTCTCTAGTAACAGGAGAAGTGCTGGACTAGGGATAGTTTGTTAGTGGAGCTCCTCAGGGATGCATTTTTTTCAGTAGTCATATTTAAAATGTCTGTGAGTGACCTTGGCAGACATTTTCTAATGATGTTTTCTGAAAATGCAAAAGATGTCATTTTGGGGAGGACTGACATGCTCCGCAGGAGGAGCCGGGTGATCTTGAGAACTGAATTAGCAGAAACCAAGTGGCAGTGCTGACAGGCAAGTTAAAAAAAATTCCGGTATCTTCTGGGAATGGCTGAGAAGAAAAACCCGAGTGCATTCATGACTGATATGGTCATGAAAAATGCAAATGAGGTCTACAATGTAAGAAATCCCCAGGAAGTCCAGCAAGAGTCATTTGCAGCAGACAGTCCTGCTGTGGTGAGCATTGCAATGTCCAACCTTCCACCCTAGCCAAAGCCCCACCCAAAGCCGGGTGCCCGGACTCTCCTGATCACAGAGGGGATTTGCTGTGAGCAACACACTGATAAAAGGAGTATTCCGAGACAGTCAGTAGGGTAACAGCTCTGTTAGGAGAGAATCCAAATCACACGACCACGATGGGGAAAAGGGACAGCTTCTGTGATTGGGAAGCTTTCATGGTATTGTCTTGAGAGGGAAACACTAAACCAGTGAATCCCATGTATGAATATGTGGGAAATCACACCAGGTTTCCCTCTCCTGGCTCTTTGCAAACTCAGAGAATTTTGAATTGCCTCCATTCCAATAAAAAATAAATAAATAAATAAATAAAAATTTATGTATGAAAAAAAGGAAAAAAGAGGAAAAATACAAGAATATTTTCAACAGAGAGATAACAAGTCTATACTTTCTGAACCAGGACTGCAAACAGCCACAGGACATGATGTGCTCAGAAGCATCACGGAGGTGGGAAATGTTTGCAAAACTTAAGTCTTCATCTGGCCTAGACTTCAGATGTGTTGCCATCCAGGGAAAAATAAGTGTGGCATTGGTGAAATCCTCTATGTGGTTTGAGTTTCCTTCTGTTTAAGAAATGAACTTGGAAGGTTTAAGACAACGGAGGATCTCCCCAAAGGTCAGAGCTCTTAACAAATTATTCATCTGCCTACCATTTCTCTGAGAAAGTAGATGTTCTTCAGCAAACACTATTCCCCCTTAACGGCAAATCTGGGCTTATACCAGCAGCCCTCCAAACTCGAAGCAATTGTCAGGACAGCAGTGTGACCAAGCTGAACAAGAAGGCTTGTCCCATCCGAATCAAATCGGCTCAATCTTTTTTCCCACTTTCTTGACTTTCATCCTAAAACCTGAGTTGGTGAGAAGCCCAGATCAATACTGAAGTGAGTAGAAAGCCACTGGCAAATTCTTGATGGCTGGAAATCTTTCAAGAGCTTTTTGATGGCTGGAAATCTTTCAAGAGCTTTTTGTTTGCTTGAAGCTTCATCTGAGGCACAAAGCAACACACACCACGTTTCTCCTTTCTTTGTCTGTTTTTTTAATATAGTGAAAGTGTCCCCGTTTGGGGCATGGGATAATGCAAAACATCTCTGATACACTGAACCTAAGTGTCAAAGAGAGAAAAGTTTCCCCTAGTTCTGGCTATGTTTCATATGAAATGTTGCATACTAATCATAATTTATCATCATCTTCATATATTCTTATATAAGTAATACAAATCACCACAGTCAATTAATCAATCTGTAATTAGGAACTGACACGAACATTTACTACCATCAGGCATAATTTATATGATTACAGATGATTAAATAAAATGTAATTGAGTGAACAGGCAATTTGTTAAGCACATGTAAATTCAGCCATACCACCTCAGGCTGTGATCTTGTCAGATCTCAATAGCTAAACAGGGTCAGGATGGGTCAGTGTTTCGATGAAGAAACCCCAAGGGAGAAACCCAGGTGCTGCAGGAAGGGGTGATGGTTAATAGGTAGCGCTCTCCTTGCTGAGATGGCGTTGGAAGCGTAGTGTCTCTAGCACGTTATTGGCGAGATGGACGTAAGCTATTAAAAGTGCTGCCTGAGCAGTTCTTGAGAGAGGTGGGAATTTGTCTCCTGGACTTGGGTTAATTTAATTTCAAGTAGAGCATGCATCTGGCCAGTCACTGGGAGGAGACAGTAAACCATGGCACCCTGACACTTGCTGCTCTTCAGCAGCACCAGGAGACATGTCACTTTGGTGATTTAGTCTGCCTAACTCAGATATCTCCATCTTCATTATTTAGGGAAGGGGAAGTCCTCTTAAAATAAGCACATAAATTCCTCTTCTGCCTAGTGGAGAGGGGCAGGTGCTCTTGAAAGCCAACCAAGACAGAATCTGTCTGCCTAGCTTGGGTGCTCAATCTCCTGCAAAGTCCTCTATGTCCCTCCATTGACCGGATGGAGAAGCTGGTCACATACATCAGGACAACTGCTTCATCAAAACATGGGCATTGATTGGATCTCGGTCCCAGATGTTTCTGCAGATCCTTGAGGCAGAACAAAGACTACAAGCCAGCCAAGGGCTGCCAGGCCCAAGAAAAAGGAAATGTGAGTTTGTTCTCAGCGCTGCATCCAAAAACAGCTGACATCAGTAGACCATCCCATAGGAACTGCTAAAAGCAACACTGGGAAAGTGCTTTTCTTTTATTCTTTCATTTTTTTTATAGCATCAGGACCAAATCCAACTAAGTGAATGATTTCTTGAAAAGTTCAGCGTGTTTCCAAATTGGTTTTGGTCACACAGCCAGAGAAATGCAAGAGGTTTTCTTTAATTATTGCACAAAAATAAACTTGAATTATTAGGATCAATTCCATTTCTGGAGTCTTAAACAAGAATATTTTTGCTTCCTCTATTTTTAGTTTCCGCATGGCTTATGCCAAGACATTTCATTTAAAATAATTAAAACCATTTGTTTTAATACAGTGCAGCAGTTTCTGCAGTGTTTTGCCTGTTTATTTTTTGTGTGTTTTCCTCCGGTCCAGCGTCACTCCCGGTGAGAACTGGAGCAGACATCTGACAGATCTGAATGCAATCACTCTGCTTTCCCTTCGTGGAAGGCAAGCAGACAGGCCGACTGGAGCTAAACCAAAATGATCTTTGATTATTAAATGGATACTTATGTAGATGGATAACCAGATGCGTTTGACAGCGGATGTGAAAAGCGTGGGGGTTACCTTAGGATTAGAGCAGAAAGTAACACAAGCTTTCTTCCCTGAAACAATTAGTGAAATCACTTTCTGGACATTAAAGAGCCCTGCATGTGCGACATTATACATTGGGCCTGCACGACCAATTTGGGTCAGTATGATGTTTAAACTCTTAAGTGGTACCACTAATCTCCATTAATCTGACTTCAAAGATGAGACATAATGCTCAGTACAAGAGACTAAGAGTTGTTAATGCATGTTCCTCAGCTGGAGCACTAATACATGACTCCTGCAGAAAGAAGAGGATCTTCCAGGCTTGGGACCGAGGGTTAAAAATAAACATCTATTTAGGGATCTTCCCAGAACTGCTCTATTCTTTGAGTTCTTTCCACCCAGTCGTGACCTTTGCCACTGCGGGCGCAAGGATGGCCATGAGGATGTCCTTTCATTTGGGTTATTGTGTTCTTCCCCCAAAAAATGCCTAAGATATTGTCACTTCCTTGTGCAGCCTACGTGATGAACTGCTGACCTCAGCTAATGAGGAGGAGTTAGGGCAGCAAGTCATGGATTTACCCCAAAGTACGTGGGATGGAGAAAACAAGGTTGGTCATCAACCCCATGACTAGCAGTCAGGAAGGACCGCAGAACCCGATGAAATTATGCTGGTCTAAAGCACCTAACTGAGAGGAAAACCTCTGTGGGTTGATATCATGCTAGAAACACAGCTTTGAAGTTTCTCCCCTTTTTGTTGTTCCAATGCAATCCGTAGTTTTACACTGGATCTCAGAAGCGAGTGTAAAGAGTCACCACTCTGGCTGAGTAGGGTTACTCCATGTGCTCCTCATGTCCCCAGGAAAATGTTTGGGTTTACATTCTTGGGAGAAAAGCAGCATTTTTCTTAAAAATATCAAAATTCTGCCTTTCTTGAATTCACAGAATCACAGGGGTTGGAAGGGACCTCTGGAGACCATCTAGTCCAACCCCCCTGCCAGAGCAGGGTCACCTACAGCAGGTTGCACAGGATGGTGTCCAGGCAGGTTTGGAATGTCTCCAGAGTCGGAGACTCCACCAACTCTCTGGGCAGCCTGTTCCAGTGCTCTGCAACCCTCAAAGTAACGAAGTTCCTCCTCATGTTGAGATGGAACTTCCTATGTTCAAGTTTGTGCCTGGTACCTCTTGTCCTGTCACTGGGCACCACTGAAAAAAATTCCACAGGTTTTGAAATAGATTCAGTTCTCCTTGCATTTTTCCAATATTTGTTACAGAAATATTTCCCAAAGCAATTCATTGAAATTTATCAAAATGGGGGAGAAAGAGCCTCTGTTTTTATTATAAGACAAATGATACCTTTCTCAATTAAAGTAACTTTGATTAAAAAATAGTAGTTACATGTGGTTTACAAAACGGAAGTAATAGCTATGTTTTTAACCTCAAACTTTCTGTCTGAATTATTTTGAGCAGCTTTACTTTAAGATACACCTGGGAGAAAAGGTCCTAACTGTGTTGCCAAACCAAAAGCCTTATTCTATAAATGCTGGGAGATCTTTTCAAGAAAGGTGTAATCACCCAAGTGCCAAGCTGTAAAACTCAAGCGAAAGCTCAATGGTACTTAATCTGTGCCTTGCTGGGACAGAGTTGTCTGAAAATCAAGAAAATATTGAAAAATACCCAACTTATATTCTGATGTAAAAAATCTCTGATTTCAAAACTTTAACCGGAGTAGCCTCCCCCCGATCGTGTGCCAGGCAACCAGCACAAGCTCCCAGTCTGAGCCTGGCCATGGCTCTCCTCATATCAATGACAGCTTTGCCTTTGACTTTCTTCTAGAGGATGTCTCCCGTCCTCCTGCCTATTGTGCTCCTCATCTGAACATTGGCAGACTGTTAAGTAAGATTTCATAAAATTGCTGAAATTCTCGCTTGTCCCCAAGGAGTCCACCGCGGGAGACAGCCACAGTGAAAAAGTTCCTAGGATCCACGAATAAACAATCTTGTTATTCTCTGCCTTCCTCGGAGATTTTTATGTCTGCTGCTGAAATGGCTTGAGTGCTGCAAGCTAATTATAAAATTATTTAGTTAATAAAGGCAGGTAGGAAAGTTTCTAATTATCCCTATGATAAAACTCTCCTGCAGCTGTAGGATTTGTCTTACCCTGCAGCAAGGTGGGACCCATCTCATGTAGCTCAGGATGTGTGGGATCAGCCCAGTGGGTGGGATTCGGTTCCACATGCAGATATGTGGGGCTCCATCCAGCTGCTTCAACACAAGTGTCCAGCTACATGAGAGGGGACCCTGACCATCTCACCTGGCTTTAGCTCTTGCTAAAGGACACTGCTCACTCACAAACCTCTCGTGATACCCCAGGTGGTCCTGGACATCTCACATGGCAGTAGACATGTATGTTTTGGCAACTGGATCGATTGTTGGTACCACCTCAATCTCCATCAGCTCTGCTGGGAGCTGGGATCCCAAAGCACATGCAGACACCTATGTGTCTCCAGCCCCAAGAGCAAGACACCTCTCCACCTATGTGCATCATCTGAACACTGCGTATAGGCAATGAAGATAACACGTACATCAACCATGGCTCACATTACCTGTCTTGGATACATCACCGCAAAAAAGTCCCTCAACATGGATGTAACCCAGACACCTCAGGGTTGATTCAGCTGTCCAGAAGGCATGTGTGGTGCTAGATAGACACCCTAGGATGCGAGCAGCATCCATGTGGGATGAACAATCTGACATGGGTCACCAGGGTAGCTGATAGGTGAAGGAGCACACTCTGGAGGGGTTCAAATGATAACATTTGGCCCCTTGTTGAAGGCAGCCTTATAAATTTTAGGTAGTCCCATTAGAGGGGTCCCATCATTAAATCAGCAGCAAAGCTTCCACTGCCTTCAGCCCAGCCAGGACTTCACACCATAACTATTTCCTATTGGTTATGAAGAGAAAGGGAGCACAGGTCTTGCTGAAGTAAGATCACATGAAGAGTGTCTTCCACACCTTCCCCAGGGAATTTTGCTTTCCCCTTGCATTTCCTACTGGGAATCTCATTTTTTGATCTACTTTTGATCTACGAATGTGACCTCCCCAGCGGAGGGCAGGCTGCCTGGGTTTGACAAATGCTGTCAAATGACAGAGTGTCAAAGCATAAAAAAAGATGTTGGCTGAAGTTTTACACGGAGTTTTACAAGGTAGTAACGTAGACTATAAGCTGGTGCATTTAGGCGTCTGGGTGGGGAAACGCATGAAAAATTCATGAGAGGTTTGTGTAAGAAATGCAGTTCAGTGGTGTTTCATATTCGTTATTCTTTTTTTTTTTTTTTCCAATGAAATTATCCTAAGGAATTTTTTTTTGGAGCTGAAGAGAAAGCACATGCTCAGTAAGTGAGTTCAGCCGCGGATTTCAGGGTCCTTAAGCACTCATTGACACAAGAGGCGACGACAGCTCTGCAGGAACCTTTATGGGTCTCTCAGGGTTGTTGGTTTTTTAAGCCTGTGTATTATGGATTTCCACAACAGGTGTTAACAGCTCAAGGCATCTTAATGCCTATTGGATTAAATAATGCACATTTTTAAAATTGCATGAAGTCTCTCCCACTGGGGAAACGCTATCCTTTCCGCCTTTATTTTTTAAATGAAAATAAAGCATGTATTACAAAAATTACCAAAGAAATGGCTAAAATCCATCCCCAAAGCAACACAGAAGCTGGGCTGAAATTCCACGTTTAGCTCACTCCTTTACCCAAGTCCTGAGGCTCCTGGGGCAGAACAGGTATGACCATGTTCACGGCCAGGAAAGGTCAGGAGGGGTTATAGAGAATGGGACATTGGGACAAAAGCACTGGTTAAACTGGTTAAAGGGTCTTTCATGCTCTTGCACCAATTCAGTCAGCGTACACCAGCTGGAATTCTGAGCCAGAGCTTTGCTGGAAAGAAAACATGAGTGAATGAGCCCATTACTAGGAGTAGCATCTCCTGGAGGGTCCATCCAGCCTCAGTGGGGGACAGCCACAGGACGCAGACGTATCCTAACTGGGCACGATTGTCTTCAGTTGATCTTCCAGGGACTATGGAGCCCCCACTAAGGCAGAGATGTCCACACTGGTGCACACGTGTGGTCAGTCAGGCCTAGTGACACGTGGCCGGTGCAGCAGAGCAGAAGGTCTGGATCTGGCCATGCTCGCCATGGGCAAGAGCAGAGCCCAGCCCTGAACTTCTTCTCCTGGGAGTTAACGCTCTCCTTGGACAGCCGTTTTGGGGAGCTCTTCTGCAAAAAGCAGGGGGTGCTTTGTTCAAAGTTTGGCTGTCATTAACCATGGCTCTAAAAGCGTTTATTAATGCCCCGTTGATAGCTAACAGTGAAGCACTGCTGCCCCGCCCCCTCCTTTTGCGATATGCAAACAGTGGTGATTAAGCACCAGATTAAACATCTTCATGAATATTTAAAAGGCTGGTTTTGAAAGTTTCCTGTCCTTTTACACTAATAGCCCCATTAAAACCTGTTTACAAGCCAGTCATGAGAGTAACTGTGTGCACTTAAAACACGAGAGAGTTCCCCTAGAGGAGCGCTTTAACCACGTGAGAATGGCAGCTGATCAATAGGGATGTTAAAGTAAGACTGTCTGCCTAAACCCAATGGAAACAACCCTTACAATATAGATATAAAGAGCTGGCAAGCGCCCAACTGGTTAATTAGGGAGGCAAAACGGTAATAATAATAACAACAATAATACTTGCTTGAAGGTCCAGCTGTTCTGGTCCTGGGTGTTTGGCTGCCACGGGACTTCTCAGAAGCTGCCTTAAAGATGTTAACAGCAGCCAGGAAAAGGCCAGCGAAAGTTTTAAACTTAACAGCTTGGTGTTTCCTGCGTCTTCTTGCGTTTTACACACCAGCCCCTGACTGCACACAGCCAGAGCCTACAACGGGGATGCAGATACCATACGATAGCTGTTAATAATTCATGCAACCTACATGTTATGCAGAAGTACGACAGAATAAACTCAAGTCCTGCAGATATAGGGTGTACGCCCATAATTGAAGAGGTGGGCGTATTCAGCCAGTGCTGTAAACCCAAAATTTAAATCTACGGCGCTGAACCTTCTTACATGGACATTGCTCTTGGCCCACTCTCCGTTACTCACCGTACGTGGTGCCGCAATCGCTTCATTGCCTTGTTCCGAGTTACGGGGCCGTGAAGCAGCGGGGCAGCTTTGTGAAGGTGTTTGAGTTCAGCACAGGAGGTAGGTGCTTAAATACCGTGACAAACCTGGGCTTTCGCGTTTGTTCTGGTGCTACCGCCAACGCTGGAAAGAAATCTATTGACATCAGTGGGCTTTGGATTAGGCTCCTGCTGTGTTATTAAGTGAATTATTAATTATTAATAATAACATAACAGAAATCACATGTTGCTTTATTCAACCATTCAATTTTGCCCTATGTGGGGGGTTTTTGAAAATACAGTCGCCGGGTTTAAATACAAGTGTGGATTGATTGTTCAGCCTCCTTACTCATTGCCAAGGAGAGAGTATGCTTACATATGGGTGTCCAGTTTTAAATGAATATTGATTGACTGAAATTCATGCCGTCTGCTTCAGTTTAACTGTTTGGCAAAACTAGAGATGTCAATAAAACTGGATTGAATTTTGAACGGCATTAAAACTTTCTGGAGCCAAGGTAATCATGATGGAAAAAAAGTAATAAACGGCTGGAGACCTTGCAAGCATGGGGCTTTTCCTACTGCTGTGAAGCCCTCTGGGGTTAGGGGTGTTTAGACCCAACGTTAAAAGACCAGTAGAGCTGCTAATGGTCTTTCTGTCCCTTTGGCTGCAGCAAATATACAGGCAAAGTAGATGCTGTAACTCATACCTTCCTAAAACTTGGCCAAAAGGATGTCTTTATAATGTTTCTTCAGGTTTGGGAAAGCATCGCCCCTTCAAGCGAGAGGCGGCTGGCTGCACCTCCACAAGATCTTCTCTGAGGTTGCCCCCATGGGACTGGCACTCGCCCATCCTGGCTCCCCAAGGAGGATGCATATCTACCTTACCTGCAGGAGACGCGGCACTTGGCAGAGTGGGGAGCAGAGAGCGTGGAGAGAGCAGGGCGGTCTCACCATGTAGTATTTTGGGTTTAATTCCTGGGACGGGAATTCATGGGGTAAGAGCACAGTGCATTGTCCAGCTGTCTGCACCCTCACCACATCCCAGTGCCCCAGCAAATTTTCTGCTTATTTATGGTCATTATTATTTACATACCCACTTGTTAGTGCACTTCAGGCGACTGAAGGGCAGTGGAATCAAGGCACTGATGTCCCCAAATTGTTATCTTATTTCTAAATGGTTCCCTTGAGGATTTGTCCTACAGATGAATCCACATCCCCCAAATTTAGCCATGTGAAGGTCAAGCTGCCTAATCCAGCAGCTGTCCAGACACCAGAGGTGCCTCCTCCTGCCCTACAATGATGAATTAATGGCACTCAGGTTTCCTCTGGGAAGAACTTGAGCAATTAATACCAAGAGAGATAAATCCACTTGTGTGGCTTACACAGGACCGCACGTAACAGCTGGTAGCAAAGCCAGGAGTTGAACAGGACTGCCTTCAGGTTTGGTGTGTGCCCCAACCCTGGCCAAGGACTTCAACCGTCCACCCCAGTTTCGGGTTGAAACTGTGAAAAGAGGCAACTCCCCAGTAGCCCAGCAAGGCCAAGCTCAAAGGACGGTGCTCGGCTGTACAAAAAGCAGCAGGACTGCAGATGGCTTGAAGGTACCTCTTCAAAAACCCCTCTCACATCTTCTCTGCAGTGGCTTTTTCCTGGGAATCGAACCATGACTTAATAAAATAACACCAGGAAAGCCAGTCCGTACTATCTTTGTACTTCTACGGCTGCAGAGCTGTCAAAACTAGTATCCGTGTTTATTACCTACCAATTAATTAACAATCATGAATGAAAGCAGATGGGAAATGCTTTAATTTCTGGGCCAAACTAATCTGTAATGGTACTCCTTTGAAATTAGTTATGTGTTTGCTTGATTTCTAAACATCTAGCATTGCTGTGAAATAAAAGGCCTTATTTAAGGTACGTAACGTAGGGACTTACTCCCTCACACGGATAAGTTAGGGACAAATCCTTGTCATTTTTTCCTGACGTCAAAAGCAGCTGAAGATATTTTTAAGCCCCTTCTCTACACTTCTCCACTGTGATGAGGAACACTCAGCTTGTGGAGGTAGAAAATTCTGTTCGCCCTCGAGCGTTTCACTATTTGAGGTCGGAAGGTGACCCTGCAGACAGATGCATTATCACAAATAAAGGGAAGCTAAACCATGGTGGAAGAGCTGGAATAGGAGACAGGGGGTGAGGAAAGGAAAGGCTGGAATTAAACTGATGCTGTCACTGGTGAAAACTCACTGCCCCTCAAAACTGCTATTACACCACTGAAGTCACGGGTTCTGGAAATACCTAAATGATAATCATTGGGATGGCAGCAACAAAAGAACCAGCAAGGTGGAAGTAGAGGTGATTAGGGAAGGTGATGGCAAGGTAGAAGCCATGAGCTTGCCTAGGTGAGTGGTCCTAACTGCAGGTGGGAGGTGGTGGGAGCTTCAGGCAGAAGGAAGAGCTGCGGGGCTGAGAAAGGTTTGGACCTGGAGGCACAGGGGCTATTTCAGGGGCAGTAGTGAGGAACTGAGGGACAGAGGTGGTTCTGAGAAAGGGTTGAAGTCTTTGAGCTCCAGGTTATGGAATATGAGTTTTTGAAGAAGGAAGACGGGTGCAAGAGGACAGAGGTTGGAGGCGACAGGCATTCCCACCGGACATTCACCCAGGCAATTTTAACCAGGACCATAATTTGGGGGTACTCGAGTTGAGAATCATTGCAGCTCCTACCCCATCACATCCCCTGTTTTGCTTCTTGAAAGACCTCATCTCATCGCTGGTTAGAGGGCTGTGAGGCAGGGGCTGTCCTGGATCTGTAGCACGTGTATGGGGAAATCCTTGAAAATAAATCTGAATCGATAGACAGAAGGAGAGTGGGGGAAAAAATCTTCCTGCTGCCATTTACACACTTACCTATCAAAAGCCAACCCTGTTGGCTTTTCTCTTCTGGTCTGAAGAGAAGCTAATACTGTTGGTAGGCAGAAAAATGTGGGAACTTTTTGTTTGTACTCAGTATTAACACGGATAAGTAGATGGTCTCAGCCCTTGGCAGCAGAGAGCGGAGCTTTGTTCTTCTTTTCCCTAGCAATCAATGTAAGAGGGTAGGAGCACCATGTCTGAATTATCATGAGCAAAAATCCTTCTCACTCCGGGCTCCTCAAGAGTGTCCATTATGGGGGGGAAAAAAAAAAATTGTTGAAAATATAGGAAGAGGTAAATATAGGGATGTCACAGTGAAAGACCTCAAAGGCACACACTGGCTCCTGAGGGATCAGAAACAGGATCTGCCCGAGAGTGATACTGGGTAGACATGGTAGGATTGTACCTCTAACACCGATACTAATAATAAATGAAACAACAGCAGGAAGTTGGCTAGTAAGAGTAATAGTAGTGATACCATGACTTTAAAGCAATCTTCGTTTGTGTCAAATTCAGTAATTCCGAGTGCTTTGAAAGAACCATTTTTTGTGATACTGAAAGCAAATCAGTGGCTGGACGAGGTAAATGAAGTCTGTGTGATACCCAAAGGGCAGGGCAGGTACTTGCTTGGGTTACAGTTAATAATGTGGTATTGAAATTGTATCTGTCAAATTGTTCCATATATAATCAAAACATATGTTTTATCACTGATAGGATATTCCTGGACCTGCCTGAAGCAGAGGGGCAGGCTAGCATGCGACAAAACTCTCCTCTTTTAACCAAAAATTCAAGATGAGTTGGGTACATTTTCTAACAGATATAGGTGCCACAAAATATGCTGCCTCCTGCTTTGAAAATCTTCTGCGTCCATTATGAAGATCGACTCTGATGGGTAGGCGCTAGGTGCCTAAACTTGACAAACAAGTTGGTAGGAGCATTTTCCTTTAAATGCTTCCAAATTTATGAAAGGATCCGATCAGAAGGTGGATTGAACTCGTGGCCACAAACGTGAAATTGGATTGTTCCAAGAGGTAAGTGCATAGGATCCACTCCCTCGGCTGAGTTAATGGTAGAGACCAGAGATAGTTGTTATTGACTTGCTGTCAGTGTCACAGGGGCTTTTGGCTGGGTTTTGACTAATAAGTAGCTGATTTTATGAAACGGTCTGTGCTCAGCACACTATAGGTGTGTGTGTGACCGGGAAGTATCACACTGTTGGACATCTGAAATGAGGTGAGGCATCCCACCCTGCGGCTGGGACACTGCAAAGTCAGTTCAGCAAACATCCTTGCTCCATGACCCAGAAACTCTTGGTTGCCTGCTGGAGACATGTGGCCTCCGAACCATCCTGAGATCTGGCACTGAACTGCCCGTGATACTGAGCATGGTGATAATTTCTCCATTGAAGAGAATGGATGGATGGACGGATGGATGGATGGATGGATGGGCAGACGAATGGATGGACAGATAGGTGCAATGAGTGACACCCACTGGGTTTCATGACTCTTTCTTTAATGTAGATCTTCTCACTATGATATATGCATTTTTAAACCGATCTATAATATTCCCCAGAATGGCTTTTAGAAATAAAAAGTCCCATTCATTTCAGTGAGTGCTGGACCAGGCTCTGTATTAATTAAGCCAGTAGCTCCCAGTTGGCTCCTGCAAATCACTGGGACCACAGGACCACGACAGCCAGTCCAAAGCTGTCCACAGGCTAATAATTAGCACCTCTTTCACAGCATCTTTGTGGTACATGACAGTAAAATTTGGATGACAAGGAGGAAAGACCGGCAGCGATCCACTGTCCCAATGAGTCTGGAAATGTCTGAATCAAATCATGGAGTTACTACATGCTTTCTAAGTTCCTGGGAATCTTATTTTATGCAGCTTTTCAATGATGTTTTTACCTACGATGGATCTATTATTATTATTATTATTGTTGTTGTTGTTGTTATTATTATTATTATTATTATTATTTTCAACTGCACTAGGAAGAAGTGAGGGTGAAAGCTAAGATATGAGAGAGCTTTTAACTCAACTACATTTTATAAAGTCTCTCTGAGATGCTGGCAGATGAACGGTAATCCCTAAACACATTCACACTCACACACCCTTTCCAGGTGCATAAATTGAGGCTTGAAGAAGAGGTTGTATTTTTCCAACTTAGGCCGAGAAATCCCAATCCAAAATAGATTGATTTTCAGAAATGCCCAGTCTGGACATATGAGCAGCAAACCAGATTGCTCACAGGGCACTCTTATTTGGGAGCTTGTCTTTAAAATGTTGGTCTATAAATGGCTCTCTACAAGGACATGCAGTAATTCATTGAACTAAAGAGTAAAATTCCAGGATTCCGGGTGTCCTCTGGCACGATCATAACACTATACCTCACCCAACAAATACGGTTATTTGAGGAATTATTTCAGCGATTCAGTTATTTCAGTAATTCCGTTATTTCGGACCAAAACAGAGAACTCCAGGCTTGAAAAATCAGCAGATTCCTTCGCCATAATTTGATCCAATGCCCAAAATTGTTTCCATTTGATTGGTCTGTTGGCTCCTGGCATGATAGCTTGGGATTTTTTGCCCAAATACCTGCCTGGAGCAGACTGGTCTGACCTAAGGAATGTGACCTCAGATGTCCCAAAAGCCGCTCACGATATTGGTTAAGAAAAGCAACGTAGGGATCTTTAACCCTCGAGTCTTACAGCCACTGATTTCAGAAGGAAAAATGAATTTCCTCTATTTTTAAAAAGACCGGGTGCCTGGTGCAGTTACCTTGCATGCTGAAAAACAAATTAAACTGCTTGAATCAGCTTTTTAGGAGGAGAGAATTGAAATTTTCCCTCGCTGCTCCAGTCCCTCTCCTTAATTCACCAGGTACCATTAAAAGGAGAGGACCGGTATCGCGATAATACTGCAATATCGCTTGAAAAATCACACCTACAAGCTTTATAAAACCCGGGAAACTTCCTCAGGCAGAAGAAGGGGCTTCACGCGTTGAACGACAGCCTCGCTTTTGTAAATCTGTCCTAGATTGCTGGACCCCGAGCGGCCGGGAATTTCGGATTTATCATCCCATTTCAGCTCTGAAGGTGCAGCGTTAACCCGCCTCCCAACCGGCTGATCCTGCTGGTTCTTCAGCTCCCAGTTTCACTTGAACTTTGATGGGAGTCTCAGGTGCACGGAGCCTTTAATGGATTAAACAAATAGAGCAAAGACATATAGAGTATACATCCATAGCGTGTGCGTCCGTGAGTCTACATACACACGTACATGGATTTAAACACGTGGAGGTATGGGGTGGGAGGAAAGAGTGAAACACCCGGATAAATTCTTGGGAAAGGTTTCCTTTATAAAGTTGAGCTTCACGGAGCAGCACAAGGTATATATCCTTTCTTTCTGCATCGTTTCTGTGCCGTGGTCAAAGAGTATTAGAGGATACGTTTCTGTTCTAAATTACATCTGGGTAAATCCAGAGGAATTCCCCTGAGCCACATTTACCTCTCAGATTTTGCCTACGTGGGGACACTCAGGAAAATAACCCAAATTAGCTGAAGGTGAGAATTTAAAAGTGGATTAATTAAACTGCGTGAAACCCCTGTGAAGGTTGTTCTTATTCAGAATTCAGGTGGTCTTCATTCAATTTAATTTAATTCACTTTGGAAATTAATTCAGATTAATTGTCCTAACAGTTTTTATGTACCTATTCTAGACTAACACTGGGGTAATAAAATGAATCGTAGCCCACTGGCTTCAAGATGATTTTCAGATTTATACCAGGAGGCTGTGGAGAGAGATTGTCCCCCGCGTGTCCGGAAGCCAGTGCTTTGCTAGTCAAGACAAAGAAGCCGGGGGGGTGTTTCTGGAAATAGATAAGGAATATTCTTTTAGCTTTTGGGGCAATCTTTTAGATCTGGTAATAAAAAAGAGGTGACAATGACAACACAGCAACAGGTTAAATACGACTGGTTTTGAGCCCGGAGTAGGGAGTCCACAGCCTTGCCTTCTCTCAGGGCCTGATCCTGCATTTATGATATTCTTTTTTTTAGGGGACACACACACACACAAAAAAAAATAATCCTTTGACATCAAGAGGAACAATATCCCAATCTTCTCATTCCAGACAATCCGATTTTCCAAGCCTGGAACCAAATGAAAATCAAGACTACAGTGGAGAAGGGCCTGCTATTCGAAAAAAAGAAAAACTGCTTCAAAGAGAGAACTGCTCAAAATCTACGCCCCGAAGAAGGAGGCTCTTAGGAAGGGTTTCTTCTTGAGACGGCTGCCTAAAGGCTTCTGCAGGAGGGATTTAGTCGTTTCTAACTCAGATCTGGAGTTCGAAGCCCCCCTTTTTACTGCTCGGAGGTCCTGCCTCCTTCCAGCGAGTCGGGGCTAAGCCGAGGTGGGGGGACAGCAGAGGTGGCATCCGTTCCCCCTTGCCAGGCTGGGGACACCGCAAGGACACCGCAAGGAGCCCAGCCGAACAGGGAGGCAAGAAAATCAGGACTTCTGAATCTGCCCGGGATCGGCCAACCGCTGCTGTGCTCAAAAATAAAACCCCCCTAAACTTCTTTCTGAAAGGTTTTTGGGAATTTTGTGCGTCTTTCTCTGAAGCACCTGGCACTAGCAATAGCGGGGGTCAGCCAGAACCGGCTCCTGTCTGCTAAATCCTTTTTGTATATTCCGATTTTAAATGTCAAATATAGCTTAAAAAAAAAAAAAA